>JAVDPK010000337.1:1123973-1136591 GCA_034780415.1 Cichlasoma orientale
GACAAGTTGGCAGTACAACATGCATCATTCACATACAAGTCACACAAGCACTTTTATCTACACCTAAGTTCTTTTTTAACATCAGTCTCCCTATGGTTTACTGTCACCACAGGGAGACTGTTGTGGAAATCTGAAAAGGTGCACACAACCAGACTGTCTTTATGAGTTTTATTTCCCTTAGCAAATGAGTTCAACAACAGTACACACAGCATGGCTGTTATCTATCTGCCATGATCCCAGAATGCTGTGAGAACACTGTAATAAAAGAAAACTCATGCATCAACATGTGGTATATCTGAAAGATTACACGGAGACATAAAACGACAGTATGGAGCCTTTCATTTAATAAGGTCAGCTTGACACAGGGCAGGAGCGGAGTCTTAGAATTTTACATCACAAGATGTTCTTCTGGTTGGTGGTGGAGGCAATGGTGGCAGTGGTGTAAAGGGTGTGGGAGCAGCAGGCACCTCTGAAGTGGTATTAATGAGTGGGATTACCCTTGGCTGACTGGGAGGGAAGCTGAAGCCCCCCAGCAGGACTCCTCTGGATGGGTCCTCTCTGCACTTGCAGTTGGAAAATAATTAAAAGGCCTTCCAGCTACAACAGGCCTCATTCTTTGTTTCTCACTCTGTCGAGTACAGCTGCGTTCAGTGCTTCCTGTGCCGCGTGCACCCTCTCTAAACCACGGAGGATGGCTTCCCTCCCCTGATACTGTTCTTCCAGGATTGCTTTCTTGTATTTGTGCAAGACTAGCAACATCCCATCTCAGAGTGATGCTAATTCATGCATTTATTACTTATAGGCTGGATTATTGTAATTCGTTCTCAGGCTGTCCTATAAGCTCCCTGAAAAGCCTTCAGCTGATCCAAAATGCTGCAGCTAGAGTACTGACAGGAACTAGAAAGAGAGATTTCTCCCATATTGGCTTCTCTTCATTGGCTCCCTGTTAAATCCAGAATTGAATTTAAAAGTCTTCCCTTCACATACAAGGTCTTGAGTACCGCAGCACTTCACTCTCAGACTGCTGGCTTACTTGTGGTTCCTAGGCTACTGAAGAGTAGAATGGGAGGCAGAGCCTTCAGCTTTCAGGCCCCTCTTCTGTGAATCCAGCTCCCAATTTTGGATTTAGGAGTCAGACACCCTTTCTACTTTTATTAGACTTAAAACTTCTCTTTTTGCTTACACTTAAGGCCGGATCAGGTGACCCTGAACACTAAACCTTAATTATATTGCAATAGGCCTAGGCTGCTAGGGGGGTTCCCATGACGCACCGAGTGTTTCTTCTTCACTCACCTCTTTATTATCTTAAAAATATCTTAAAAGCAGCTGCAAAGCAGGTGACATGTAACACAATAATGACAGGGCTTTTCTGTGTCAACACACATTTATTGAAGTGATGCCATAAACAGGCAAAACATCATATTGAAGATTTTATTATTAAACAGCTTCTAGAAAATACAGGATTCCACAGACTGTGATTAGAAAATAATAGTACAACATGGACAGTTTTAAAAAAAAGCAGAATATTCAACCCCCAACCAGACCCAACACTCAAAAGAAATGTGAGAGACAATTTCATACTTGTGCGACAAACACATGCACATTCACACTATTCACCGTCAGGTCACATACACTGAAAAGTGCAAATTTCTTCTAGCACATGTAGAAATCGAGCAGGTACAATATGCATATGAAATCCCTTTCAGATTCAACCAACTTAACATCTAATGAGGGTCATGTAATACAAAGAGCACAGCGTTTCTTATCTCGCGTTCTTGCAATAGTACACGGGCAAAAAAAAAAAAAAAACATGTCTAAAAGTAAATAAATGAGGATGGACAGTAGCAAGAAAACAACACAGGTTATGTGAGCTAGATAATGGACTAGCTCAAAGTTCTAGACCCCTTTTACCCCCTCTCAAATCTCACGTCTTTCTCTACTCAATATAAAAATAAAACTGTGCTTCTCCAAAAAACCCACCCTGGACACTCCTGTGCCTATAAAACTATCTAGGATCAGATTATACACTCCTTTGATACTTTCCGACAGGAATTCTGCTATTCCCAACCAAATATTACCCCATAAGCTTCTTTCCCTTTGCCTCATCTTAGCCTTTCCTGGACGAACCTTGGGCCACGTGACAATTTGGGAAGCGGTCAAGTGCATTTCTATGATTGACAGTTTGCGGCGCACAACAGAACCAGACTATCCATCAAAGTGTAAAAAAAACATGTCTGTCTTGTAAAATATTGTGGCTTAAGCAATTCCTCACAGGTAACTGAGCAATTTGCAAGTGATCCAGCATTCCCAAAAGCATTGTAGCACCACAGACCATAGTGAGCAGAAAATTCTGAAGCAATTCAAATGAGCCAATCCATGCTTAAAATTATATAAACTCTATTTTATTCTGTCTTTACATGCTACTGTCTACTGCTCTGTTTTGGGTCCGCCTTCCTTACCAAGAGCAACACTAATCACTGCTAAAAAGAGTCGCCCATGTACTTCAATTCCAATTTCTGGACCATGTAGTCTAATCTCTGCTGAGCTGGATCCAACAGGAAAATGTGAATGTGGGGAAATTCAAAAGGAATCAAATGCATGTGGAACACTGGACAATTCAGAATAGAGCGTGACAAATGATACCGCTCGGATTTTTGCATGTATCACACGCAAATGGCTCGAGATGATTTAAACGGACACTCCAGTGTTGCTTTAAAGCCCAATCACTTCCCTGACATGTTCCTCAAATTTACATTTCCTCAGTACTAGTTGGATAATGACCATTTTAGCACTGTCTTTTATGCTTTTGGGAGATCAGGCCGTATTTGCTACAAACCCAAACTGGTCAGCTGCTCAGACACATGGTTCTATCGTTTCCTGTTTCTATCTCTTGCCCCTTTTGTTACCAGCTGGCGGCTTCTTCAGCTGGAGTAGGGGTGTTCCTGTGCCAAAGCCTCCAGTAGGTGGGTTAGACACGCCAAATGTCAGGCCGACAGAGGGGTTGATGCCAGGGTTGCTGAAGTTGAAGCCTGAACTGTTGGTGCTACCAAAACCTAGTAAAGCAAGAGAAGGAACAGAAAAGGTCAAATACGAGAAAACTGGAGGAGAAAACATAAATCATGGAGGAACAGAGTGTTAGAAGAAGGAAGATCAGATGAAATTCAGATGCTTGTATTTGCCAGCATTTTGTTGTCCTAGTTTAAAACCCCAGATTTTAAAGTGCCAGCACACTTGCTGTATGAACAAGATCTGTAAGCCTATGTATAAGCCTACTTGTAATTACACATTGCTGTGACGCTCATAGCAACTTTAAAACATGGAAATACTAAGCATTGCCATAGGATTAACTATGGCAATGCAGTTTACATTACACTGATGAGAAACAGTTACAACTCAAAGTATTGTCACAATTCAGGAAGTACTTTCATACACATGGCAAGCTGTGCTGTTATTCTTTGTTGCTGTCATGTTCGGGGGCCAGGTGTTAAGGTGCCATATACAGCATGTATGTACCTGCACTCAGACTGCCTCCTGTGGGCTTACTGGTGGAAGAGAAGGCAAAAGAAGACCCCCCAGTCCCCACCCCACCAAATCCTGGCCCACCACCAAAACCTGTGGGAGAGAGTGACATGGGAGTCAGACTGGTCTAAGCACACAGCCTACACTAGATACAAAAACAAGAAGTGCCTCAGGAGTTACACACTGGCAGGCATTAGCAGACAAAAGCAGGCAAAAAGAAAAAAAAGAAACAAAAAGCCACAAACTAATCCACAGAGCACCACACTCGGCTTAACTCCTGACCAAATACTGCAGAATCAAACAGGACTCACAGTACACTACACTGCAAAGCAAAGGCCAAAGGGAGAGAAATGGCAGATTCTGCCAAATACCCAAACTATGAGAAAACAGACTGAGTGCGCTCAGACCACTTGCTTCCACACTGTCAAGTGGATTTGCAATTTGACATGCCTGTGTGTTAACACCAGTGTTTCACTATGATAGCGGGGTAAAACTGTTTACCAAGTAAAATCTGTAAGATAGGATTGCAGTTTTCTTGTGGTGTGAACGCACTTGACTCCTTGCAAAAGGCAGAACAGAAAAGAAAAAGAGCTAAGCTCTGACCGCACCACTCTCTCAGACACACACACACACACACACACACCAGCTACTTAGTCTGACATACAACCAAACTCAAAAACCTAAAAAATAAATAAATAAAAAGCCACTTTGAGTTAACCACCAGGTCATATTAGGGAAATGGCAAAGTATGCAGGGGACTAGCAAAAAAACAAAACAAAACAGAAAATATAAAAAAAAAAAAAAAAAGAAAAGAAAAAAGAGGCAGAGGTAATACCTCCCAGGGTAGAAGAGCCCAAGCTAGTGCCCAATGCCGAAGCAAAGGGGTTTCCAAACCCTGCCCCCAAAGGTGCCTGGGTCCCTAAGGCACAAAGAGAGAGCATAGGCTTTTACTCCTCTTTTGTGTGAGGGGAAAAAAACAATGTAAACTGCACTGCTGTCATGCTGACAGCTTTTTTAAAGTGTTACAATGTCTGCAGTTGGTTCAAATAAAATATCTACCGATTGCACTGACAGGGGCGTCAAAAGACTGCAGCATCTAATTAACTGAATTATACAACCTCACATGAGTTGAAACATAATGACAATAATTAAGCAATGGATCAGGCTTTCACAAAGTACATATGAATATGCATTTTACTGCTAGAAAGGCTTTCAAATATAATGTTCCACCGAATCAGTAGCGCATTTATCGCCGCCGACAAACTGGAAAAAGAGCAGTGCTAGTTCTTTCACTCAGAAACTTGTCTTTTTTTTTTTTAATGCATTCTCTTTTATCTATCAAATTTGGGAGGCTTCCAATTAGTCTGCATTGTTAAAACAAGTTCAGTGAAAAAGAAACAAGGACAAGCGTTTCTTTGTTTAAAAACTGATTTATTTTCAATTAAATATGCAATTCCACTTACATAAAACACAAACAAACAGTTTGGGACAAAAAAAAAAATTGGCTGTTAATTGCTAAGTGCTACTGCATTTGACAAGTTTCCAAATTCAAGATTTCTGAGAGTGAATGAACTAGCATATGTCCAAAAAAAAGAGGAAAAAAAAAAAAAGGAAAAAAGTATCACAATTATTGATTATAGCTTTAAAAGGCACAACATATTATAGATTAAATATACTGTATCAACAGGCATTGGATATATAAGATTAAAACACACGGTTACAAGTAAAAGCACAGGAGAATTAGATAAGAAATGTGAAAATGGCATTCATGGCTGCCTTTCAGTGTTAACTGGTCAAAAACAAAGAAAACTCAGTGATTTGGTACAGTTTGCCTGCCAGAGTCAGTGTGGTCAAGTTTCGAGTCATCCGTCCAACACAAACTGAAGGACCTGTCACGCTTGTTTAAACAATTTTACATGTATTTTTGGACACAAAAGCTCCATTGTGGATAACTACAAGCTACAAACTCTTCTTTGCTGGATCAAGTCTGACTTTAGAGAGGTGACACCTAAAAATTCTGCACGAGAGTTTTCAGTTTTGTAAATTCTAGTTGTTCCAAAACACACCTTGTAATAGTAATACCTCTTAAACGCCACAAGCAGGAAAAACAAACAAACAAAAAAAAAAACACTATAAAAATAGATGTACCCTAAGTACATGACAAAGAATATGGAAATGTTTGAGATAATAGCAACATTCAACTAATCAGGCCCAGTATTGTGAACTGTTGTGCTCAAGTTCAACGCATAGAAAAACAAAGATACCAAAAAGGTATAATTCAGATTCACTGCTGAGTAACTCAGGTTGAGTCCTGTGGGCAAATTGTGACACTAGTGTGCCTAACATTTAAAAAATAGTCACATGAATTCCTTCACTTTTTTTTTTTAAGGAGGTAAATGGGAACACTCCAGCTGTTATAATAGCACTCAAAATACAGCATTTGCATACATATAACTGACAGTGAGAAGATATCTACTATGGTTTTATAGTATTAAAGTGGCTTAATATCCACAATTACCTTCAAAGTCCAAACAGACCGATAATTATTACATTATTTGTCATTATTGTGCCAAGTATGACTGTAGAGATGCGGAAGACAATATTTTAAAGTGTGAGCAAAACTGCACAGAATTTCAAATTCTGGATGCCTGTGGATTGGGACTCCCTCTAACGGATATCCACCTCAGCCTTTAAATTTAGCGTTGTTTGACATGAGGACTAGACTTTCCGAAAGCAGCAGTTTTGTTTGTTTTTTAATTAAAAATTAAACAATCGATTAGGTTGTTATCGCCAAACACCATAGTGACAGCAGCAATATGCAGATGACTGCTGGTAGTGAGTTCCATGAAATCAGGTTTATAATTGCAACATGTTAAACTAGAGTTTTTCCTTCTTTACTCCTCTGAGTGCCAATATGAGTAAGCTCTCACCGGTATCTACAACAAGCAACACTATATCCTTAAGATGAGAAAATGGTGGGAAAAATAACCCCCCTATACAATCAAGACACATGGACACACAATGTGGCCACATTGACCTGTTTCCTTTTGGCACTAATGTATCTCACTGGTACTTATGGACCAGTGTGAGCAGCAAAAATTGTTCTATTCTGAACTACCAAACAGTCAAACCAACAAGAAAGTAGACTTTTCACAGATTTGAGAAGCAAATGTCTGTACAAAGTACCATCGCCTTGGATAAAATACCTGAAATCACAACTTGTGAACAGCTGTTTTAACTCCACATTTTCTCTGGAATGAACTCCATGTGAAATGATCCAGCACTGTTGCACTGACAGTAGCCCTTAAGTGAAATCACTTTATCAAGTAACAGCGGTATGGCCTTTATTACAACCAAACCAGCCAAATGTATCAAGGTATTGAACAGTGTGATAATGCACGCCATTACTGTCGCTGTTGAGAATTCATAATGTAAATGAACCTTCCAACCTCAGCTCTTTGTTCACAACGCTTAAAACTGTACACAAACACACTCAGTACACTACTTCATTTAGGCCAGCAATAAGTGACCAGGGCAACTTAAAGACTTCTTTTTAGATTATAGATGACAGTTTATATTTTCAGTCCTGAGTTTTGGCACCTTTACCGTAATCTAAACAGTGTGGGGCCGTGCTCATCTGGCATGTGTACAAATGTGAATCTACCAGAAGAAAACGCCAGCCGGCCGCATGGTTAAGGATGTAAGTGCCGTGACACTAACCACCCTACAATGTGTCAGTCCAATAATGAACCAAGTTTAAAGTTGACCTATTTTGCTCATTTCCAGCACTGCATTTTGATCTTTTTTTAATTAGATTAGCTTTACATGACTCACAGCCCCTCCATTCATCCTCTGGTTCAAACAAGACGTTTTAGCTTCTCTCCCTTCAAGGCCACTGTCCCTTCAGCCAACTTTCTTCTGATTGGCTGCCCCTTTACGTATGGAAGCTTGTTTCTGCCACTAGAGAGAAAAAAATGCCATCCATAACTCGAAATTTTGAGTTATGCATCTCAAAATTTCGAGAATATAACTTGAAATTTCAACTTGTTAATTCAAAATTTCAAGTTAGCCCTGCCAATCAGAAAGCTCCGTGAAGGTACGTCATTTCCTTGTTCGCCAGAAGCAGGAGGCTGAAGGCATCAGCTGTCCAACAGTTCAACATGAAAACACTGATTCCATACCTTTTATGCAGCTCTTATTCGCTAGAAGGCATTCAAAAGTCAAAAACCTGACAATTTGTTTGTGTTTGCTAAACGGTGCTAGCTGATACTGTCACTACTCAGTTTTGAGTGCGCATGCGTTAGCGTCATCTGTTTCCAGGTAACAAGGAAATGACCTCTTTCACAGAGCTTCGTGATTCACAGAGCGAACTCGAAATTTCGAGAACGCAAGACTTTGAGAAAATAACTCACAATTTCACACAGCTTCTTCCGCAGAACCATAAATGCTCTGCTGTAAGCCAGAGCATGGACTTGACACTTTGTATCTCACTGGACTTTGCAACTCAAACTCTTTCTTGTTCTTATTCATTGCTTGTGAAATTTATATCGTTCTCATTCACATACTGCTGTGAACAGAATTTCATTGCATGGAAATGTGCAATGACTTTG
The DNA here is from genome assembly GCA_034780415.1 of Cichlasoma orientale. Lineage (NCBI taxonomy): Eukaryota > Metazoa > Chordata > Actinopteri > Cichliformes > Cichlidae > Cichlasoma > Cichlasoma orientale. The sequence goes on from JAVDPK010000337.1 coordinate 1,132,103, forward strand.
AAGAATTTCTTCTCTTCTTCTTCCAAGTTAATAAGTCAAAACTTCAAGTTATGGAAAGGGGGAAAAAAAAAAAAAAGAAAAGAAAAAGTTCAGTGGCAGAAATAAGCTTCCATAGTTGTGACATACAGTTACATGGGTTAAAAATAAATAAATAAATAAATAAAATAAAAAGTTTGAAAATTTTCATTTAGCGCTCTGAAATCTGAGCTTTTGGTTTACTGGGATTACTTGCACATATATGAAACTGACTTTGAAATTTTCAACATGTTTAAAAAGTAACAAAATAAGCTGAATAGGTCACCTTTAAGCAGAAAAATAAATAGGTAAATAAATACACTAGTCCTTGACTAGGCTTAGTCTATCAGATAGCTTCATCTCTTACTAGAAAGATATCTACTAAATGGCAAAGGAGATGGGGGTTCGCAAAATTAAAGAAATCAAGTGTCCTAGTCACAAATAATTTGCAGTGTGTTGATTTGGCTTTCAATTAAATAAAATAAAAAACAGCAGGCACCAAGGTGGTGTGCACTTCTACCACACAACCATAACAACTGTGCTTGTGTGTGAAGTGTTTTTTCCCCCCAGTAAACTGTGGCTAAGGAATGGATTAGTAAAATAGTCCCATACCTATTTGGCACATATTTGAATAGTTTAAGTGTTTATATATAACTACATCTGCATGCCCGACTAAGTGGTCAAACGTATGTGAATATTCAAAAAAAATGAAAAATTAGCAAACAACTTGTGGGCAGCAGACGTGATAACAGTCAAAGCACATCTGATGAGCTTTGTGAGAAGGCCCAGAAACCAGTAACATTTTTAAACCTCACCGCCTTTACAAAGAAATCCTATTAATATATTGCTTTAAAGGTTTTTGAACTGAGTCTTTAACTTTACAAGAAAAATCTCAAAAACATGCTAATATACACAGTAGCTCAGAGTGTTCGTTGTATGCAGGTACCCTGATGTGCCAGTTAAACGGCCTGCAACCCAACAAACCAAAGCCTACAGAAATGGCTAAAACTTTGAACACCTCGGAGATGTAGCAGTAAATAATAAGGTTATGTTGGCTGTGATTTGTTTAATGAGATTAAATTTATGCATACTCAAGTGCTCAGTATAAGGGGCTAATTTAGATAATTTAGCATATAATCAAGTCCTAGAAAATGCCAAATCCCCTCTGATGCCAATCTCTGATTAAACAATATGTTTCATCTGTGTATTTATGCTTGACACCATTTACTAATAGTACTGTTTTTACTACTAGATGGTAGAAAGAACCTAAAAAAAAAAAAAAAAGGCATGATAGTCAAATTTGACATTTTAGTAGATTAAGGTTTTGAGCTCAATTATTTAGAGCAAGTTTTTCTATAATGTAGGTCAGGGCCTAAATTTGATTACTGGCAAAACCTTGGGCATCAGCTGAATTGGTGTCTGATTAACTGGCGCTCCCCACATGTCTAAGACCTTATTTGGGCTTAAGAAAGCAGGGGCTGCATTACAACAGATGTACACCAACCCACCACTCAGACTGACCAGACAAAAATCTAAAGATGCACCATTATCTGGACTAATCATTCAGAAACTAAAAATAAAAATAAATCACAGCAAGTCTATTAATCATTCAAAATCCATGACACAACAACCCTAACTGAGAAGGCTCAGTTTTAGCATCCTTTTAACACAACAAAACCCTAAAACTGAGGTTTAAAAGTTTCTATAGTCACAATGAGATTGTTAGACTTTCTCTACCACTATGCAATCTCCCCAGTGATGTCAGCTATAAAGCTGCTCTAGTATCCCATTAGAGGGCACAGAGAAAGAGAAATTAGCAGAAGGAATTTGTTACATCAGGATTCAGTGTTCATTTTGCAATGGAGCCATCTATTTGATGTCCTCACTCCAGTATTGTAAGGCGCATAAAATAAACGTTTCAACCCTTGAACTAAGGTCAGACACACGAGGGTAAGGCAGCACAAACGTCTGTCAGAGTTAACAGATTTGTCTCATCTCTTAATTTCTCCACCTTTTTAGCCTCTTTTCTTTCACTACAAAAAGCAGCACAGTCACCTCAACACCAGATAAGGCTGTTGTCATTTAAAGTAGTTTTAATCATCCTGTCTCATCCTTTTGAATTATTTGCTACCAAAATGTGTAAAAAGCACACTGATCCTGTCCTCTCTACAACTTGCTTTTATTATTGATTCTCCTTCCTCTCTTTTATTCTCCTAACAAAGGAGAACAACTTGCTAAAACTTGTAGGCAGTCAGACCTGGAGTTGGCTGCTGTTGTTGGGTCAATGTGGCTGCCATGGCCACAGCTGCAGCATTGGGCACGCTGGAGAACGGGGCAGGCCCGGTGGTGACTCGTGGCGTGCTCTGCCATTTCCTGTTAGATGCCCGTTTAGACTCGAAGACGTCTGTAGAGTCTTCCAGGAAGGCTCTGCGGTAGGAGAGGTACTGATGCTTCAAAATCTATACAACAAGACAGAGAAAACGACAAGTTAAATGAACATGCAGCAGCTGCCTCATCACCCAGCCCTATACATCCTTAAACAAACTTTCAAACAATGCAGATGAGACTCTTATTATCTGACAAAGCTGGAGGAAATAAACTGACCTTGACATTCTCATGGACAGACTGGAGCTGGGCAGCCTGTGCAACAAATGTTTGGTACAACTTCTGCATGGCCATGGTCAGATCTGTAAACAAAAGCATAAATAATGTCTCTGTACACAGTGATGTACTTCAATAAAAATGGGATGGAAGCAATGACCCAAAAAAAAAAAAGTGTTCTTACCCTGAGGAGTGATGTGGGAGCCACTGCTCTGAGTTGTCAGGTGGTTCTCCAGCTCTTCTATCTGCTGCCGGTACTGCTGCAGCTGCACCTCGAACTGCTCTATCAAGCTACGGAAGTAACTGAACACACAAGGGCCACATATTTTAAATCTTAGCCCAATATGCAGTGTCCATAATTAACTTTTTGAGTCAAGTACTAAGAGGACTTTTTGACAAAAACATAGCAATTTAAAAAAAAATCCATTTGGCCATGACTTATGATATTTCAAAAGTAATATAAAAAACAACTTTCAACTAGTTTGAAACGGAGCCTACGAGAAGTAAAGTGATCGGATTGCAGTAGCACACGTTGACCTTGGATTTGCTTTTTGACTTTTATCCAGTAGCTTACTTACTCTGATGGAGCTGTATTCTCATGTTGAAGTCCAGGAGGGGTCTTTTGTGTACGAAGTGCTATGTCAGCATTTTTCAGCTCCTTAACAACAAAGGAAAGAGGAAAGTCAAACATCTAAAGAAGCTTTTTGTTGTAGTTTTGAGGGAAACTTTCATATTTTTAGTTTGTGAGGTATAAGGAACAGAAAAAGTTAAGCCTCATAATTAAGTTAATCTCATTTTAAGTTTTATTCATAATATTTCAGTATATTTTCAATCTACAGATGCTTGGTGGAAATGACTACTTGTATATAGCTTAGAGCATTCTTGTGAATCCCTACTTTGATAATATGCAACACTGCATACACATGTATACACTTAGGGTTTTTAATGTGAGCTTCTGATTTGCCGAAACTCGATATCAAAAAAAAAAAAAAAGTGCAGACATGAGAAACTGTGCCAACACAGATACACTGCTCTTACCTGTGCTGTCTCCAGTTTCAGTTTGTCGATGGCCAAAGCCTGGCGCTGCAAGCCGCTTGCACTGACAGACAGAAGCTGTTTGAGGCTCTTGATATCATCTTGGACTTTAGAAATGGCCTTTGATGACATCCTGCTTATATCCTCCTGAACTTGTTTCTGCTCCTTCACAAATTTTCTGCAAAAGGATGCAGCACAGAAGGAATCAATTGTAGATTACATAAAAGCCCTCTGAGATACACCCTCCCTGAAAAGTATTGAACAGTGAGGCAAATCCCTTTATTTTTGCTGTAGACTGAAAACAGTAGGTTTGACATTAAAAGATGAATATGAGACAAAAGATCAACATCACAGCTTTTATTTTAAGGTATCTACAGCTGGATCTGATACAAGATTCAGAAGATAGCACCTTTAGTCTAAACCCAGGCAAAGTGGAACATGTGACTGACAGGTGTGTTCTGTTGCCCAGGTGTCCTGTTACATTGATTATTCAAAGTAGCAGCTGAATTTCTATGCTCCGTTTCAGATTTGGGTTTTGCCTGTGCATTTACAGTCAGAGTAACCAACACGAAAATCAGAGAGCAGTCTGTGGGTGAAAAACAAGCAATTGTGAAGCTGAGAGAAGATGGAGAAAAGAAAAAAAAAAAAAAAAAATATATATATTATATATATATATATATATAGAGAGAGAGAGAGAGAGAGAGAGAGAGAGCTGGAATGGCGTAGTGGTATAGGTAACGGTCTTTGGTGCAGGTGGGCGGGGCATACTTCCAGCAAGGGTCCCCAGGCTAGACCCCCAATGCTAACCAAGCCTACCTCGGAATATGACTGAGAGATA
>JAVDPK010000337.1:1136691-1151513 GCA_034780415.1 Cichlasoma orientale
TATAAAAAAATCTGAGCCATTGCACGCCAGTACAACTATTTGGAACGTCCTGAAGAAGAAAGTTGTGACATAAGCAACAACCTCCAAGGGCAGTAATGATGGTATCACAATCTACTGTTCACAGAAGACTTCATGTACAAAAGAAAAGAGGCTTCACAAGAAGATTCAATTTAAAGAAAGATGCAGCCAAACTGATTGGGAGACCCTTCACCATGCAGCAAGATAATGACCCAAAGCAAACTGCCAAAACTATAAAAGGAGTTAATCAGAGGCAGGAAGTAGAAGGTTTTAGGCTTAAACCCTATAGCGCATGCAGAGGCTGTGGTGAAAGCCTGGAAATGCATCACAAAAGAAGAATGCAAAAGTTTAGTGATGTCAGTGGTTCACAGGCTTGATGCAGTTATTGCAAGCAAAAGGATTTGCAACTAAATATTAAATCTTATTCATTTTAATCTATTTTAAGGTTACCTGTTCCAACACTTTTGCCCACAAGAAAAATGGGTGGGTTCAGTCTAAAGGTGCTATCTTCTGAGCTGTATATCAGATCCAGATGTAAATATCTGGAAATAAAAGCTGAGATGTTGATCTTTTGTCTAATCTTTTAAAGCCAATCACAAACGGTTTCAGTCTACAGCAAAAATAAAGGGATTTGCCTCACTGTTCAATACTTTTCGGGAAGAGTGTATACCGCAAGCTATCGCAGTATGCTTTCAAAGTGCTACTACTCAAACCCTTATATGAATTTGGGATTTTACAAGGGAATTTTACACAGACTGGGGAAGACCTAGACAGCTCACCGGATATGATTTGGTTTGGGTCATACTGCTGCGTTCAACCTAATAAAAATGATTACACACACACACACACACACACACACACACACAATACTTACTGAAAATTTTCAACATCCTGACAAATAACTGAGGGCAAGTTCTCATCTTTTAGAGCTTTACTGTCCCTGAGGGTGAGAAAGAGAGTGTTTTTCATCATCACACCAAAAGGAATAGTCAGTGATAATCAACAGTAGAGTTGAGATGTTGAATGTCACTCAGTAAATGGTTATTCTACATGTTAGAGCTATTTCAAAACACAGTAGAGTTTGGTCAGCAGTTCGTACTGTGCATTAGCTCCAGACGACGTGTCACTCTTATTCTCAGAGGAAGTGCTGAAGTCGACTCCACCCAGGCCAATACTTGGAGCAGGAGCTGCTGATGATGCTGTGGAGGTTGCCAGCAGAGAATTGAACGCTAACCCGCCTCCTGCTCCAAGAGTGGTCTGACCCAAACCTGCAACAAGAGGTAAGCATATAGTTTATAGGACTCTGAGAACTCATTCAAAAGAACAGTGATGCCAGTGATGACTTTCCATTGGCTTTCGTTTGCAGTGAATACTTGCTTATGTATATAACACACCAGCTCTAAGTGGTTCACCCTGTAAAACTGACTCTTTGCTTCTCACCTGTAGACCCAGTGCTGGAGAAGAGACTGGTACCCAGTGATGGACCTGTTAAGGCTGCTGTGGTGGTCGTTGTGCCACCGAGACCAAGGGTAAAGCCAGCGCCTGCAGACTGCTGTGGAGCTGTGGAGGTCAGGACTGAGCCAAACGTTAAGCCTGTCCCGGCGGGGGCTGTCGAAGAGGTGGTAGTAGCGGTGAGGGAGAACGGCGCAGCTGAGACAGTAGGCTTGTTGAAGGCTAAACTAAAGCCAGCGGTGGCAGCTGTACTAGCTGGGGCACCTGAGAGAAAAAATATATATATATTTTTTAAAAAAAAAAATAGTGGTTATAAGGAACATTTCTACTTAATCCAATAAAGAAACACAAACACACCTAATGTAAGGCCTGCAGTGGGCGCAGCAGCACCTGAAAGAGAAAAATGTCCCAACGTAAGACAGGAAACTGGCAGAAATGTTAATCACATATAGTTTTATTTCACAACACATTCTTACTTGAGGCAGGTGTATTGAAGGAGAATCCACCAGTAGGTTTCTGAGCAAAAAGAGTGCCTCCTAGGCCAAGAGATGGGGTGCTGGTGGTGGTTGTGGGAGCAGGGGTTGCACCTGCTGTACCCAGAGCCGTCCCAAAAGAAAAACCACCAGTACCGGCCGCAGGAGCACTTAAGGAAAAAGTAATAAAGTTAGTCACATACATTCTTCTATAATATCAAATTGCTAATTAATAAAGGATGAACAGTGCGTTATTGTCACAGCACACAGAATATTTTACTAGGATTTTGCAGTAGAAAATAGAAGGATCTTAAATTTCTTTAAGAAAACCTAATCCTTTAAAGACAAATGTTAACCCAATCACATTTTTAAGTTACCTTTCAAATGAAATTCCTTCCTGTTTTAAGCATACCATATCTTATGTTACCTCAAACATTTCTCATGGCAACCTGCAGTGTGCAAGAGTTATACCTGATAAATCTCAGTTAAAGCTCAGAATCCAACATTTGATTTGCCAATGGATATCATAAGCCAGAGTAGTTACAAGGACAAACCAGCCAAAACACACGTGTTTTGACTGGTTAAGTAGTCGCGGATGTTTGCGCTTCACTACAAGTGCAGAGTTTGATATTACATGAGTTTTCAGATTTCTGAGCTCATCTAAAATCCGACACTGCTGATTGGTTCGGAAAACAACCCACACAGCACTCATTTGGAAATTTGCACGCTTTACTATCCGTTAATGCCAGGACACCTTCGGCTATGCTAACGTTAGCTAAGCCGGCTATGTGAAATTTGCCTTTACCTGGTTGCGGCCCCAAACGTGAATCCTCCACCCGTGTTGGTGGACCCAAGAGTCCCCGAGCCAAAGTTAAATCCAGACATTTTCTTTTAAAAGGCACACAGTCAACACCAATTGGCTATTTGGACTCCAGTGGCTTGTGAAAACATCACAGCTAACAGTTAGCTTTTGACACCCGCGTGAGGGCCGAACCCGCGGTCCCGTCTTCACCGGAACATCCTCGGACTCGGACCCAAGCTCTTCCACATGAACCCCAAACTGCTCAGCTGTACCCTGTCGTGTTTACCAAACCTGCTCTTCTGCTTCTAGATTCGTAAACTTGACAATTATCGGAGGGTACGCTCTCACATGACGCCACTTTTCTTATTCCCCGCCTGGCATGTCCTAAATACTAGTGCATTTTGGGTAATGTAGTGCTTCTTCTTTTGACCACCTCAAAGGTGCATTACCGCCAACTACTGGACTGGAGTGTGAATCAGAAACTGGACAGAAAAAAAAAATAGATTATATTAAACCTGTCCTTTTCATCTCATCAGTTGACCATAAACTTGCGGGAGTGTCTTTTCAGGAAGCGCCTCCAAAGTAAAGTTAATCTTCAGCTGTTTAAAAGTTTCTATTAATACCTTCCTGTCCCGGTCATACGCCTGTCACTCTAAACAATACATGTTGGACAGATTAAGGTTCATTGCAGTGCACACACTGTCCAGTTAGGTACTTGCTCTGAGACGGGTGAGGGCAATGTTTTTGTTTCCAACTACATTACCCATCGTCCCCGCAGACTTTGCGTCCCGTGATGTGCCACGCATGCGCATGGTTTCAACTCTCGCACTCCCGGACAGCCGGATGTTTCCAAAAATCGTCTAATTTAACGAAAGATCGCAAATTAAATCCGGTGCTTCTTTCAAAATAAAAGCTCAAATTGCTCAGGCTACACTTTTTTTTCTTTTTTTTGCTCAGGCTACACATGTATTTGCAAAGCTGGATGCACAATGCTGTTTCTGTCACATACCCTTTTTGTCATTTCCTGCAAAATTGTCATTGTGTGTATAAATTCCCAGGGGTGCTGAATGCACTCACGTTTAATGTGTCCAAAATAGTTTGTGGTAATTAACCAAAATTGTAGCAAAGTAAATATGTTGCAAATGCGTTTGTTAATATAATTTTCACCTGAAACACTATTGTCTGAGCTTTTCAACATTTGTCTCATTGTTCCACTTTTTTCTTTTGCTGTTACCTTTGGGTTCTTTTTTGTTTTCGTCTACGCAAAATGTCTTATCAGGAGATCTGTGTGCACACATTTAATAATTTGTAAGTACATGAAATGAATTTCACAAATATTTTTAGACATTTGCATGCAGAGTAAGCTTTTTCAAAAGCTCTTGTGTGAAAATTATTAATATCCATTCAGGTTGTGATGTGTGCAGTTTTGCATGTGTTTAAATTGCTTGGTATTTGTGTGTGGAGTGGAACACACATTTCTAAGTATTCAAAACATTTGTAAAGTTTTCATTCACAGATCATGTCATACACATTTGTGACCATTTTGAGAGTGTTTTCTTTCTGTAGCCGACAGTCCTGATTTCACCCATTTGTTGAGGAACTGTGGTACTGCGTGAGGAAGTCAGTAGTGGCAGGGAATTATGTGAGGATGGTGCAGGACATGTATGAGGACAGGGAGACAGTGGTGTGGTGTGCGGTAGGAGTGACACCCTTCTTGTTCGCATGAGATGGAGGCAGATGATCTGCTGTGGCGACCTCTAAAAGCAGCAGCTGAAAGAAGAAGTAGACAGTTTTTCTTCTTATGGACTGACCTAGGTCTTTAGAAAGGTTGTGGCAGCCTTTGCCAGATTCATGAATTACCATAATCCTTTCTCTAATACCCTGTGAAAGTTCCTATTGAAATATCCAAAGGAAAAACCCCAAACAGTTAAACAAGTGAAAAAATTTTTAACCCGGCTTTTATTCTGAAAACCCACAACCCCAAGCGATTACGTGCTTCGCGCGAATTTTACGCGGATGGAGTAAAAATAATTGACAATAAACACATATCGTATGCCTCGGAAAAAAGTGAAGGCGGCTTGTGCAGGAGTCGAAGCTGTCATATCATCAATGGTACATTTCGATCCGGAGGGTGTCGTCTGAAGCTTTGCAGTCGCTGACAGCTGTTTCGACTCGGGAGGGGGGAAAATGGAGCATATCCGAACACCAAAGGTAGCTAACATTTCTTGCTAACTGCAAATGGATGGGATACGGTCAGCAGCTCGGCCTTGTCCATTTCCGATTGTGTTGGAAGCCTCAACTGTGGTTAGGTTTGCTGGTTATCAGTGCTTAGGGTGAATTTGTATGAATCGACGTTATGTCGTGGCGGGTAGTAGGTGTCGCCAACGGCTCCAAAAGTCAGACGTGACGAGCATCAATGAGCCATTTGTTTTCCCCGTTCATTAAATAGACGGTCTTCCTCTATCTAATTTTACTACACGCACGCCCTGATATTTATTGCGGCAGCTTCCCATAGTCAATGCAGCCAATAACTCCAGTGTGTTAGAGTAGGAAAGGAGAAGCCGAGCCAGAAACACACACAGGTATGACTGTATGGCAAATAGGCTGAGGGGGGTGATCACCGTGAGACTGGCGGCACTGTTTATATGTAATCAAACATTTTTATCTGTATAACTGCCTGGCTGGGGTCTAAATCACTCACAGAAGACCAGGTTTAAAGCAAACCTAGAAATAAAAAAAAAAAAGGGGGGGGGGGGTAGACCCGAGCAGGGCTGCAGCACAGGTTTAGCCCTGCCAGGCCTGTACTGCTATAAAATAAACTTAAGTGGCTGCTGCTGCTGTTTTTGTGTGTGTTCGCTAACGAGCTAAGCCCTTTAACCCTTAAATCAATGATCCTTTAAGATCTAATATACAGGTGTTCAAAGAGCCAAAAACGGGCACCTGTCCAAATACATATGGACCTTTTTCGCCAGCCAATCAAATGTAATTTTCCTAACTCTCTGCCATATGGTGACTCAGTGGTCCTAATTTTATTCAATATGTGTATTCTTTCTTTAATGATGTTGGGCAGCATTGTGACATCATTCTCGAGGCTTAGGGATAATTATATGTTCTTTGTCAGTAAAAAAAAAAAAAAGATGCTGAGATCGGGTGGGTGTGATTGCCTGCAGAATGGGTGTTCCCCATCTGTCTCCACACCTTTCAGTTGTTTGCCTGGATTATGAAGTCAGATGAGCCTATTATTGCTTTTATGAAATACCAAAAACGTTGTAACACTTTGCGTTTAAAAAAAACAAAACAAAACCAAAAGTATAGTTTAAAGTGCGTCAGTTTATAAAATAATTAAACACAAATCCTACCATTAAGTTCTCCGTGAGATAGTGTGAGGTGATTTCTTTCCCTCTCACTAGCTCACTCATTGACTCACACACGCACGCACGCCACTGACTTCCTTAATAGAAGCCGACTTATGACAGCGCTGCGACCCTCGGGTTCCTTAGAGACAGAGAGAGGCTCGGTCGTTTCATCATATCTCAGATAAACAGCAACAAGAGGAGGATGTCTGAGTCAGCCGGAAGCAGCGAGTGTGATGAATCACAGATTTGCACAGCTAGCAGTGACAGCAGTGCACAGTCCAAAAACGGTCGCTTTCCAGTTGACTATAGCATGTAGGTGGCAGGAGTGTTTGTTTTAATGTGTCATATCTCAGTGATGCAAAAGGTAATAAAATAGATGCAGCGGTGCAGAGCAAAGTCCATTAGCAATATTGTCTAGTTTTGTAGAAATGTGTGACACCAATCCCATACAGACTTTAGATATTTTAGTAACATATTAAAAAGGATGGAAAAACTGTTATAGCTTTTGGACCAAAGCCTTCTTCCTGTTTGAAAACTTGTGATAAATATATAGCTCACTATATCTGCTACTGTATGCAGGCACTAATGTGCTAGTAGTGCAGTTAGGTGCTGCGCCTTCACTATTGCAGCTATTGCATAAGAATTCTTAAGAAGGAAGTAAATATGAGTTGTGTTTGACTTAAGGTAGATAGGATAGAATTATTTAAGGGCCAGGTGGTTTATTTATTAAGGCAGTGGCAGAAAATGTCACTTGTGACTGCAGTTATTAAAAACCTGGCAGCTTATAGTGAGGGCCAGGTGGCCAGGATTAATTGGCTTGCCCGTTCGCAAGATCCCGTCTCTCGTATTTTCAGTGCATCCAAGCAGAAGAAGCGAAGCGTCCTCCTGATTGGTTAGGTCTGACCAGTATGTGTTTCTGTCTTTGCAGGTGGAGCAGGTGCGGCTGTTGGATCGCTTCAGCAACAAATCCACACATGGCACACTGTACCTCACAGCCACGCATCTCATCTTTGTGGAGAGCAGCTCCAACAACTCAGCCTCTGCTGGACAGGAGATCTGGGTGAGTAGCTCTGGTGCTGACTATACCTCCAGTAATGCAGGTGTCACAGTACTTGTATATGGATGTCACTAAAACGTTATACACAGCAGTACGAGGCTGGCTAAAGGCAGAACAGGAGGACAGCAGCAACCCAAGAAGAACCAGTGCGGTGCAATGTTGCCGGTAGCTGCTAGCAAAGTGATTACTGTAGCTGCCAGGAGCTAGCTGGCATATTTTGTGAGCTCCAAACCCAGAGGTAACCGAAAGCGCACAATAGAGGTCACATTATCAACAGATGTTTCTGATGCAAAAGAATGAATGGGAGCCATAAAGAAACTGGAAACTTCAGTGGTGATGCTGCTCTTGCCTCTGTGCAGCCACGTGAAGAGTTTTTAATGTGACCGCTAAAAGGAAGCCTGCAACCGGACAGAGTTTATTGTGTGCGAGTTGGGAAGGAGAGAGAGATTATGAAAGCTAATGTGTGGTAAAAGGAAGTAGGGTAGAGTTTCAAAATATGCACACGTGGTGTGTGTGTGTGTGTTTTCTTTCTGCACCTGAAAGAGGATCGCTCTTAACTAGGTTAATAACATCTGGCATGCAAAATTCAGATTTGCTGATGAACTTATTTGTGTTACTGTAGCAGCAAAGTGGCAGTGCTGGGTTATGAGAGAAGCAGGGATGCATGTTGTAATAAGCTTAGAGGAGCCATTGAAGACGAGGTTATTTAATACCGGGAAATTACTTGCAGCAGTTTAGGTCTCGTGTTAAGAATTTCAACACGTGATTTGCTAGATCTGAGTTATGATTTGTGATAATGAATTCATACGCATCGCCTAGCTCTGTTTAATTGGTTTTACAGAGTCCAGTTGACATATTACACACTTGCTGGAGTGGTTTACTTTCAGTTAAAAAAAAAACAACTCTGGTATTTCGTGACTGGCCTACATTGTGGAAACATTATCGTGCTTTAAAATGCTTTGTGCAGCAAAACCTGGGCCATGACCTCCTTCCCACCATCCTTCCTGTTTCGTGTGCATTTGAACATGTTTGTGCACTTTTATAGCTGCACTTCCCTGGTCTTCCCTATGTGTGTGTGTGTGAGTGTCTTGTTCAACATTGTGTGTGTTGTAGAGTAATTTCAAAGTAACTTTGTTGGGCATCAAAAGAGAGTGCGTTAGAATGTTTGTGTGCCTCATAAATTATTAAACAGCAGTTGAGTTACTGCCTGACTCAACAGCTGGTGAGATCAGCAATTACACTGTGTGTGTGTGTACATGTGTGTCCCACTAGTCATTACCAGCACTGATGAATGTGCATCTTTATGATTTCCTGTGATTGCAGGACTCAAAATGCTCTCATGAATATGGTGATGTGTGGCATCTGACCCTCTTGCCCTCTATGCTTCTGTACAATATTAAAATCATTCACGATTACATGGTAAAGTGGACTGAGCTTTTTATAGCACTCTTCTGTTCAAAATACATGTTCTTGAAACCCCCCCCCCCCAAATCCACATCTATAAAGATTCCAAATCTTATCTGTTCTTCATCATTTTCATGCAGCAGATAACACTCACCAGCCACACCTGTTGAACTGCTTATTAATGCAAATAGTTAATCAGCCAGTCACGTGGCAGCGACATCAACTGAGCACCAGCATGGGGACGGAAGGTGATTTAAATGACTTTGAATGTGGTGGTTGGTGCCAGAAGAGTTGCTCTGAGTATTTAAGAAACCGCTGATCTGCTGGGATTTTCCCACACAGCTATCTGTAGGGTTTGCAGGAAGTGGTCGGAAAAAAAAAGAGAAAATATCCCGAGAGCAGCAGTTCTCTGGGTGCAAATGTCTTGTTGATGCTGGAGGTCAGAGCAGAATTGCCAGAATGCTTTGAGCTGATAGGAAGGCAGCAGAAACTCAAATAACTGCTTGCAGAAGTATGCAGAAGAGCATGCCTGAAAGCAGATGGGCTACAGCGGCAGAAGACCACACCGGGTACCACTCTTATCACCTAAGAACAGGAAACTGAAGCTACAGTCACATAAGCTCAGCAAAACTGCACAATAGAATACTGGAGCACTGATGAGACCTGATGAGTCTTGATTTCTGCTGCAACATTCGGACAGTAGGGTCAGAATTTGATGGATCCATCCTGCCTTGTAACAGCGCTTCAGGCTGCTGGTGGTGTAATGATGTGGAGGATATTTTCTTTGCCCACTTTGGGCCCTTTAATACCAACTTATCTTTGTATAAACTAATTCATAATGATCCATCCGCTGTAAATCACCAGCCTCTCCTTCTGTGTTTTTTTTTTGCCTGGTTGCTCTCTCCTTATCTGCAGATTTTGCATCATCATATAGCCTCTGTGGAGAAGCTCTCCCTGACCACCTCCGGCTGTCCGCTGGTAATTCAGTGTCGCAACTTCAGGGTGGTCCATTTTGTGGTACAGAGAGAGAGAGACTGCCACGACGTCTACAGCTCACTGCTGCGTCTTCTACGGCCAGGTTCTGTGAAATATGGATGATCTGTTCATTTTAGGCATTTCTCCCATCCATTTAATAGTTAACAGAGATAGCATTACATACTAAACAGCCTTTTCTTCCTGTTTGTGGGGTTTCTCTCTGGTTTTCTTCCCTGTGCAGAATGCTATGAGGAGCTTTATGCTTTCTCCTACAACCCCAAACAAAATGACCAGCAGAGAGAGGAAGGATGGCAGCTCATCGACTTGGGGGCAGAGTTTGAGAGGATGGGCGTTCCCTGTGACCAATGGCAGCTCACTGATGTCAACAGGGACTATAAGGTAGATATTAAAATATACCTTTTATTAGTACAAGCAAGTGCTCTGTCTCTCTATAAGCTGGATTTACTGACAGTTCTGCCACTTCTGTGGTAGAGGGTAGTTAAAATACAAAGAAAAAATAGATCTGTTTTTATAAAGCCATGAAGTCATTTGGGGCTTGACTTGTAGTATTTCTGTGTATTGACTGCCTGCATGCCTGCATCATGGCTGCAGATGGGAAAGTGTTGCCAGAAGAACATGTATAGAATGGGATGCAACTGCAAATCACTCAAACCACAGCTGCAGCAGTGGTCCAGAAGAGGGCGCTGGAGCTTCACTGCTCGTTAGCTCCAGCTTTAGTAGGATGGAGAAGTCAAAAGAAGAAATTGGATGCCTTCTTTCAAGAAATTATTGCTCCCAGGAATATTGTATATCATGTGCTTTTATAGTTTTTTTTTTACTCTTTTAGTCAATATTGTAAACAGGAATTTTCAGCAGGAATATCTGTTAATGTGAACTTTTGGCTATACTTGTTGTATATATCATCAACAGGTCGAGCCTCCTGGTGTTTTTTTGTCCTTTTTTGTGTGTGTGTGTGATGCATTTTGTGTGTGGTTTTGTTCAGGTGTGTGAGACATATCCACGGGACCTCTACGTTCCTATCACTGCCAGTAAGCCTATCATCGTGGGGAGCTCCAAGTTCAGAAGCAAAGGACGCTTTCCTGTACTCACTTATTTCTACCAAGAGAAGAAGGTACTTTAAAACTGGAACCACTGACATTGTTTATTTGGGTCTCGTCTGGTTTTGTTTGTTGTGTTTCCTCTTTCATTAGCAAGTTGTTGAGCACAAGGAGCGAGATGAGAAATCCGAATCTTAGTATTTCTGAGGTGGCACTGGCAGAATGGAAATAGGAGTGCTTAAACTCAGAATGGGGTCAACTCTTTCGGTTATATCAAAGTGCAAATATCACGGGAATCCGCCCGTTGGGATTGCATATTAACATGTGCAAAGTTGAGATTTTTTTGCCAAGGGTGGATTTGCAGCAAAGCTCATAAAATGTCCAACACGGAAAGGATTTGTACTGTGCTTAACAAATTTCACGACATCTGCTCATTAGATTTTTTTTATGTATGGATGGAAATTCTGACCTTTCGCTGGCAGTAGAAGAAACGTTACCAGATCACAGAATTTATTAGTAACTACTGTCAAGGGTCTATGAAATTTGATGGAAAATCTGCACCTTTTTTTTATTTTTTTATTTTCTCTAACAAAATATCAGCGGGATTGATGAACAGACCTTGCTTTTTTCTGGGAATGCCAGTGCAAGCGAGGCGACTTCCCCATCCAAACCACGCAGCATATTTTGAATCCTGATTTTCAGGTGAAACAACATTTAGTTGTTTCACCTGAAAAAATGAGTCACACTGACTCATTTTCTTGTCCTAACTAGTCACTGTAAACTAGAAAAACCTGACTCTTAGGAAAACACTTGCAAGCACAGCACACATTGTGTTCTGTTTTTGTTGTATTTTTGCTTGTTGCTCGTTTTTTTTTCTTTCCACTTTGTCTTATTTTATTAGCAGTATATTTATTATTTTTCCAAATCCTTGTTTTTATCATTGTGCTCTCTTCACCCTGACAGGCGGCAGTGTGCCGTTGCAGTCAGCCTCTCTCTGGGTTCAGTGCACGATGCCTAGAGGATGAGAGCATGCTGCAGGCCATCAGCAAAGCCAATCACAATAGCCGATTTCTTTATGTCATGGATACAAGGCCAAAGGTAAGCAGTGTTCAGTTGGTTTTGATTTTAAATGTCCTGTATGTATAAATACGGTCCAGCACTATATGAATGTAGTTTGAAAACAGAGTTGCAGTTATTGAACTTTTTTTTTTTTTCTGGCCCACAGCTGAACGCCCTCGCTAACAGAGCGGCAGGTAAAGGCTACGAGAACGAGGACAACTACTCCAACATCCGCTTCCAGTTTGTTGGCATTGAAAACATCCACGTGATGCGGAGCAGCCTGCAGAAATTGCTCGAAGGTTAAACATCCATTACACACCAGCACACCCAAAGAAAAAAATGTTTATGAAAACTGTTTTTTTTTTTTGTTGTTTTTTTTTAAATAAAGCAGTCAGTGCACAGTTAATGTGAAATTTCTTTGATCTCTCAGTGATCGGGACTCGGTCACTTTCCATGAGTGACTATCTGGTGGGACTAGAGAGTTGTGGCTGGCTGCGGCATATCAAGGCTATAGTAGATGCTGCTGTCTGTCTCACCAGGGTAAATGCTTCCCTTTCATACTTCTTTAAGTGTATTATATCTGCTAGTCCAGATAGAAAATACCCACATTCCTCTGCCATCTGTTTACCCTCTTAAACCCAGGCGGTGACAGTTGAAGGAGCCAGTGTGTTGGTTCACTGCTCAGATGGATGGGACAGAACTGCCCAAGTCTGCGCCCTAGGGACGCTGCTCATGGACCCTTACTATCGTACTATTAAAGGCTTTATGGTACTGGCCACAGACACACATCATGTTGACGTGAACATGTGCATACATACTGCTCTGTGTTTGGATCTCGTGCTTCAAGCTTGCTCCTCGCTCTTATTTTTCTTCTAGGTACTGATAGAGAAAGACTGGATCTCTTTTGGTCACAAGTTTGCAGACAGGTGAGGTTTCAGCTGGAAAATGTTAAATGCTGCATTAACAGTTAGGTGTATTTCAGGACGGTTTTATCACCCCTCAGCCTGTAAAGGCTCATGGGGTATTGTCATCAGTCAACTTTGTGAATCAGAATCAGTTTATTGTCATTACATGAAACATGTCATTAAACATGCAACAAAACAAAGTTCCAGAACACCCATTCAAGAGAAGACAAACGACAACAAACATGGCGAGACAAGTGTCTGCTGCCATCCAAGGCGCCACCGTTAATACAAGGATAAGAAAACAATAGCAAAAACACAGTAGGGTAGGCAGGTTAAAAAAATCATCTAGTACTGTATTCATTATGAGCACCTTAGAAGGTTCCAAAAAAGACACTTCAGCAAAGCAAATAGCACATTCAAAGCATGGCAAGGCAACATGGTGGGGTGGGGTACGGGGGGGGCCGACAGAGACGAGTTGGGTCATGGGCATTATGGAGCCAGGACTAAACAGCTCCCAGCCTAAACAGTTTGCTGATAGAGATGTGCGTTCGTCAGCAGTCGTGGTTCACCAGATCCCAGTTCACACAAATCACAGAGAACGGGGGGGGGGGGTTCTGTTGACATATCGTGCAGGAGAGATATGATTGCCGGCTCCAAGGCCGGCTGAGGGAGCCGAATTCTAGATAGTGCAGATGTTTTGGAACAGACTGTCATTGTTATTTCTCGGCAGCCTTCAGTTCACTGGGACACTCTCAGTAAATCCAACTGTCCGAATTGCTTGGTTACCGCTCATCCCTGTGCAGACCCGTACTTATCTCCGAGATCTAATCCTTTTCACCTGCGAGCACGTTCGCAGCTGGACTGCGAGCATCCAGCTTGCGGCTCAGATCCAACAGGTGCTGAGTGTGAGTCTGTACGGTTCTGCGTAGCCCATCCGTCTGGTGAAGCAGTCTCCTCATGGGTCGGACTGCTGCCCGGATTCTCTTAATTTCCCGGTAAATCAGGTATCCTCCAAGCCCAAACAGAAGAGATCCCGTTACCAAAAAGCCGAATATGTATGCGTCTTCCACGTCCTCAACCAACAGGGTGGCAAGACACACGGGTCTCCACACACCCGACGAGTCTATCACGTATCCAACCGGGTCTGTTCCACTTGGACAGGTGGGCTCCCCTTTCTCCAGTCTCATAGTGGAGAAAATACAATCAGTAGCGTTGAAAGCCCAGTTTGCCAGATCCATGGTACTCGTTCTTAGTCGTACGATTCGTGAAGAGAGGCACTTACAGCAAGCAGCTAAGCGGATAGTTGGGGAGGGCAGGAGAGAAAGAGAGCAGGAAGGAGGTGCGCATGATAACTTGAGAGAAATTTGATCCAGTATCTTCAAGTGCACACCATAGAGGCATGTGCTAAAGATTTCAGACGGGTTTGGATCTCAGCGCCCTTCACCTCAAAGTAAAGGTCAAAGGTCAAGTTTTTCTGAAAATCTTGTATGTCACCTACGATTTTCAAATTGAAGCTCATATGCACCCCATTAAGATCTACTGAGATTTGGTACGTACGTGTTCTGGAGTTTGTGCTTCCACGGGATTTGTGTCGCCTAAAGATTCTACCGCCAGGAGGCTGAGGGGGAGCACCGGCCGCTGACAGTATTTTATTACTCTGTTTGAATTGTGTGCGTTCAGGTGTGACCAGTTGGATGGAGACCCAAAGGAAGTGTCACCTATTTTCACTCAATTCCTCGAGTGCGTCTGGCACCTGACTGAGCAGTTCCCGCAGGTGAGCGGGGCATAGTTTGAGCTATGTGACGTTTTTATAACGTCTGCACAGATTTTGCGTAACTTGTGGTGTGCTTTGTTGTTTTTATTGAACCGCGGTTCTCTCTTTAGGCATTTGAGTTCAGTGAGTGGTTCCTGCTGCAGATCCACGAACACGTTCACTCCTGTCAATATGGGAACTTCCTCGGCAACAGTCAGAGGCAGAGAGAAGAGCTGCAGTAAGTCGAACGCCCGGATTTGTCAAACAGTTGACTTCCGAAACGCAACTCTGAAATGTATCCGTCTGTCAGGATAACCTCTTATAAACTTTATGGGTGGCGAAGAAGCCACACCTCTGTTGACAGGTTTGTTATCACTGAATCAATAAAAGGCAATAGAAGAAATATAATGCCTCATTTTGGCAGAATACAAAGAGATCTGTGTGTGTGTGTGTGTGTGTGTGTGTGTGTGTGTGTGTGTGTGTGTGTGTGTGTGTGTGTGTGTGTGTGTG
>JAVDPK010000337.1:1160794-1185310 GCA_034780415.1 Cichlasoma orientale
GTGTGTGTGTGTGTGTGTGTGTGTGTGTGTGTGTGTGTGTGTGTGTGTGTGTGTGTGTGTGTGTGTGTGTGATTTGGTCCTGTGCAATAATACCAGTACAGGCTGGCTTTGGTTTTTTTTCTGTGCGACTGACCAGTGATGCATGATCATTAAGGAGGCAAAACCGTATAATTTATGAATCTTTTCTAGCGCTATAATCAGTGGTTAGAGTGAGCCGGACTGAGTGCAGATGTCCGTAAGTTGTGGTCGCGGTACTTCAGCATCTACCTAGCGAGCATAAAGGGAGTAACGCTGTGTGACACTCAGAGATGGAGAAAGATGTAGATTTAAGGGTAAGGACTGCAAAAAAGAAACTGGTGTACACTAACTTTGTGTAATTCAAAGATTGTATGAAATAACTCTGCAGTTTAGCGCAGAGGTCAGTTTGGTTAGCGTAGCAGAGATGAGTTTGAATCGAAGCTGTCGATGCTTAGATTCATTCACTGAATTCAACATGTGTACAACCTGTATACCGTAAATATAAAGCCAGTATAAATAGTATACTGTCAGTGTAGGGGGATGGAAATCAGTCAAGATAGCTCGTGAAATATTGGGTTACATCTTGTTGAATTGAGTTCATTCACACAGAGCAGTAAACCTCAGAGCAGCAGCAGCAGCAGCAGGTCAGCTGATCACAGCCTGCACACCAAGATCATTTAGTGGAGCTCACAATAGAAAGCTGTGATTCTTCTCCCCACGCGGAGCCACTGCAACTGAACTTAGGGTTCCTCCACCTTCTGAATCCCACTTTAACCCCTGAGTATACTCATTTTTGTGTTTAGTTGCGGAGGCACAGTCACCCTCTATAATGGAGGACACGGAAAATTAGTGTACTTTGAGTACATTTCAGAGTCTGTACTTTTTCACTTTTACTTGTACTTCTACTTAAGTACAGAATGTCTGTACTTTTACCACCTCTGATGATCGGCCACACACCAGTGGCAACATTATTAATCTTTGACAGACCTCTTGTTTGAATCCTGTTCTGCTATTTTCATTAGAGTGGCACTTGAAATGGAAGTAGTTGTACTGTTTATCGTATGGTTCTCACACTTGAAACATTTCCTATATTTGCACACACTTACACATGCTGATTTATTACACCTGACTCAAAGCTAAAATATGGTTTGTCCTGTGACTCTACAGTCATGACTACATCACAGCTGCTTTGTTGCAGGTGTCTTTTGTGATCCACTGATGAAAAGAACGCCCAGCGAGTTTGCTGATGAGGTGTGTGACTGATTAGCCCTGTGAGCAAATATTTAAATGTGCCAGATAAAGGTGCATGCAAAAACTCCCACGATTATATTCAGGTGACTTTTTCTCCCATATGTGAAACTGATGCAGGAATCTGGTTGACTTTCTAAAAATAATAAAGGTGCTGGAGCCGAAGCCCAGAATAGCATAATGTGTTTTGGTGTAATGACCTATTTGCAATGAAACGGGCTGAGCAAAGAAGACGTCATGACTGTGATGCAATTGTATTCACTCGTGACAATCCGATTCCAGCAGGATTACAAGCAAACATCCTGATGTGAGGACCCTGAAAGTCTTTACATAATAAGCAGCACCTTCTAGCTTCGTTGACAAAAAACACATGAAATGCTTTGCATCTCTTCCTGGGAAAGGGTGTGCACGTGTATTTGATTTGCATAACAACACACAGTTTGTTTGATTTTTAATTTTAAAAATAGATTTATCATTATGTCACAAAGATTCAGCGCATTCTATCATTTTAACAAATAGCATACACAGTACATCATTCTGTCCTTTAATGTATTCTCCATCTCATCTGTCACACACACACACACACACACACGCAAACACACACACACACAGGCATGCTTTACAAAAAAAATCACAAAAATATTTGTATCGTGAGGCTCTTTGCTTGCAGAGTATTAAGAATAATAAAAAAAAGACATTCAACTGCTACTTGCAGGCATTGTGCAATGGAAGCACACTGACGCACAAGTGAACCATATTCACAGACAAAACAGTGAGAGACATTAAGAGAGAGAAAATGTCCTCCAACTGTCCCACTTAGTGCTGTGCTTCGCTCAGGGGGCTGAAATGGGAACCCTTCCTAGAGAGGGTGGGGGCACTGAGTGGGAGGGATAATAGGGTGTGGGCTTCTTGTATTGCACATGTGAATCTGCCTTAACTGGTAGAAATGCACTGAAAAGAATAATTAGGTTGTGAAGGGAGCACATGTTGCATTATCCAAGCACCAAACTGACCAAACCAGTTCAATATCCGTAAAAGCCTCTGGAAAAAAGCTCCTTTACATACAGTTCCCATTCCCATGATTTTACTTATGACCTTATACACACACACACAGTTACTTTTCTACCTACTCCATTTGAATAATTTAAACACAGTCCTATAAACTGCTCTATAACCCTGTTACGGTCTAATGGTCTCCATTGTGGAATATAGTAATACTGTCATAATGTGTGTGTATTTGCTTCAATAATTTACTGACTTTTAAATGACTTAAGCGCTGTAATGATGTACATTTCCACTCTAAGAGCTAAGCAAAATCCTTTGTCTCATCATGCGATAACTGAGCCCACTCATCAGTCTCCACTCATCAATCCACCAGCCATCTGCTGCTCAGAGTCAGCTTCAAGACCACGCAGTAGCCAGCTGACCTGCTAGCACGGCTGCAGGGCACTCTGCCTGAATATCTGATGTACCTGAAAACAGGTCACCCTGGGTGACTGACCGACTGGCAAGTAGACTAGCTGGGTGACTGACTCTTGGGGACAGATCGTCTTTCTTATTGGGGGACAGCATAAGGATGATATGCTTCGGTGCTTCACTCTGGGGAAGCCCTCAGAAAGTGTTTGCGTGGGTGTGAGCGTGTCTCTAGATCTGCAGTTGTGTGTATTGGGCTCATGAATGTAGACATTGTTTGATAGCAGTGGGATGGAAGAGGAGAGCGTGTGCTCACAGCCACTGTGAAGGAGGAGGAGGAGGAGGAGAGAGAGAAAAGGAGAAGGAGAGGGAAGGAAGGAGAGGAGGTTTGTAAGTGGGTCGGGGTATGAGGGAGATTCATGGGGGGTTGGGAGCACCCACAATGGATTGCAATGATGACATAATTTGCAGAAAAATACACTTATTGTTAGTGTCCAGAAAAAGCAGAGAAATATAGAATGGAATCATTTCACTCTTTATTTATTTATTTTTACTTTTAATCTATAATACCCTAATTAGCCCACATTTCTAACTCATTTGCAGAAATGCCTTTTAACACCCCAAAATGGAACACTCGTGCAATTTGTAAAGAAAAGAGGATAATGGGAAAAAGGCAACAAGTCGATCTACTTGCACGGCCTTTTCCTTCAGTTAGTGAGCGGTTAATTGTTCTACATGCCTGCAGAAACTCTGCTGGTTGCCAAGCTATGCTCTAAAAGTATAGCTAATGCGAAAAGAAAGAGTGTACTGCCGGCCGCATAACTGGTGACAAACTCAAGCAAACTTAGGATGACAGGATGACAGTTATAAGTGCTGTCACAGCCCTCAGACACCTGGCACTGTGTGTCCATATGGAAGAGGGCTCGAGGCCATATGGCCTATATGTGTGTGTTTCTCAACTTGTATTGAAGGGTGTGCAGTTTGTGTGCGTATGTGTGTGTCTACTTGTAAGTTGTCTTTGCGCAGTCGCTTGAAAGTCATTAAACTTTAGGATGAGAAATTAGTCATGGTTAGGATGAGACCTCCTTGTACCTTGAAGTAATGGAAACACGACTGTGGGTGTGTGTGTATGTGCTGTGACGTTTCTAAATCCATATCCCGGTCTAAGCCCACTCATACTGTTGATCAGCAGGTCTTGTTTTTGAGTCCACTAATTTGGGCTTCTGATAGGCTTATTTTTTTCATTTACTTTGAGCTTTTCCTCACTCACACTCAGATTTACCCGCTCTAATAAGGCTGGTGAAGTAAGAAGGCTAATGCTGATAAATCTGGAATATAAAGCTACTGTTGACCCAAAGGTCTGACTTACCTAATAGGAAAGCTATAGCCACAAAAAATGTCCATACATGCAAACGTTGTGTTGTTTAGTGGGCAGTTTCAGTGCCAGATTTGTCCTACAAACAGTCTGCATAAAGATTAGCTCCAAAAAAATGATGTGAGCGGTCCCAATAATTAGCCATTCAATCCAGCTGTCATTAAGGAAGCTCATATAAACATATTGAACTCATGTCTAATCCTTCATAATGCATCAGTGGGTGGGTTTGTGGACTGCATTGCTACCCTGTACTACCCTGTAGTACAAATACAGAGACACATACAGTGATGGATGCAGGGAATACTGGGCTTGAGAAATGCTGAACAGTTAAAAGGAAAGACCAGCCAGTGCATCTGTGACAGGCAAGGTGGAGGAAGAGAGGAGGAAGAGGATGGGGGAGGGAGTGGATGAGAAACACTGGCGCCCCGCCAACGTTGACGAAAGCTGCTTAGCCCACCCAGTTGCCATGGATACAGTGAGGAGCAGCATGTGTGTTTGTGTGTGAGTGTGTGTGCCCGTGTGAGAGAGAGAGAGAGAGAGAAAGAAAGAGAGGGAGGGAGGCAGACAGAGAAAACCAGCAGGCAGGCGTTACAGCAAGTCAGAGTGGGAGAGAAAGAGCACCAGACAGCAGGGTGGAGGGAGAGAGAGAGAGAGAGAGAGAGAGAGAAAAGAGAGGGTGAATGTATGTGTGGCCAGAAAGAGAGAGGATAAAAAGGTAGCTTGAGAGCTCGAGGGAGAGGATAGAGTGGGAGCGATAGAGTACTAGATAATGGAGGTGCACTCAGAGTGTGTGGAGCCTCCTGTGGCCCCTCAGTGTGACCCCCAGCCTACAGGGAAGATCAACAAAGCTGCCTTCAAACTCTTTGGGAAGCGGCGCACTGGATCTGGAATGGCCAGCTTCTTCTCCTTCAGGAACAAAGGGGCTACAAACAGCGGAAACAACGGGAATTCTGACAATGGGAATTCTTTGAATGGAAACAGCTCAGGGGCATCGGTGGAGCTTGTGAGGAGCAAAACCCACGATGGACTAACAAGCTCTAACAACGACGCTGATGGACAGAGAGGGGAGGGACTTGCTGGAGTGGAGGCGGGGCCGGTGAGGTCTCTCAGCAAATCGCTGAGTTTCTTCTCTCTTCTCCGACGTGGGAGTTTTAGGTCGAGTGAAAATGGAGGGGCGGGACTAGTTAGAAGAGGGAGGGGCCTAAAAGGATTCTTTAGCAGCATGCGATGGAGACGTAAAGAAAAAACAAATGAGGGAGATGGAGAAGAGGCAGAAGTGAAGAAGGATAAGGATGGAGATGCTGCTGATGCTGAAAAGGTAAAGGATATTACTCTTACCCTTGAACCCCCCCCACATGATCAAGCAGACTGTGGGAATGCAGAAGCAGGACCTAACCTCCAAGCACCAGAGACTCCCACCACGAGTGTTACCATGACACCTCCACACTGTGTTGCCATGCCAGGGCCATCTGGTGAGCCAGACTCCCCCTTTCCTTACACACCCACTGACTCGCCACTGCGGCCTCCCGTCCAAAAAGCCAAAGCCTCAATTTCCAGCCTAACCCCCTCCCTCGCTACACCCCCCTTGGATCGCTGCAGCACTGGTGACCCACCCTCAGAGCCCTGTGTGGACCGACTCTGTTCTCTCCTCTTTACTGACGTCACGTCCCTCAAGAGCTTTGATTCACTGACGGGGTGTGGTGACATTATTGCTGATGCAGATGAGGAGGGCCCAGTTGGTAATGGGGGTAGTGGTACCAGCAGCAGTAGCAGTGGGGGGGGAGGGGGCAGTGTGGGAGTGGGTATTGGGAGAGTTGTTGGTATCACCAGTGCTATTTCCCCATCTAAACCCACTCTATCTTCCCAGTTGTCCCAGCCCATGTTCTCTGTTTCCGCAAACTCTGCACCTGCCTCCCTGCCTGCCCGAACCAGGGCTCAACCTCAACCACAGCAGCACCCACCCGGTAGTGGTGTGGTGGCCTACATGGGAGGAGGGGAAGAAATGGCGAGCCCAGAAGGAGTCGACGATGCAGACATGCAGGGACTCTGGCACATGCTGCCTTCTACAGGAGACAACTCCCCTGCATTGCCCCGATCGCATCAGCCTTCCTCCTCTACCCCTACTTCCACTTATCCCCCCCGCACCAATCCTGCTAGCAGCTACCTTTCCTCAGCGTCCAGGAGTACAGACAGAAAGGTACCACAGGTGAAGGCACTGGGACTCAGTAAGATCCCAGTAGTTGGTGGAGCAGGAAACCGAGCAGCTAAACCCCCTGTCCCTCACACACATGGTCGTCACCCCACATCACCAGGTGAAAAAGAGCCCCTTAGTGATGAGGGCTACTGGGACACACCCTCAGCAACACCTACTGCAACACCTGATGAGAGTGGGCTGCAGCATAACCAGAAGATGGCCCTATCACGTGACAGCTGCTCTGGAGACCACCTGTACGACCTCTACAATGATCCTGAAGAAGAAGCAGAGGATCAGGGGGGAGATGAAGATCTAAACAGTTCGCCCTCTCCATCTAGTGAATACAAAATGAGCCCCATCTCCCAAACAACTCTTCCTTCCTCCTCCTCCGCTTGCTCCTTCAGATCAATGAAAGGGAGCACCAGCCTTCCTCGAGAATCCAAGATCCCCATAAGCAACAAACAAACCCCACCCCCCCACTCTGCAAGCCAGTCAGCCCTGTCATCTGTTCTAGAGGCTGAATCCCCTCCACCAAAGACGGAACCGCCGCCCCCAGCTCGCACCAGAATCCCAGTGTCCAAGGTGCCAGTTCGTCGTTCTGGAAACAAACCTGGCAGCGCGACCAGAGGGACTGCCCACAAGAAGTAGTTTCTGTCACACGGGTGATTCTCTTCTGGACTCGAGTGCACATTGCTACGCTGCAGCTTATGCAGAGCCAAATGTTTTCCCAGACCAAGAAAAATGTTGAGCTGTACAGTTAATGGCCTATAAATTCCTGTCAAATCCTTAAAGCTCTCATTCCTTAGGTGTTTTGGCTTATGAACGACTACATTAGAATAAGTGGTTTATTCACTTGAGAAAGTCACAAGGAGACTCCTTAAAGCTGGGATAACCTTACACAGCCCTCCCTCAAACTTTGGGGGGCTGACTATTGACAATCTGTTGATTTGCAAAAGACACATTCGCCTTGAAAGTTTGATAGAAACTAAAGCAGAGCACCTTTTAACCTTTTACAACTCAATTTGACACTAAGGACCTAATCTAATCAAAGTTATTATTATTATTGTCTAATCTGTAACAAATACCTCCTAATTCTCTGATTTAAGAGCCAAAGTTTTCAATTTTGTCATCGTCTGAAAGAGTCTCAACAGTATCCTATAATGACCCACCATTTTTCCTTTGGCTGTGTACATGTTTTTTTTTGAGGATGGTCTTTTGCCGACCACACACTGATTTTAAAGCTATACGCTGAGAGCTGAACTGCTTTTATTACCTACTTTACAGCTACAAAACTACCCCGCAGAAGGTCCCATGGCACCTCATGTTTTTGAGGCTCGAATGGTCGATTTTGTTTTTTTTAAAATGTGGATGGACTAACTTTGGCTTCAACCTTTGCATTTGGATCTCACTTGTACCCGACTGCTTCGCTGGAAGCACAGTCACAGAATGTTAATCTCTGGGATTTACAGCCGTTCAAATATCAATGGAAACCTGCAAAACTATCGCAATACATCAACCTGGAGGGATCCCTTGCACCGATGCTTCGTTATCCACAAACACACGCGCGCATACAAAATCACACGTACGCACACTCACACATCTCTTGCTCTCTGCATGTAGTGCCGCACATCGAGGCACAAAGGTCAGGGAACATCATCTAATGCTGAAGGATCTGACAAACGCACACTGTTCAACCTCTGGCACTGTACTTGTAGCTACACTGGATAACTTTCTTCTCTAAGGACACATGCACATTTTTTCTAGTTAGTATTTTCTTCTTCATTGGATTTCATACTCTTTTTATAGACTTTCCCTTTCCTCAATCATACTGCACGGATCCTAAACTGTGATAGCACCAGCTTCTTAACACTGTTTTCTTTCTGTTCCACTCTGTTAGCATACTGTACAGGTTGACACACAATGGATGACAAGGAGGTATTCTTTCTATATGTGTGCCAGTTTCGACAACCGGGATATTATACACAGCAAAAAATTGGGAACTAATGCTAAATGATTGCCCCTTTCCCTGCTTCTACAGGCTGTTGTACTAAAAACAAAACAAATCAAAAACCAATGTATAACTTAATTCCAGGAGCCACCACAGCTGCGAGTGAATCTGAATGTAGCTTGGCATTGTAATGGATTATTTGTCAGCACATCGTTTTCTATGCTCTGCTATCCTCTTTGTCCCTCTTTTGTTGAGGCAAGACAAACTGGATTTGACTCTTTTCTAAGTCCCTCGTGGTTTGCATTGCAAAGCACCACTTGCTTTAAAAATGAGAGGGTGTGTTGCAGTCCTAACAGGCCTTTGTCAGTGATTCAGTGAGATCAGTTAAAGGAAGCAGATTGTTCCCTTATTGGGATTTCCATAGAGTTTTCATAGTATATGCCACGTTTTACGTAATCATTACCACAGGCGGTATCAGTGATACTTTCGGGTCATTCTCATTCTTTAAGCCATCTCTTCTTGTTTAGAATGTAATGATTGATCCATGACGCCGCTCCGGGTTCGGATATCTTTTCGGCCTCCCTATGGTGTAGTGTAGGCAGACCATGGAGTAACCTGATTCCAGGACTGCAGTAGGGACTTTTCTAGCCAGATAAAAGGGCGAACTAAAGGTCACCTGAGAAGTAGCGAGTGATCACGTCCGTTTTTTCTTCCTTTATTGTTGCTCTTTCCCCTTTTGTTTTAGACTACAGTCACTTTTAGCTTCTTTTTTCATTGCTGATTGGCAAAGGAGTGATTAATCAAAAGTAAATTGTGACACAAAGTATTTTTTTGGTTGATGTTTCCATTTTACCTGGAAAAAATTGCAAACATTTAATCTGTCAGATTAAGACACAGCAGAACTGAACACGGACAGGTCATTATGCAATCAATGTCCATCAGGTTTTTCTTTAAATATGTGGCACCCTTATCAGTTGATCTCACTCTATCCCACATGACAGAGAATGAGTCACTGTTTCTTAGCGTCATCCAAGTATGACATAACAAAAGTGAAGGAAGAATTGTCGCACTGGCAGACACACACCGCCGAGGCCACCATGTTTCAAGCACGAGGTCACCACCACCACCAGACTCAGTTCCATGTATATTTTGCAGACAAACACTTTCTTTCAGTATATTCAATATAAATCTGGACCATCGTTTGCTCCAATGAAAAGCAGATTATATTTTCCTCCTTTTTGTTTCCATGTTTACATTGTGAAATCCTCATGACCTTTTTAATAAATAAAACTGTATTTGCGCTGACAGATGAACTCCTGACTCTTTGTAACCATATTTACACCACCATACAAGTTACGTCCTTTTTGTATTAAGGGCTAAATAAGATGGAGGTGGAACTTCCCTTCTGCCATTCCACATCCGTGTCCTGGTGGCTTAAAATCCCCAAGGATCAGGCTGAGTGAGAAGAAGTGATGCATTATGCAGACTGTAGCTTTTTTTTTTTTTGCTGTTTTGGTCTGGCGCTTCGGGAGAGGTCAGCTTGGCTTGGGAATTATAGGTTATCAATACATGTTATTGATTGCTGTGCCACTATCTACTGCTGGTCTCTGGTGGGGAAAGAAAGGAGACAGACAGACAGTGATGACAAAGAGAGACAGCTGATTCATGTGGATATCCTGAATAGATGAAACGGATAGTTTTGTTGTTTCAAGGAGGGCTCATGTTGCTAGAAAAAGCTTATGTGTTGTGGTTTATCCATGTGAAGTAGGAGGAGGATTTGGTGCAGTGCGAATCCCCTTTGTAATGGTGCAGCAATTCCCCCTCCCTCTTTATCCAGCTCTCTACACGCCGAGCTTTATGTAAAAGCCTTACGTAAGACCATAACACTCACTTGCACCAGCCCACCACATCAAAGCTGGGGATGCTGACAGTAAGAATGGTGCGTGCTGCTGCATGTGGGTGTATATCTGTGTCAGCTGATCTCGTCATTAATCTGCTGTTTGGGTGCTGGATGTGGACGGTTGTTCTCAGTGTGAGCTATATTTGTTGTTTGTTTTGGGGCACAAATCTGGTAAAAGCGCACAACAGAGAGCGCTGAGTTTCTGATGAACAATGGGGTTCTTATTCAAACCAGTGAGGAAGGGAACAAGGGAAGGAGTCATGGTGAAAAGCAAAGGAAAAGTGGCAGAATAAGATTTATTGTGAGTATGAGAGAGGGTTTGTCTGACTTCAGTGCTCTTAAATTAAGCTTTTATTTAGCCTGCATAACTTCTGATGAACACAGCCACAAGTAAACACTTCTCACTGCTCACTTTATTAGCTACCTCGCTAGTACGCACAGTTGCTGCAGATCTGTCGGCTGCACATCCATGAAGCCAAACTTCCGTTCCACCGCAAGTGAAGATGTACAAGCAGAAAGGAGGCAATAGATCAACAAATTGAATCGGTATTAAAATAGTGAGCAAGCAATAGTAGTAGTGGTGGGTGATACACTGACTATATCAGTGTGCTGTAACAGATTTAGACTTACAGCTTGCTAGTAGGTCAGAAATAATCTAGTTATTCTGGTTTTACTAAAAAACAAATCAGCATCTACTGCTGTAACAGTAATTAAAAGCACTACAGTATCTATTTGCAGGTAGAGAAAAAAAACCTCTAGCACAGACAGAGAAAAATGAAGGTCACCAATATTTCCAAAAAATGCAACATCTTGATGGTAGGAAGGCTTTCCCGTCCTTGAGAACTGTGTGTAAGTGCATGTGTGCACGATGGAGCACCATTCAAAAGCCGTACCCCAGATTCTGCATGGCAGCCTCTCTACAGCGGTTCCCATAGTAAC
This sequence comes from Cichlasoma orientale, assembly GCA_034780415.1. Lineage (NCBI taxonomy): Eukaryota > Metazoa > Chordata > Actinopteri > Cichliformes > Cichlidae > Cichlasoma > Cichlasoma orientale. The sequence continues at coordinate 1,171,830 of JAVDPK010000337.1, forward strand.
TCCACTAGGTCAGCCAATAAAAAGAGGGGGCTGGGCAGGAAGGCGGATGGGAAAGTGTTTTGGGGGTGGGCGCTGACACAGTGTGTGAGATACGCGATCGGAGTTGAAGTGGTGCAGTAAAACATGTATACAAGGACACACATACACACTAACCTACATGTTGATGATGCTCATGCAAATGTGCAGATGCCACGGATTGAAATTCAGCTGTTTCCGTCTACGCGCGCTCATACAGTGGCAACGCCCCAAGCAGAAATATGCTTTAATAGACCATCAAGTAAGACCTTCGCGAAATCGGAAATGCAATAAATGTGAATTTGTTCTGTGAACTGTGCTCTGACCTTTAGCACACATCCTCTAAACACACTACATCTTTGTACCACTGGGTATGAAGCCTCCCCCGGCCACTATTTTTCCTCTTCTTCGCTGGTGTTACTGTGGTTTTGTCCTCGGTTCCCCTTCGCTTTTCGGTCCGTCTTTTAAGTGATATTATAGGTCATCTCAGGGCAAAATTGTCTGCACTAGAGGGGGGGGGGGGGTTCCTGGACACAGGCGCAGGAGTAAAAGTTCAGGCAGTTTATTGAAAGACAACAGGTAAACAGTGATAATAGGTTGAGTTCAGAAAGGCAAGGTAAGCAGGTGAAATAACACTCTCCTCCTAGGCTCTCCAAAACACAAGTCCTCTCTTCCAAGCACAGGGCGTCTGAACACAGAAACGGCAGGTCAGTTCTCAAAATCGCTCCTTCTTGCTCCATACTCACAACAATGAAGCGCTGCACATGAGTACCACATGCAGCACAACAATCTGCCATCAAATAAAGAAAAGCTTCCACCTTACATAGTAGGTCACTCAGGGCATCAGGTGTGCAATCAACAACGCTTTGTAGGTGCTGAGCAAAAGAGCGGGATGCAGGTGAGCTCCGCCCCTCAAACATACACGCAAATTACAAAGGTGCACACACAGATAGGGGGAGGGAGAAAGAGAGACTAAGAAATGGGCGAGTCAACCAGGAAGACTGGTTTTCTGCTGAACAGAGAAGATTTAAATTCTGTGAATGGGCATGTCTGTTTGGCACACTAAAGACAAGAAGATCCAGTAAAGTATGACTCAGAGTGAGGATGCCCTCTTCAGAATATCTAAATCTTGTTTACCCATCAGAATGTTGTTACTCAAGAATACGGGGTACTCGGCTGCTTTTCAACGGAAATGGAGCCGAGTACTTCAAAATGAGTTCAATAAGTGCCACTTTATTAGATACACCTTGCTAGAACCAGATTGGATCCCCTTTCGACCTTCATAAGTGCCTTAATTCTTCGTGGCATAGATTCAACAAAGTGCTGGAAAGATTCCTCAGAGATTTGAGTCCATATTGACATGACATCACACAGCTGAAGCAGATTTGTTATCCTGTTGGAAGCAGCCATCAGAAATTGACACTCAGAGCAGACATTTCCCAATCGTCTGTGGTCCAATTTTGATGAGCCCTGAAGTTGCCATTCTTGCCATTTTTGTTTTCTTGGAGCCAGAAGTAATCATATCTGGATGTGAGTGTCATAATAGCTAAGGAAAACAGACTCTAAATTCAGACCCAGCATACCAACAAACAGTGAAAAAGGTTTATTTAAACAACAGGGAAAAAGTTAGTGATGAGGTGAATGCCAGTTCTAGTGTGGCTGGGAGTTTGGGAGAGATGTTAATGGGTGCTGGAATACTGTGGAAGATTGATACGGAGGTTGTGGTATTGCAAGCCATACTTGGTAGGGTGGCGTTCAGATCCTGAGAGGGGGGATTCCGAGAGAGAGGAGCAACTAAGTCAGCGGGTTAACACGGTGGAGAGTGGGCAGGCAGATATCTTTCCTCATGGCTGGAGGGTTTTTTCCACAGCTAATTCCACTCCAGTCCCCGGTGCAGTTATTTGCTTGTGATGATGGCGGATGCTCGGGGAAAACGGGTGAGTTCTGTGACTGGGCACGGAGCGGGATATCGGCGCTCTCGGCAGACCGACAGGATTAATATCTTTAAATAACTGGTAAAGAGAGAAAACATAAGGAAACTAGTTGCCCCCAAATGGGTGAAGACAATCTGCTGCCCTCCCAGCCTTCAAATACAGCCACCGGAAGAGGAGACGAGGAACAGGTGTGAGACACAACCTGACACCACACTCTCTCCCGAGGTGGAACCCGCTCCTGAAAACTGGAGGAGTGAAAACACCATAAACTGACTCATGAGAGTGAGGGTGTAGCATTACGTTCAACTAATGATAGGCTAGCTTGGTGAGTAAGGTCAACTTTAAGGTTGCTTCACATGGACACCGACACCTGTTAATGTGTGCTAACTATAATACTAGAATTTAATTCACTGAAAAACAAGTTTAAAATTCAGACTTCTTTTAGGGAATTAAGCAAAATAAACTGCATAGTAAAGGGCAGGTGACAGATGTAACCTAGTCCTCTTGTTATTCCCTATAAATGTAATTTAAGCTTTATTAGCAAGTGCAGAACAAAAGGCAGGGCTGGTCGGGAGCCAGTGGTGCAAACTCACTAGAACGAGGCGTGAGTGTGAACCTGGAAATAAGGGCACATAGCAGGGACACTAATGACAAGGACACAACATCGAGCAGAGGAAAACTCAGGGCTTAAATACAAAAGGGATAATGAGGGGAGTGGAGACAGCTGGGAACACAGGTGTACAAAATGACACTAGTGAGACAGGGGAAGCAAAACTGAACACAACACACAAGAACAGAAGACCAGTAAAATAAAACAGAAAGCAAGACGGGAAAACAGAGATACAGACTTGACTCAACACACTGGGGAACTAGTAATAAAAGCATAACTAAATAACCAAGAACATGTCTAAAATAACTAGAGTAAGACCTGAAAATACAAACTGCAGACCCATAAAAAACTAAGGCAAAAGCAGGCTAAGAAACACAGCAGAGAGAAAATTAAACAATAACAGAACTTCAATGACAAAAACACAAAACACTGGGCAAAAGGCCGAGGACCATGACATATTCATTTTTAAAGTATTGATTGTGCCATCTTTTGGAGGCACTTTTACTGAGAACATCTAACAGTATGGCCTACTGTGTGGTAATTAGCACTTGCGTGTCTGTGCATTGTACAGTTTATGGTTGCAGCTTTCTAACCAAGCAAGCGTTAGCTAATGACTCCATCCTCTCGTCCAAAGATGCTAATTCCTGCCCCCCCCCCCCCCAAAAAAAAACCCTATCACTGCGTCACGGTTGCTGCATCCAGTCGGTGTGCAGTGCAAGTAGATTGCCACTCGTTCACAATGTCTTTGCTATAAATTTAATTCGCTTTTGATGCGGACAAACTCAGAAGACATTACAGTTATTTTCATTTGCTGTTCCAACAACAGCTAATCACGTAAAATGTACTGTGACAATCCCACTCCTCAGTGCAAAATCATAAAACCTGATGATGGAAATGAAACATCGACTAGAGTATCGCTGCCACCAAAAATATCCTTTTATCACTGACAAAAAAAAACCAAAACAAAAACAAACACCTGAGCAATCCTGTCGGTAGTTAGTGTTAATAACCTCTACAGTAATTTTTGAAAACTATATACAAACAGTGCATCTTTAAATTATTGTAATTACAGCTTCTCACTGTCAGTACCCTTTTGTGTAGTATATTTACAATTTACAATCAGTACATAACAGTTCAGACATGCAGGCTTTTTCCTGCCTCAGAATGGACTATTACTATGTCATTACACGTGTTTCATTACTGTACTCAGACTCTCCTTTACAGCACAGCTAATTCATTCTATCTGCTCCATTCCTAACGTTTCAGCAGCTATCAGCAGTTGCTACAAATAAAAATGACCCAGCACGAGATAACGCCATGAAACACATGGCCCTTAATGTCAGAAGCAGCCAGAGCAAGAAAAGCAGCAGCAGGTTCACCTCCAAATGATGTCACACAAGGTTGCTATAGTGGCAACTAAAAGTTATTCCAAACAAACGTTTGTATTGACAGTTTCAACTGAAAGTGGTTCTGCAGTTCTGAGCAGCATATTTTGAGGAAGCCAGTGCATTTCAGGCTAATGAGGAAATTATTTAGTAGCACATGTCTTCACGTGCTACTAAATCATCTAATATGTAATATATAATCATCTAATCATCTGTAATCGTCTACATTGTTTGCAATTATCATGGCGTTCCATTACCTCTTATGCGCCTTAGTGCTAAAGCCTTAGCACAGAGACCCCCGTCTACAGACAGGAATCCTCCGTAATGAATATTATCTACCATCATTGCTTAGTAAGAACTCCTCCTTTCATTTCAACAGATGTAGGCAGAACTGGAGCTAGAATATGGACTTCAAGCTAAGGAGCTGGAAAATAACTAACTAACCTAAAAGTAACTAAACATAGAAATATGAGTTTACCCACAGCCTGAAAGAATACACCCCGGTACAAGCTTGATAAAGATACAAAACTCAGGCTCCACATGTAGTTCAACCCATGTAACGTGCTAGGACAGGTCCACCCTCTCCACCATCTTTACACTGTTAACTGCCTGTCCCCTCAATAAATTAACCATTTTGCTATTTTACATAGAAAACTCACTCATTCACGCACCGCGACACATATAACTAAACACAGCAAACCCATCAGAAAAAAAATCTGATCTCTTGTCCTGTGGATACTTTTCTCAGGGAAAAACACAGCACTCCCACACTCAGGTGTGTGTGGGTACTGAGCTAACAAAACATCCATGTAAGAAGTATATCTTACATATAGTAGAATTAATGTGGAAATTTTCTCCTTTGTATATAATTGATTACTAGCTATTTGTAGTTTGACTGTAAGCTATTCCCAACAGGTGAAAGGTGTCACCTTTTTCCTTTTGTTGGAGTGGATATGGACTGTTAGCATTTAGGGTGGAAACTGTCTGTATTTACCAGAAGCCTGAGTGTGAGCCCTGTGCTACTAAAATTCACACATAGGAGCAATTCGGCGTGTCGATCATTCTCTTCTTATGACAGACAAATACTACTGATTGGAAAAACAAGCTATGAAGAATAATTTCACTTTGAGAATGATTGTCATATTTGAGGATTGTACCAAAGTGCCTGAGAAGAACTGAATCAATTCTTTGTACAGCTGATGTGCACTGGGATACACAGTTTCCAAACACCGATAAATACAGCCGCCCCAGGCGAATTGGATTCACAGATAACAGAGCAGTCAATTCTTGTTCAAGTTCTGAGATCAAAACAGCAATGAATCAATAAGGTACAGCTGCTCGAGAGCCACGAGTTGCATCCTCGTTCAGGTTCGCGGAGCTTCAATATCTACAGTGATAAAAGTGAACAAAATATCCTTCTCAATATTCGTGACTGCGTATTTGAGGGAATTAATCCCATCCGTATCCATTGTCCACCCGGTACGGATCAGTTTGTCAGGGTTAACTGGATTAGGTTCATTATGCACGTCTCTTTCATGTCTGATCATCCTGTATTTCCCTATCACATAGCTGGGTCGAGAAACGGTCATTCCACGTAAGACTACTCGTTTGTAGATATCGTCATCCTCGCCGCCCCAGCCCCAGTAAGTGTTCGGGAAGCCATTAATTTTCATGTATTGATCCTTGGACATTGAAAAGACCCCGCCAAAGTAGGTGTTATAGGGTAACTGGAAGTTAAATTTGTCCATGGCCACAGCCAAGTGTCGTGGGTGGTCATAACATTTGTAGATGTTACGGTCGTCTAGAGGAACCAGGTCTACGTCAGAGAAGACAAAGCAGTCATAATCGTATTCCTTGAGTGCTTCGACATATCCCACATTCATCAGTTTAGCCCGATTGAACACTCCATCTCCAGCCTGGTTGATGACATACACTCCGTAATCCACCTGCTGTCGTTTCAGTATAGGATGGAGGTAATAAAGCCAGTGCTTCAAGTGCTCGTGCCGATTCCGGAATGGGATGATGATTGCTACCTAAAGAGATGACAGTGAAGTCAGTTTGCTTTAACATTTGGAAGAAAAAAAAAAAAGCCTAATTTTAATCGCATCACTCTTTATATTCCCAGGAAGAAGAAAAAAACACTCCAGAAAAAAGAAATTGCTCATTTTAACTAAGTTTATAAGGCTGGCAGTATGCCATTTGGGGACAGGGACTGTTGCCCTGGCAATTGTAAACAAAGTGGCACCAGGTTGCACCACGTTCACACCTGACAAAGAGAATTATGTCTAAAATACAAAGGCAAAACAGGTGGCCCATAGCTGTCCTGATTTAACCTGATTAAAACAATTAAATAATGAAATCGCACACATACATGCACAAGCACGTATGTGTGCCTGAAATCGTGTGTTAATAACTTTCTGAAGCCTATTTAGCGCACCGTGATCACGTGATCACTGAGCGACCTCATTATTTGAAGGTGACCACGTTGAATATTTGCGTATACATGACAGGGGGAAAAAAAGGTAAAGCATGGCTCGCGTTAAGGGAAATAAACTTAAATTAGTTACCTTTAAAGGCTTAAAACTTCAGTAAGTCTGTACTGGGGTTGTTTCAGAATACACTAAATCAAAAGAATGAAGCCAAATAAATAAATCAACGCGTTAACCTTTACGTGATTGTATTAGCTCTACACACTCTCTCTAGTTCTAAAGCTCGAAATAAGCTATACAATACATTTTGCCAGAAACATGTAAACATAATACATAAATAGTAAATATATAATATATATATAACTCCCCCCGCCCTTAAATGCGAAGCTCTCCCTTCCTGTTCCTCTCTTCTTCTCATCCACCTACCTTCTGGGTTGCGACGCAGTCTTTTGGTTTAAACTTTCCTCCTTCTTCAAGAGAAGAATTGAAGAGATTTTTCACATCTTCCAAAGTCCTGCTAAAATCAAAGCCCACATAGAGTGGACCTACGAGATTCGGAGGGTCTTCAGGGCAGGGTCCCAAAGTTCTGTTGACAGAGGCCGGTATCTCTCCCCTGCCATTGCTGGGTCTTTGCACTTTAATCTTCCTCACCCACGGCTGCTTGACATCTCGTTTTGCTCCCCACGAAAATACTTTCTTTTCCTTTGCCACAACATGTGACTTAGCAACAATAAACGAAAAGCGATCTCTGGAGTGCAATAAAACCAGAACAAAACATGCCAGACTAATAACAGCAAAAAGTATTAGCAGGTTAAATAACTTTTTAAGCATTTTTGCTATCCTTGATGTCAAGCATACCCAGTGGCAACAACCTACCTACCTACAGCTCTGTCACCCGCATGTCTCTTTGCAAGTCAAAGGTATTTCAAATACAAGAGCAACCAGACCGGTTTTTATTTTCTTTGTGCAGCTTCCTTGTTCACATCGACCGATCAGGACGCGCCAATGATTATTACGTAATTAAGCACAGCATTTTCACCTTTTTTCCCAAGCATGTGAAACTCCAGTGACTGTATCAGTGTGCTTAAGGTGAAGTAAATCAATAAGACAACAATCATATACCTAACATGTGCCACCTCCAAGCAATTTTAGATGACCAAAAAGTACAGTAATGTAGAGACAAGAATTATTCATTATTATGTGAAATGTTTAATTCATATGCAAATTCTTCAAAAAAAAAAATACAGGAACTCAAATATGTGCTCTCTCCTGGATTAACAGTGCTCTGTGTGTGTATGTGTGTGTGTGTGTGTGTGTGTGTCTGTCCTTAGGAAAACCTGACAGACCTACAACTAGTAATGACAAGTAGTTGCAGTTCTCAAAGAATCCTGGAGAAGCTGTTAGCTGCACCACACCCTCAGCCAGACCCTTGAGTTTAAACAAGAAATCTCTCCACACACATAACAAATGTGGAACTAAGCAAAGTTTTTAAAGCTAGCAGTGAGACAAAAAAAAAAAGAAAAAAAAAAAAAGAGGGTATGTTCACATCCAGTAAATTTATCTTCTGGAATTTCACAGATGAAGACAAAGCCAACAGAAATGAGGAAACCGTTTCTGCCTAAATGCTGACAACTGGAAACTGCTGGCACACGCTTATGCTTTGTTTGCAGCACGACAGTTTTACAAATGAACAAAGTAGCAACGTAACTTTGTAACATTAGGTAATGCATTTTTAGGATTGTGATTTTATCATCGCATACCAGTCTGTGCAGAGTATGCAGTAACAAAAGGCTCTTCATACAGGGATTTGCAGGTCACTGGCTTACAGTTACTGAGCTAAAAATATACTATCTTTTTTTTAATCGCACTGATAAAAAGTGAAATTCTAAGCATGATATGTCAAGTAGTGATTCATATATCCCAACTACCATAGGGCGAGAGGCGGGGGAATCCCTGGACAGGTCGCCAGTCTGTTATCAACAACATCTCACGCCATAAGCAAAAGAACTCTAAATATGATAGAGGGAAACCTAGTGCTATAGCATTACCATATTGCTTCAGCGAGAAGGGAAAAAAAATCCCCTTGAACAAACCTCCTGTGTCCTATCTGTCATTTTATTTCACCTTCACAGGTTCGTACTAATCACATGCCTCTGACTCAGCTTTTTCCTTGGCAAAAAAATCAAATCTTTGCCAGGAACATAAATAAGGGTGTGGTATCAGAGTGGCTAGCTATATTTTGCTGTCATTACTTAACAAATTACCAAAAGTGTATATTCATAAAGTAATGAGAAATATTATCCACAGCACGAATGGTCTCTGTTCCCAAGAAGTTTTGACTATAGCAGCTACTAACTTGCAACTATGACACTGAATTAGACTTAAAAAAAAAAACAAAAAACAAAAAAACAGTCTTTTTTTCACCATTTCATTTGATCTTACGCTGTGCTGCACTCTGCAGTGTTCAGGGGTCAACAGCAGAGAGAGCAGAGTTTAATATGCATCACTGTCAGCCAACACAAATGCACCAATGCTCAAACAGCGGCGGTTAGAACCGTACTGCACCCGGTTTGAAGCATTTGATTTCGATAAATGTTTCTGACAATGTTCTTCAGAGCAGGATTAAGTGTTTGCTCTAAATAACTGTGTTCATTTCACAGTCAAACCAAGGTTGATTAAAAACATTGTGAACAGCGACCTCTAGTGGCACTCGTGTTGCTGTGTCTCAAACCATGAACTCAGAGCCGGCCCAAGGTGTTAAAAGGTCCTAAGCAGAATTTGATCTGTGGCCCCCACCCGGAGCTAAACCCATGGGCAACCACCCATCTCAGCACCACCAGTATTAACTATATATGTTTGATTGTTTGCACTTTGTACATCTAAAAAAAAAAAAAACCCTAATTATTGCTACTGGCAGCGTTTACAAAAGCAATTTTAATTGCTTTTGAAATGTGCAAAAGACCAGAACAGTCAGTCATAAACAGCTTAACATAAACCTAAATATTATTTTCTTACATAAACTATAAATGTTAATTAAATGTGAATGTATATATTAAAAGCCAATAAATAAATAAAATACAATCTATTAATTAGGAAAGGTGCTCTTCACTTGGAGAGAAGGATGAAAAAAAAGTGCTATGTCATATTAAATGCTATTGTATCTGTCGATAACAGCTGATGAAATGAGATGAGTTTATTTTACCATCTTATAGTAAGTGAGGAAATTTCACCACTGGACTTGTTGCACTGGTGGCATCCTATCACAGCACAACACTGGTGCTTGGTTTGATACACCTGTGGCCAAGGAAGTGACTGGAACACCTGAAATGAAAGACTTGGATGGATGAGTGTATACCTTTGGCAATATAGTGTACTTGCAAATACTTACAATACATATGAACCTGACCCCAGCTCTGATACATGCAGCGGAAATAATTAAATTAGTAGAGTTAAGAGTCAAAACATTTGGCTTTGTCTTGTATGATTGCCACTGAAACATCGCGCGCACATTAAATATGCATTTAACAGCCTGTCTTATGTGACTTTCAAGTGCTCTTGGGGGCCCCCTGCTGGCTGGGGGGGCCCCAAGCAGCTGCTTTGTGTGCTTATGCCTCAGGTCTTCAGCAAGAAGTAGGCCACGGAAATACCTCTATTTTTAGTTTAATGTGAAGCATGTTACTAATTCAATATATTGCCTCATCTTTAGGAAAGACCTGTCTGTTTCCTATCGCCCCCATTTGAAGCTGACTGCAGAGCCAGCCACCTCCTTCCAGTGCTGTTTTAAAGCAGGCACCCTATATTGAAGTAACTGTAATATGGTAAAATAGGAGGTACATCTAAAGTACATGTTTTTCTCCTGATTCATAAAGTGTACTCATGCCGTGTCAGTTTTTTCAGATTTGCACCCACAAATGCTTCCTTGCCCTGGCTGTCTTGGTTTTGCTGCTTTGCTTATGTCATTTTTGTTTTTTTCTCTGCATTATAAAGTTGACAGTTGTTATAGTTGTTTTTAATATTTAACTTATAACAAAGTATCTGTAATTTGTTTTGTTTGGTTTGACATTTGTAGATGTGAATGTACATCTTTAATATTTCTAACCAGCGGGTTGAAATCACGGGCTGATTTGGCGAATCTCCCTCTGTCCACTACAAGGCACCAGACTCCTCGGATGGTCACCCTCTCACTGCTAACCCAAGCTTGCACACACTGCATATCTTTTTTTTGTAAATAAACCACTTAACTCGCAATTAACTCGTCAGACTCCCTCTTTTTATTGCAAGCTCGAGCCACTTGTAACAGTAGCTTTTTTTCAGAAGTACTTTAAAAGTGTTCAGGTGAACAGCAGATTTTATCTTATTGGTGTTTACTGGTAACTGATGTTCCCACATCCCCAAATTTTCCCAGGACATAGTAGATGTGCCCGTATGCTGCACTTTCAGCTTCAACAGTTGACTTTGATTTGCTGTTTGCTGGTTTGAAGTGCCCTTTTTAAGATAGTGAGATATTGGAGAAAGACCTTGAAGAGCAGGGAATCAAACAAGGGAGTCACTTTTTTCCCAGTTCCGTTTAAGATTATATTTATCCACCCACGGCCTTAATCTCATTTACTTCTGTGAAACACTAGAAGTTTTCACTTTTCTTGTGCAGCTGTGACATCACAAAGCCCTGCTGGTACATACAGTGTCCTTTGCACAACAGAAGGCTTCTGACATCAAACTCTGAACAGACGGCAGTTTGTGTAGTGAAAAATATTTTATTTTTTTAATAAGGATTACAAATGAAAACAATAGTGCAAAAAGTCATGTGCATTGCCACTAGATGGTACTGATGTACCACCAATAAGGAATAGGAACATTATCCTGTAGCAGACATGTTTCTCTTCCGATGGTAACACATTGACAAGCTCCGATCTTAAACTAAGTCTTCACAGTAAATATGAGTAACTTCACTTCCTTTTTTTCATGTTGAATTCATAAAAGAAGAGAAACACAAGTGCACACACCCAAACAGAATTGTGTGATTGTTACTGCATATTTGTGTTTTTTTTTTATTTCTGGTGCAACTCTGCCCTCTGTTTTTAACCACACTTTTGGATAAATGGGCTGCTGTTCACAGAGAAACCTGATCCTGGGGCCTTTATAGATAGAATCCAGCTCTGGTCTGAACATTTTAATAGATTTTTTTTAATACATCCCACTGACTGCTTATTTTTGCCACTCCCAACAATTCCAGTTCGAGAACATTATGCTTACTGAGACACATTTTGATTTTGTATTCGGAGAAGCAGGCATGTTGGATTTACAGCCAACTCATACCGCGCTAGCAAACCCCTGTGCACTTAGCCACACAAGTCTTTTCTGGCACCGTGGCATCCCTTTCAAAGTGGGTGGACCTGCTTGTTTTGGACCCAAATTTTACTCAGCATGCATACTTGTGGTGTCAGAGTGCCATTTATGCAAACTTGTACAATGTCTTGATTAAATATTTGGGGATATGTTTTAAAGAAGTGCTCTGAAATCTTTTGTTCGAATGCTGAGGTGGGGCCAAACAATTGTTCTTTAGCACCATATAAGTGCAAATTTCCTGAATTGGTACAGAATGTAGTACCAGTTATATCAATAACACAAGGCGCCGCATTCAACCACTGTTCTTTTCTGAAAATACCAGGACTTACTCACAATATTTTTGCACAGATCATGTTAAATCAGTCCGATATCAAAATGTTTGTATACACGTCTTCTCTTTCAGAAATGACAGACACAAATGTTGCCAAGAACAGATTAAAAAAATTAAATCTGTGGTGGTTATTTCACAAATATGCAGATACATATGTAACAAGCTTTTTTTTTTTTTTTGCAGATTTTGCAGCCTAAAATGTCCTAGTGTAGAACCTTAGAGAATATCCAGAGCTCAAGAGGCATAACAACATGTCCACATACACCCCCACCATCAGAAAATTTGAATACATTGCATACACACATTCTCTGCAGTCATAGACAGATGTGAACACACTCACACACACTCTCTCACACATATATGCACATTTATACTCAACCACAGCTCTTAAAACAGCCCTAGTTACAGCCTAGAGAACTCAGCAGTTTAGTGAAACACGATGCCCAGACCACAAAAGTGTGTGTTTGTGTGTGTGTGTGGTTTGGAGTGGTCTCAGCTGTGTGGGGCACACTGCAATGACAGCCAATCAGAGCTAATTCAAAATCAGAGTGGTTTTGACGGCTCCATGGTCTACCCGAGGGAACAAAGCGCTTTGTGTGCCTGTGTGTGTGTGTGTGTATGTGTGTGGGTGTGTAAGTGTGTGTGTGCATACACCTCTTCAACCTTACTCTGCACTCCACCTGCTTCTCTTTGCTAAAATGGCCTGATAAAATCAGTTTTTTGGATGTTTTCAGCATTTGCATTCCACAGTTTTTATTCTAGAGTTGAAAATTGATGGAAATGTATAGAAATTATTCGAATTTGAAATGAAAACAATCCATTGATATGCTGTACTTTTACATAAGCCCAGGTACTTATTAAATATAATTTTCATGTCTAAAACGGTTTAGATTTTCTGGCTACCAGCTTTAATTTTCCCTTGAAGCTTTGCTGATAGAAATCTGCTGAACTCTGTGGTGTAAATCAACTTTACCTCAGCCAAAAAAAGTAATAATAAAAAAGATTAAATATCAGGATACTTATTTTTTCATTAAAAAAAAAAAGAAGCACAATCCATTAATCGGAAAATTGGATCAAATCCTTCAACAGCAACACCTGCAGGACAGGTGGGAAAAGAAAAGGGCATTTCCTGTGAGGTTGTACGGAGCTCCGCAAGGGACACGGGAGAGAATAAAAAGATGTACTTTTGTGAGATCCTCCAAAGGTTTTACGAGATCCTGAGCTATTTTTGCGAGATCCCGGAAAAGTTTTTAATTTAAGGCCATGCACTTCCATGTCAATCTTGATACCATAGTCCAATAAGGAATGCACCTGGCTGACTTTCTTGCTCTCATGCCCTCACTCCTTCACTCAGTCACCCCACACACACACACACACACACACACACACACACACACACACACACACACACACACACACACACACACACAC
>JAVDPK010000339.1:15140-33659 GCA_034780415.1 Cichlasoma orientale
GTGTGTGTGTGTGTGTGTGTGTGTGTGTGTGTGTGTGTGTGTGTGTGTGTGTGTGTGTGTGTGTGTGTGCTGTTGTTACCCTTTTGTAGTATTTCTTATTATCTGACTGATATTACGGCTTGCTGTGTGGTAGAGAACATCCCACAAGTTTGTACTTTAGTTTTGGTAAATGAAATTCTACTGTTTCGTTGTGTGCGTTGTGTGTACACTTCATGAACGCAGCTTGCTAACCAAGCTAGCTGGCATCAGCTGATAACTTTGCACTCCACCCGTTCCATTCCCATCTGGCTCCAAGAAATCAACACTAACGTTAAAAATGCAGAGCTCAAAACCCACTGCGTGATGTCACGGTAACAACATCCATCTTCTGTACTGTCTATGCTAACTACCAGGTGTGGCATCAGTGAAGTATGCGCTGCCAGACTGTACAGAGGAAACATGCAAAGCCAAACACAAAGCTGTCGGGAGGTTCTGTGTGAAAATGCTTCAAAAAACAAAAAGAAGAGAAGGCAGTGAAAGGTGTAAACTGTGGCAAGTATGAACAGTCATTTGAGAGCGCTTCAGATCTTCAAATAATAGTTCATAGTGAAAATCAAATATTACTATTTTTAGTGTCTATAAATCTAACGGTAAATCTTGAAGTTATCACACTCAAGTCTCTCTCTGCTACAACAGTCGGGGTGTCAACACCCTGCTTCACTCTTCCTCCGAGAAACATGACCTTGTTTACTCGAGGCACCAACATTCCCAGCCAGGATTGGGAAATCCTCCCTTCTCGAAAGAAAATCTCCATTATTTAAAGCATGGATCATTTAGCACGCAGCCTATGCAGCGTACACGAGCAAAAACAGAAGGCCGCATGACCCGCAGCACAGCAAGGAGCGATTTATGGCTATTGTTGGGTCTCCTGGTTATGACGGAGCAGTTGGGACATTATGCTGGGAAGAGTGATGGAGGAACAAGCCATCTGCAATCTTTTCCCAAAGCAGAGTTCATAGACCTGAAACTAAATGCTGGGAGGCAGGAGGTTGAATCGTTTCAATATTTTATATCGCCCAGATATTTTTGCAGTCATCTGTGCAGTTTCAGGACACGCAGTTTGTTTTTCAAACCGAGCAGGTTTCGTTGTTTTGGGCATATGCACTTGTCCGCACTTTCCAGCTTTATCCCCGCCCTTGCGCTGAATGGAGAAAATGGTGAGGTGTGAAATTGGGAATCAGTCGGAGCGCTGTGCACTCATCTCTCTTATCAGCTGACCCATTTTTAATAGGATTTCCAAATTCCTGTTCTGTGGTTTTGGGCGCCTTCTTGTGTGGTGAACACATTTGGTCATCACCCACTGAGAGAGAGACTTTAGGCTCACAAAGAGCATCTCATTCATACTGATTTCTGGTTATACACACATACCCAACTGAAACACACAGCAGACACAAAGGCTCAGTGAACACACACACACAGAATTACATACCTTATCAGTCTGATTAAGTAATTTAAGGTTTCATTTGAGGGGTAATCAGCAAATCTGATTAAAGACAGTATAAATAAAAGACTGTCTTATCATAAATAAATGGTTAAAAATGGCTAGCTGGCTGTAGCGTTTAAGTCTAAAGCAATACTGTCAAGGCCCCAATAGAATATAGAGTATAGAATAATATACATGAAATGAATAAAAACACACCAACAAACAGTGAAAAGCTTCATTCAAACAGAAAAACTTGGTGACAAGGTGAATACCAGCTCAGGCATGGTTGGAACATCTGTGAATGGGAGGAGAGGAGAGAGGTTAACAGATGCAGGAACACTGTGGGAGATTGATAAGGAGCTTGTGGAACTGACAGTCTTTCTTGGTAGGGCGGCAAGTTCAGATCCAGAGAAGGGGGGGTTTCTGAGAGAGAGGTGAAACAGAGTCAGCGGGCTGTCACAGTGGAGAGTGGGCAGGCAGATATTTTTCCTTATGGCATTCTTCCAAATGGCAAATTCAGTGAAGGTGGTCCGGCAGGCAGGAGTCTCTTCCACAGCCAATTCCACCCTAGCCCCCAGTGCTGTTATTTGCTTAAGATGATGGAAGATGGAGGACCTTGCCAGGGTAAACAGGTGAGTTCTGGACCGGGAGATCAGAGCTCTAGGCAGACGGAGCAACAGGTTCAGCATCAACAGACAACTGGTAGTGAGAACCATAAGAAGCCTCGTTACCCCACATGAGTGAAAACAATCTAGTGATGATGTGCTGCCCTTCCAGCCTTCAAATACCACCACCAGACGAGGAGGTGAGGAACAGGTGTGCAACACAACCTGCACCTAAACTCCGCAGCCAGGCAGAACCTGCTGCTGAAAACCAGAGGAGTGAAAACAACATAACAATAACAGAAGATATCCCGGCTATGGCAGTGTCTGATTATCAGCAGCATCATTTTTCAGCGTGACACGGATCCGGTGCAGTAAAAGCTTATACCTGGATAGATAAACACACAATGGAACACCATCAGTCATGAACTGGGCTCCCCAGAGCCCGGACCTGAGCAATATTTCCACCAACACACAGTTTTCTGGCTTGAAAATCAACTTTAAATACAAGCTACACACTAGATCACAGATGGATGATGTAACTTCGCCATAAAAGCAAAACAATTATTCCCAACAGCACAGGCTGTGATGCTATAAGGGCTCATAAATCATGCCCACTGCTCTGTACCGATGCCAGTAACTTTTATGCCATTCAAAGGAACCCTTCCAGTGTGATCTTTTTTTGTTTCCTTGTGGTATGGTAGAATAAGGTCATAATTAATCTGTGGTGTTCACTGCACACACCCCTTTATTGCAACACTGATTATTAGTTCATATAAAAGTATATAAATGTTTAATCCTGCAGGTCCTCTAAATTGAATTTGAATCTGAACGTTAACAAACGGAGCTCACCACCTACACAGTAACAAACATGGACATACACATCAGCCTTTACTTTGTGTTATAAACTAGACAAACGACTTTCAAACTTTTTTCTGCCAAAGGCCAAGCCAGCAATTCCAGGCACACCAGTTTTCTTATGTCTGCAACATAAATCCTTTGTCATCTTCTTCTTTCCCTCCCTCACCTTACCGCACTCTTTGACACGGTCCAGCTAATGGTCATGCTCCCCTCTGGTTCTGATCCAGCTCTCTTTTGAAGCAAGTTTCATTCACAAAGGATGTTTGGTGCCTTTTTAGCCGGCTTGGTAAGGTGATAGCGTTAGTCAGCTTCTCCTGACAGATGACGCTGTCCAGCTGAAGCCATGAGAGAGGCCACTTTCACTATACTATCCACAAAGACTTAGATTTCTCTTCTTTACTTACCGGATTGCCTGCATATTTTTTTAAGGTATATTTGTCTCTGTATGGGAAGTGAGTCTCTACAAAGTAAACCTACCGATGCAATATCGGTCAGTGGTTATGCACACATGCACTTGCCTAAACACACCATTTAGAATCTACTGTTCCAGACTAGTGCTAAATGTTGCCTTTTAAATCATTGATACCAACTCTGCCTACATCTATTTAGTCCCTACACTTATATTTTATTTAAGTGCATCCAGGGCTAAAATAAAGCATGTAGAAGCCTGTGTAAACAAACACCCACATATACAAATGGACATGAAAAAGGCACTGTGGCAGCTACTCCCCATTATCCAGATGAAACGTAATCTATCTGTGGCCTTTGATCTTCTGTTTCTCTACATCCTGTTGGTGCATAGAGCTGGATAATGAAACAGCAGCCACAATCCTGAATAATGCAGCTACATGGATTTTGTAAATGTTTCAAAGGACTCGTGTATTCATCACATGGGCAACATGGGTGCAGCAGCTACTGCAACAAATGAATGCCTTTGAGCGATGGAGATGTGACTGCACCTTTTATGCGTATCAATCACCTTCAGTCAGTCCCGAGCTCCACATATGACTTTGTTAGTGGAATGGAGCCTTGCAGAAACCTCTTTTATACATTACCATCAAGATAATTCAGTTTACTTAAATGGTCAAAGTCGTTGTAGTGCATGGCTATGTACTTTGGAAAGAGAGCATTAAGTGGATACTGAAGTACTGAACTGTACCCGGGTTGCTCATAGGCTGTTATAAGGCAACGAACCATGATGTACTTCACGGTGATCCAAGTGGAGATAATTATTCTATGGCTTTGGAGGTATATCGCTGGAAATAGCACAGTATAGCAAAGTGTAGAGTTGTGTTAAATTAATATCTTTATCCTATACATCTTTCCCATTAAACCAAGCAGGGGTAAAATTGGAAATATTTCTACAGCTCCTTCGAGGCATTTAAGATATATAGCAGGACCTTGGAGAGCTACATAAATGAAAACGAGGCTGAATTTTTCAAGATTTGCAGAAGTCTTGAAGGTCTCCTGATTGCAGTCTTGACTTGTTTTGTTTTAAGATAACTCGAACCTTACAAAGGGTCCGAGCAAGATTTGACTTTTAATGCCTCTGACTGTCAGTCTTATTAAGAAAAAAAAAAAAGCTGGCATGCATCCTGACTTTCACTGCCACACTGAGAATCAAAGGAAATCACGCAGTTCAGTGCTGAATGTCACAAGGGACAGGTTGTCGTGAGCCGGCAATCAGCCACAGCTGACACGAAAATCAAGAACGGCCGAGTCGAATAAATTCCTCTCTGCACACAAATCCACACATATATTTTTCAAGATTTCACACTTCTATATTTCAGATGATGTTTCTGCTTCCAGTTTTGACTTTTACCAAAACTTTATAGACTCAGCGTTCTTAAAGAACGTGTTCAGGGACACTGGTGTGTTCACAGGTTAACGCCACATCGCAGATATTTCTGATTTAGTTTGAAAATTTTGCTCGGCTGGTTGTGTTGACGAATTTGACCAAAATAAACCCAAAGTACTTTTATAGGAATAACACACTCTTTGTTGGTCAGCCTGTCTGATTTCACTTAGTAACAAAGTGCTTAAATTAACAAAAATATCTAAATTTGGTTTTAAAGTATTAAGTATTAAAGAAAATCGCCTTGTGCACTCAACCTGCTCTAAGTGTTCCTTTTTTCCTGCTCTTCCCATTCTGCACGAATGCCGCATGAAAGTTAGTACCTGCATGGGTTCTCTCTGGGTACTCTGCCTTCCTGGCTGTCTGCCTCTATGTGTTTGCCCTGCAACAGACTGGTAACCTGTTCAGGGTGTACCCTGCCTCTTGCCCTGGAGTAGCTGAGATAAGCTTCAGCCCCCCCAGAAGAAAATGAATGAATACTTAGTATTCAGATTTAAACTTTATCTGCTCACTGTCTGTGTTCTTCACCTCATCTTAATCGTTCACTTTATTGACCAGTCTCAGATAGATTTTCTTCACAACACCACAAAACGGGTGTTGTGGGTATCATTTAGTCAAGCTGCCAATTGAGGACCAGTGTCAGACGAGACTCTGATGTACCCACTCTTGCTTAGTTCAGCAGCATGGGTTTAGTTTTTAAAAGTTTGCACTGTTGAGTGAAGGGGGATGGGGCACATTGATGCATGAAATCTTATAATATGCATGTTTAAAATACAGCAGATGGCATAAAAGTATTAAAAAAGTGAACATGAATTTTTTTTTTTTAATTGAGCATAGCCCTGAGATCTGAAAACTGAAGCCAAGCATCTTAACTCTGCAGTCTTTCCTGTGGTCAGCAGGGGGTGACTCCTCTTTTTCCAAATGCATCAGAGAGCGTAGACGTCTAAAAGAACACAGCCACTTGATTTAATATCACAGTTGTGGCTTTCAAGTCTTATTTAATGCATCATGATATTTATAAAAGTGACCCCATTTAAAGTAAACTAGATAAAACAGATGATGAGCACGATCGAGTCACTTCAGTGTGAGCATGCAGTGTCCTCAGTTTCTCAGTCAAATCCTTGCTTATCACAATCAGTTGAGAAGTCCTCAAACCAAAGGGAGGTGCTGCTGCGGTAACATCCATCTTGCATGCAGTCTGCGGTCGGCAGGCCTTTGCTTTTAGTATCGCCCAGCTTTAAGTGCATTGTGCAATCGAGGGGGATCTCGGCAAGAAAAAGAAACAATGTGATGTAATGTGTCAATATTACCACAGGCATCGAGAAGCATATTCAATTAGTACTTTAAACGTGTGTGCCAATAGTTTGTCAGTTAACAACAGATTTCCCTGCTTCTGTTTTCTTTCTTTTTTATCGCAGACTGCAATTAGCTCACGCTGTCTCCCTCGGAGAATGGTTTATGAAAAGAAAAGTTTTCTCCTTGCCCAAAAGGCTCCAGTCACAGCTGGATGCTTTAGTCCTGGTTTAGCTGAACGGCATCACGTGGGAACACAGAACTGCACGGACTCAAGGCTGTTCCTTTTGGGATCAAGAACTGAACCTGGTGCATGCACTGAAGCAAAATGACAGTGAGCTCCTCTAATCCGCCGCTCTAATCCACCTCTGCTCGAGGCAACTTGCCTGCTTTTAGCTGAAGCGCACTGCTCGCCAGAACACCTGATTCAGCAGGCACGGCGGCCAAACGGCTGAAATCGACAGCATGCAATTGCAAGAACATCCTGTTATCATAATGCAATAATGAAGATTAGATATGTGCTGCATTCAGCGACAGCTTTGAGAGCATTAAGTGGTATAACATCTATTTTCCATTTAATTGTTATTGTGCTGTAGGTATGTTTAGCACTTATGTAAAGCTTTATATAATATACAGGTCACAAAATGTTTTCTATCTAACAAAATATACTGTGGACTGTCTTAAAAGCTTGACTTAAACACATTTTATTATCACCATTAATCAGTGTCTGCTTTGGTTCCCACATGACATTACAGCACACATGAGGGATTTTATGTTTTCCATACAGCGACTCGCTCTCTGCTCTAAATGTCATGCATGTCTGGGATGATCTTAGATTTACCTCTACTTATTTACTAATGCATGCTTTCATTCCCAGAATTATCAGCGTGACTGATGGAGGATGGTTTTTCACTGCAGAGGGAATTCTCGGGCCTGCAGGTCTCTGATAACAAGAAAACAAATTGGCAATGTCTTTAAAGGCAGTCAATTAAAATTAAAGGGGCGGGTATTCTAAATCACCCTTTAGAGATGGCTTATAATTCGATTGAGAGCTCTTGTGGTGTGTGCAAGGATGAGGACTCGTTTGTGTAGACCCAATCTGTCATCTAAAGAGCAACTAAGCCTGTTCTTAGTAAAGAGCACTAAAAAGTATGATCAGGGACATGTCCATCATTTAGACTTGCAGAAAAACAGCATGAATGCAAAGAGGAAAACAATGAGAAGGCAACACCTGTCTGCCTCTTTGATATCCTGTAAAACAAGCACTAAGAAGGTGAGGTATAATTAGAACAGCGGAGGCGGGACATCTGCTTATGATTTAAAATTGAAGGTTTCTGGATCATTCGCTTTTGTCTGTTTTGGTTGCAGAACAGCCGGTTTTCTGTGCTCCATTCAAACAGGTTTACCTCGGCTCATCTATATTGTTTCTGGTCAATACCGCTGACTAAAAATACGGCCCACGAGGCTGCAGCTTTTTCTCTTTTGTGTTCCACCAAGGAGCACAATAATGAGGGTAATAACATCTGCAACACATGGACTCTTCAACCCGGTAATAGGAATTTGATTTACTTGGATCTGCCCTTTGGGTGTGAGTAGCTTGAGGCTACAAGGCTTTCAAGCTCAAAGCTTTTAGCTCAGCTCCAAATGGCTTCTCCCTTTTTTTTTCTTTTTTTTTAAACCTGAGATTTTGAGATGGCTGTAAATTTCTATTGTTTCATAAAGCACAGAGATGAGAACATAATTACAGTTTATGTGAGGCTTGTCAAGAAGGAGAACAGGCTGTTTTTCCAAGTTATCACCCAGCTGTATGTTGGGAGACGTGGGGGACCTTTCCCTATGGCACTGACTGCTCAGATGAAATGGATAATAACACCTGTGGTTGTGTGTCAAATAAATAATGAACTTAAATAATTAAAAACAATTCATCACCAGCACCTTCCAAGGGGACCCTTGGGGAAATAAAATTGCCCTGAGGAAAATTTGATATTCAGAAACTTTTAAACTAATTGTAGGAACACTTCACTGTGTGTAACACGTGCATGTATAAAAATAAGCTGAACACTGTGGCACAGTATAATATATATTATGCAATTCAGTGTACCCACAGCTCATGACACAATGAAAAGTGAAATGGCACAGAGGGTTTCAAAGACAGAGCTCAAAGCTTTGTTATAGTATGCTTAAATGTAGCGCGATGGAAAACAGGCTGTTTAACTTCAGAGCTACCTCTTATCACACCTGGGTGAAGATGACCTGAGAGGGAAAATAACTGGTGGAAACTAATTGATTCATCCATTATTAGGATTTATGGACAGTTAAAAATATGTCTAAACACCTGCACTCAGTGCGTGCACAAAACTCTGTGGATTACTTTATATTTTGTGCAGTTATAGAAACAACTCGGAGGAAGGAAATAAGATAAGTCTGACAGCGTTTTGATAATAACAAAATAAGATGTAGCTTTTTACTCCCTGTTGTTAATGGCTGCTAGAGCACAAGTTCAGAAATAGTTTCAGCAAATGCCCCAAAATCACATATTGTATTTAAAAGGTCCAATATTATTTTATTGATATTTCTTTCTCAAAAAAAGAGTTTTTTTTAAGTCTTGCACGTTACCAGAACGTGTCTTTCAAGCTTCAGCTCAAAGAATCACATCGATCACTCACTGGGCAAAGTCTATACATTCCTGGTTCTTAGAGGAAACAATTTGCCTGCAGTGAAAACAACCTGATGAATATTTTAGAGTTAAGGTGCTACACAAATGAAGAGACGAGCAGTGATGTGCTGACCAGAGACTGTAGACTGTCAATGAAATTTGGTGACGTGTAGCAACAACAGTCGGGAGAAACGACATGAAGTGGCTACAGAGTTTAAACTTTGAATTGAACAACTCAAGTCACAGCCAACAGATGGGATGAGAAATATCCAAGAGGGTTAAGACGGCTGAGGATGCTGAGGATGGTGCTCATCGTGTATTGACATAACAAAAAAACAAGTCAAACCACGCTGCCTGTCAATGAAAGGAAAGTAGTCACCAGATGGTCTCAGGGTTCTAGCCAGAAAAAAATTTCAGCCCAGTGAGTGTGTGTTGGGGGTGGGGGCTAATTAGCGCGCTAATGCTAAACGCGGTGCCAGTTTGCTATGTGACAGTGACCATGTGACTTGATGACGATAGGGAGTGTGCTATTGTTAATAAACATTCCTCCTGCAATTAGCGCGCCTGCTTGCTAATTGCAGTGATAGAACAGTTCCGATAGCCCGGCGCAAGATGACCTCAGCACGGCACAGCACTGGGCGATCAGCCGTTGGCTAGAACCCTGGGTCTTTTGTGAGAAGCACTGGGGATAAAAGAAATGTGCTCGAAAACAATTTCAAATTGCATTTCATAATATAATCAGCAACGTAAGCTGGTTTCAAAGCAGGAAGGGTCGTGAGAGCATGGTTGGCTTCCCTTTTAAAGGTCAGCTTTAGTGGCATTTCAGCATGAACGTGATGTTCAACTTGTTTTAGTCCCAAGCACTAACTTTCCCTAACAAAGTCGTTCTTCAGTCTAAAGCTAAACTATAAAACTTTTATTATAGCAATGTCACATCCTGTAACAGATTTACTGTGTCGATATCTACGCAGTAAAAGTAAATATACTCCTACTGTGGTCTGTAAAAGTCCCAGAGAGGTGTCAGATCAGAAAGTGCCCGTGAAGGTCAGGAAAATGTGTTTTCATTTCATTTTGTTAAATTTGTGGTCACTTTACCTCACCTCACCTGCTTGCTCTTAATGTTTAAAACTCCGTTAAACCGTGGGAGAAAAACAGAACTGAAAGCAGCTGATAATGATGATGACTTCAGCACATGACAGAGTTGCATCACCGAGATACGAGTTTATGGAGTAAGACCGATTGTGACACAAATTTAAAACGTCTGCAGGCTGAATAGAATTTTATGGTGTTGTTGGTTCCTTCCATCACATCTGCTTGGCATTGTATTCCTGCTGCTGTCACTGTGCTGTAACCCTCCATTTTTCAGTGATTCATGAGTGGTCATTTCTCCACCTTGTGAAGCTATTAGGAGCTCGCCACAAGGCTCGGCATGTAGCTCTGCCTTTGTCTCAGCCTCTACAAAGACGATAATACTACCAGGAATGTTTAGATATGCGCTGCATTCGGTGCACATCTAATTTTAATTACTCTGATAAGCAAAGTTCAGAGTGAAGCCTAACCTGCAGCCTGCAATCTGAGAAATAACTGATGGAAAAACAGCTAATTTCCCATTTATACTTAGAATTTATCTGTCTATTTGGAACTGCATCATCAGAATACGGCTCACTTTTCTATCACCCCTGTGTCTGGATCTTAAATGCCTAATGAGGGGAAAGGAGGGAGGGAGCGGCTGATATGAGCAAGGCATAACAATGCACGCAATCACGGTGAAATTTTTAGCCTATACCATCACACAAAGCGGGTACAAACTGCCAAAGCGCTGTTCCCTAATGGGTGCTTTATGTGGCATCAATATTCTTATCTTCTCCTGAAATCGGATGTACAGGGTAAACGCTCTGTCTTTTGGGGGAGGCGTGGGGGGCATTGGGGGGGGAGCTTGCCTCGCACACAATGCTGCTGAACGGATATCGACTCGGCAACGGAGTTTAAAGTTGGCTTGAAAAAAAAAAGGAATGATTTGTGTTTTAACGATCTTTAAATAGATAATGCTCTTCTGACAGAAATTCACCTATGCACCATTACTATTACTGTTACGTGCAGAGCTAAGAGAAAAATGTGGATGACTGGAAAAAAAAAAAAAAAAAAAAACTACTTTGAAACTGTCTCTGAAGCAGCACAGCACAGTGAGTCAGAAATAGAACCAGCATCCCAGATAGAATCAAAAGCCATAAAAGAGAAACTTGCAGTAGCTGATATTGGGGATATTGCCAATTATGAGTCTCATTTTCACAATTTAATTCCAAGACCAGTCCATCCTTTTATCATCGCTGCTTAAAGAGTATTGAAAGAAGCACGTGGCACTTCTGTGCCTGCGCACCTTTTTTCATTAATCATTTCAATGGTGATCTCCTCTGACGGCTGTGCTGATGAGCTGTAACGATGATGGATATGAAGATCTGTCTTTAGCGCTGCTCTTAATGCGCAGCCTCATCTTACCGGGTGCTAACGGATAGATCTGGGCTGTTGACGATGAGTTTTTTTTTTTTTTTTTGGTAAGAGAGACCCATTTGATGGACTGAGGATGTTACTGCAAATAGCAATATGAAATGTAGGTAGCTGAAAACAAGCTGCTGTTGCATAAATCAGTGCAAAAGGGAAATAAATTCTCATATTGTGTGCTATATAGGGCTGAATGCAAAGGCTGGAGTTGTTTATATTTCTAATATTTGCCTGAAAATAGCTGTGGTTCTGACAATACACCAACACGTGTCAAAAACAGTCAATGGGAAGGGCTGAGCTTGGAGGTAAAATCAGCAGGCTTTGACATTATACAGGAGACAGCATTTCTAATGCGGGGAGCTCTTTTGAAAAGGCATATTTTTCTGTTCTGTGCTCTGTGAAACAGGGAGGCAAGCTGACGAAAAGAGTAGTAAATTGGGAGAAAGTGGATGATGCTATTATACCTTTGCCCTTCCGAATCGGCAACAGAGGTTTTTCTATATCAGTGCATTTTCAGCAGTAAATTACACCGGCCATGAGTGCTGCAGCCTTTAACACATACAAATAAAGTGGGTATTAAGTTTACATAGCTAATGTGGCCTTGTATAAAGTTTGGGGGCATTTGCCCAGCTCAAGGTTGTTTTTGTCCAGAGTAATAGTGGAGTTTGAAAAACAAAAAAGCATGCAGTGTGATATTATTAGCCAATTTCACCAAAAACGTTTACAATGGTAATGAGGATGGATCATTAAAAAACAATTTTGTTATATCTCAGAAGAAAAATCAGATCCCCCCCATTGCTCTCCATATGGAAATGAGGACAGAACTTTGAAACTGTATAAAATTTAGTGACTTGATCAAAGGCACCAGGAAGCACTAAGGCTTGTTATCCAGCACAGCCCTACAGGAATTATTAGTATATAAATAAGCATGATAAGGTAACTAAAACTAAATATTAAATAAAACTTTTAACAGCAGATCATCGCACATCATTTTATATGCAGTTCTGTGCGAAGGTCTTGTGCAAAAGTCTTGATGGTTCGCTAGAAAAATGGAAAATAGGTGCAGCGATTCAGTGAAACATGAGCAAATAAAAATGGAAATAAAGTATATAAGGCGAAAACCGAGTTTGTGCAATTCTAATGAGCTTGAAAGTCGATATTTGGTATGACCGCCTTTATTTTCCAACACAGTGCTGCCTGAGTGCCATTTTTATTCATGACATTATATGATGCAAATTTGCAGAATACCCATGCTGAACATGAATCGTTGAGATATTTTTTGTTTTCTCCCCCACGATATCCACATTTTCAATGCACGCCCTGCTTATTGTAGTGGCTGTAGCATTATAAATGCTTTTTAATGGCTATGTTTATAGATTCTCAAAGCACTTGTTTGGAAGTACGGGGAATGTGGTGCTCTTAGTTAAATAATGAAAAAGTTAAATGAACTGAAAATGAATAACTTCTTCTAAACTATTGTTAAAGTAATATTTTAATGTGCTTAATAAAGTTTTGTGATAAAAGAGACTAAATTATAATTTGACAGTAATAAAAAGCTCCTGCTATGGTGGTCCTCAGAGGTCAAACACACTTCAACGTAATTCAGTTCAGTTTTATTTATATAGCGCCACATCACAACAAACAGTCGCCTCAAGGCACTTTATATTGTAAGGTAAAGACCCTACAATGATTACAGAGAAAACCCAACAGTCAAAATGACCCCATATGAGCAAGCACTTGGTGAGAGTGGGAAGGAAAAACTCCCTTTTAACAGGAAGAAACCTCCAGCAGAACCAGGCTCAGGGAGGGGCAGCCATCTGCCGTGACCGGCTGGGGCTGAGGGGAGAGAGACGGGACACAAGATATGCTGTGGAAGAGAGCCAGAGATTAATAATAACAATTGATTAAATGCAGAGTGGGGTATGAATAGAGTAAAAAGAGGTGAATGAAAAGGAACACTCAGTGCATCATGGGACCCCCCCAGCAGCCTCGGCCTATAGCAGCATAACTAAGCGATGGTTGAGGGTCACCCTAAGAGACCACCAGCTGTAAAATCACAAAAAATAAAGTGAAAGTTGAATAAAATATGATGGAAATAGAAAAAAAAAGCTTGCAGAAAAAAAGAAAAACTCACGAAACACATTGGAAGTGTTTCTACTTCTATTGTGTTTTATTCAACATCCATTGTGTTTTGTGTGGCGACCAGCTAAGCACAATAGTCTCCCAGCAAGCATTGCTCAAACAGAAGTAAACATTGAATCAGCTGGGGCCCATTTTCAGTGATGGAGTAATGTACATATTAGATGGTCTGTTGGGTATTTAAAGCATATGGGACGGACTCAAAACAAACCACAGCACCCATGTTCATCATAATGAAGGAACATGTCACACAGTGCCACAGTGGGACTCGCTGATGCCTTTTTAATAGTTTTCTAGCAAGAATGGATCTCAGTGACTCACAAGACTGAGCTAAATCAGGCTTTAGATTCGGTTCAGGCAGACTGGGACAGAATTATGGTGATCATGCTGCAACTTCAAAGATGGTGATAAAAGTATAACTTCCAGGGGAGAAAAGGTTTTTTTTAAACCTTGGTTTAGGTCAAAGTAAGAAAGGGTTTTAGAGTTTGAGTTAATTCACTAATGCTCCAACATAAGCACCCAAATAAGTTTCAGTATGGTGGCTGATTTGCAAGACTTTCTTCTAGAAAGATAAGATTTTGTTTACATGCTTTCATTGACCAGTGTTTACTTTATCACTGAGGTGGATGAAAGGAAGAAAAATGTGGAATTTCACCAGGATTATCTCTTATTTGAAGTTTTCCTGCTCATCTCGGTGAAAAAATTTTGCCACTGCTGGCAATGTAGGCAAAGAAGTATAATCATGAATTGCAACAAATGTTATTTCTAAGGGATAAATTTTTGTTATTAGTGTAGATTAAATCCAAGCTGCAGCTGAAGAGATGTGATATTATACCTAATAAGGAAAAAGGAACGTTATGCAAAGTATAAATCAGATATTCATATTATTTTTCATCTTGGACACTTTAATCCATCACTGAGGGAAGCAGCGTCTGTCCAAAGAAAATCTGGAGGCATGTCCTGTATCTGCAATATCATCAAAAGAGTGTGCAAAGTTGGTCAGAGAGGGACAGACTATAAATACTCTGCACCTGAGGTGATTCTCCTGTGATATTGATACATTTTTAGAAAACTGTAGATGAGGCAAAGTCATTTGAAACTGTCTGCCAGTTCTATCGAGACCAGACTCTTTAATCCTCTGTGAAATATCGAAGCCAGACCGGGGCTGCCGTGAAATAAACTTAATGTCATTGCAAACGCCTTAAACAAAAGCGCACATCTGCCTGTGCAAAGCTCACCCCTCTGTGAGCACGGATGGTCACCGACCTGTTTGGATTTTGTTCTGAAAAGGTTTCTATTTTAAATCCTTCAGAAATGGATTTATAAGTACTGCGAAGACGCGGTGATGTTTAAAAGTTTTTGCTTTGTTCAAGGTCAACAGCTATCAGTTATTACCGACTGCCATTTTATTTAGAAAATAATCGAGTAATCAAATGACCTTTGTTTACGTTTAATGACTTAATCTATTATTCGTTTACAGTATGTGTGTATATACAGTAACAGTCAAACGTTTGACTGGTCCTGTACGTAAAACCACATCGGGCCATTTCTGCAAACTTTGCTTGGCTCTTCCAGGTGTTCCTTACTTCAGCTACAATATTATATAAAGATTCAGCAATAGTATCTTTTGACATGTGAACTGGTGACCTGTCCAAGATGTGCCCCTCATCTTCACTCACTTCACTGTCAGCTGAGATATGCCCCAGCCCCATGGGATTCTAGTTGGAAGTGGTCAGGATAATGGATGGATGGATGGATGGATAAAGATAAAAGAGCAGCTCAAGACTGCACACTTGTGCCAAGGCTGAAAAATTCCTGTACAGATTCACTAAGTTATTTTGAATTGGGCCAATCCCACCTCTGGGAAAATGTTCATGCTAATCCATCCATAACTCTTTGTGTAATCTTGCTAACATACAAAGAAACAAAAGTTCTATTAATCAGTGCCTTGCAATTGTTTGACTTCCTTTGATTTTGTCTTAATTAGCTTCAGCTGTGTCTTGTTACCCTGTTTTTCCATTGATTACCTAATGTGCTTATACAGTTTAAACCTGTAATTTTCCTTTGTCTGTGTCTGAGTGTCTGTCAATCACCCTTGTGTGTTCCTGCCATTTGTTGTTTTGCATCATGGACTTTATATTCTTGTAACTACTTTTCCATCACCATTAAAAGGTGTGTCTGGAGTTTATCTAGCCCATTTTGGAGTCCGTGCATTTGGCTCCACTTCTAGCCAAACCTTAAGGTAAAAAAAATATATATATATATATCTAATTCTGTTCTATAGAACTTTCCCCCAACTTTATCAGCTACTCAGATAATATGAAAAATGTATTTAGGATAGAAAGCACTTTTGGAAGATAATTTGAAAAAGCACCGCACAGTCTCAGTAGAAGATATGACACTGAGACACAGCAATGACTTTGCCTCTTTAAAATTTATCAACAAGGCCACCCATGGGCTTTGTAAGCTGTGTATTGATATCTACCACACTCCTTTTTTTAATCCCTCTGCTAAAGAAAAAAAAATCATGAATCATACAATAGAGGCATTCTGGATTCCAGTTAATGTCGCTCATAGACTTCCAATGCGAGACACCAGTAGCTGGGTATCATAATGTAGTCCCAGCCCCACAGATCTGCTGGATACAGACATGTTTCAGTCTACCACTGTAAAATATAGAAACACTTTGAGATTATTCTCTATTTCAGCTTTTTATTACAGTTAACCATGCTGAACTTAGTTTATGAACTAAAATATACCTCTTGGAGTCTTTATATTTTTAATATAAAATATTTCATAGCTGAGCTTATCCTGCACCATCCTCCTTTATGACTGACTGAGCCCATAAACTCACCAGGAAAGTGTTTCCTGAGGTCAAGTATAAGGGCCATTTCCCCAGCTTTTTGCAACCTAGTGTTAATAAGAATGCTGATTTCAGGCACTTTCCCATTAGCTTCACTTTTCAGACCCAAAAGCATACAAATTTTACACCGTATGATCAGAAACTAGCAGCTACAGCTTTGGTTTTTAATTTTGGTGAGTAAAGTCAAATTACTCATCAAAGGTGAAGCCATTTAAGTTGAATTCTTTAGTAGTAAAGTTATTTATGTATTTAGCTCTGCTAATGTCTTTAACATCTTCATTATGTGGGATTCACTGTTAATAGCAGGCGGTGGGAATTTTGGGCTTGTTTATTTGTTTATTTTCTTGGCCCTTGTCTTGCATGAGCAGCCTCTCATGTAGTGGCCGCCTCCCGGGTTCTTTCCGGTCGCGTCTTTCCCCTCCTTTTCCATGTATTATTCCACCAAAGAGCTTTACCGGCTGAGACTGAGAGCTTGTTGACGTCAGCAAACTTATCCAGCAGCTGTAGAGGCGAGCTGAGGAGGAGGAGAGGAGGGAATGAGCCTGCTGGATGTGGAGCTCGGACTGCGCTGCGCTGAGGATCGTGGCTTTCTTTTCTGCGGGACTGTTCGGACTACTTTGTTGTTCCAGTGTAAGTACAGGCGGTCTGCTTC
The DNA here is from genome assembly GCA_034780415.1 of Cichlasoma orientale. Taxonomy (NCBI): domain Eukaryota; kingdom Metazoa; phylum Chordata; class Actinopteri; order Cichliformes; family Cichlidae; genus Cichlasoma; species Cichlasoma orientale. The sequence continues at coordinate 32,023 of JAVDPK010000339.1, forward strand.
GTGCTTCCCGATGCACCGAGCCTGCTGTTTGGAGTTATCCGTCGAGTTTCTCCTCTCTGCTGGGAATGTTTTGTGTGCCGTTGCACTCTTGCGCCTGTGCGATATGTTGCTTGCCACCAAAACGAAGTTGACATAGTTGCGTAGAGCTGTTCACGAGATGTTTGAATTCAGCGTTTTTGTTGGGAAATATGCATCACTTTTGTTCCCGAATTCAGTTCAGTCGGAACTCCTAACGGGAAACTTTGTTGCGCAAGTCCGTGCGTGCAAGGTGGACTCGGAGTGAAGTCGAGTTTGCCTCAAACGTTTCCATTTTTTGGTCAAACATTTTTTTTTTTAATTACTATTTTTTCGTTTTGTGGTACTTTAAAGTAAGTAGTAGTGAATACCTGCGTGTCAGCCTCCCATTTCCCCCCACATCTCATTGACGTTTCACTGTTCGCTTTTCGACTAAAAGGAAGAAAAAAGTCGCCGTGATTTGCATTTGCCGTGACGTTATTTTGTATCATTGTAGTTCCCGATGGAGGCACACACCGGGGTATATTTCCAGCTAATAAATGTCTACTTCAAACATCACATTTTCAGCCATTTCAGAGTTCCTTATATTTGCTCTGTGCGTGCCTTCATACTGAGTCGTGTGTGTTTGTGTGTAATCCGCCGCCTTATTTCATTCTCAGCGAGCAGAGACGCACTGATCTACCTTCATAGGCATCGAGGGCATATGAAATGGCTTTTCCCTTTCACCATACCCTGCCTAGATAACCATTTCTGCAGGAGATGACAGCAGGGGATTGAAGGCGTTAATAACTTTGTATATGGCTTGCCGTTGTGTGCTGCCAGATATCAATAACTTAAGTAGTGGATACACTAATTTGTGGAGAGATCATGTCCCCGTTATTATGAGGACTTATAGCGCTATCTAGGCATATTCCAGTACTTCTGGTTTCTGCCACACAGTTGTCATTTCATGGCTGACGAGTCACTGCTTCTCATTGTTGTGAAATAGAGGTTTTGGGAAGAGGTGTTGAAATCAGCATGATTTTCAAATTTGCTCGTTCAATCTCCGGGCTTCCCTCTTAACAGGTTGGTGTTATAACACCAGCTGAATGAGCTCTGGATGCTTTATTTCTCCTTTCTGTGGCAGGTGGTGATAGCTGAATAGCTCCCCTTAAGTGTCTCATATTGTGTGCAGTGAAAATCTGCATGGAGTATCCCTGAAGCTTGTATAAATTGCTCTTCAGGGTAGCGGTTTCTCAGGTCCGGAATAGGTCAAGAACAATGTGATCGTGGAGGTTCTGATTCCAGCCAGAGTTAAATAAAGGTCATGTAAATTAATAAATGACAGCGTCTTACTGGGCTTGGCGCCGGCTGTTGCTGCCACCCTGTGATTTACTCTGCTGGATGAACTTTTGCTCACAGCACAGTCATCAAGACTGTTGTTGACATATTTCAGCAGTGTGATATTGCCTTTTGTAGGGGGAAAAAAATAATCTGGCGCCATCAAATACAGGGGCTTTAAATTGCATACCTGATTCATTTTAGAGCTCAGCAGTGGCTTTGAAACTGCTGTTGATATTGGGGGAGGCACAGATTTAAGGTGCAATAAAAATCCTTTACAACACACTTGAATGGGGGATATA
>JAVDPK010000341.1:13940-31020 GCA_034780415.1 Cichlasoma orientale
GACACCTCCGGCTCTGATGGAGCTGCAGATGGGGGCGGACAGTGGATGATGTCCTGGCCGGATGGGCTTAGCTGAAATCACAAAAAAGGCCATTTTTGTTTCAAGTGATTATCTAGACTTTCTTTATCTCCAGTAAGAAGGAGAAGATGCATACATGCAGGGGCGCAGCTATATACTTTCTGAGGTGTATGCGGACACATTTTTAGGCACACCCCCCCCAAACCCATGCGCGCGTACACACCCACACACAAAACGCACCCTCTCAAGGTTTACTGTCTCACTTATTCATGGAATTATAAAATACAAGACTTCCACTTTAGACGTGAATATTCTACAATGTTGCCACAGTTGACATGAACATTCTCCCCGGTTGCCATGGTGGACATGAACATTTTTATCCTTCTCCCTCCCTTGTTTTGTGCCCTGTAGAGCTTTCTTTTTTGCCTCTCCATCTTTAGCTACCTGTTGTCAGGTGGTCACACGATTCAAATGAAAACTGTCGTGATCAAGCGCGTTCTCAAAAGCCCGTGCTGGAGCGCCTTTTGTGTGTGTGTGTGCGTGTATGGGGGAGGGGGGCGACAGGAGGAGGGGAGGTGAAGGAGCACAGGGGCGCCTAATCAGCGCTGTTATTGATTATATCATATGCACAGCTGTTAAATACAGAAAATGCCGACTAGAGAAATAATTTTCCCGCATCGCTTTGGCGCCCCCCTTCTTGTGCGGCACCCCTATGCATTGCACATAGTGCATACCCACTTTTTGCGCCACTGCATACATGTAGTCAGTGTCTTCCATACAAACTAGTAACTGTGGCAACCACCTAGCCAATGTGAGGTGGTTTTTGGTGCAGCACCATTTACCTCCTTACTACCAATTTACTGCGAGTGACTGCCAATCAGTGAGTCGTCTTCTTCTTTCAGCCGCTCCCTTTAGGGGTCGCCAGACCCGATCATCTGCCTCCACCTCACCCTATCCCTATCATCCTCCTCTGTCACACCAACCCTCTGCATTTCCTCCTTCTCTACATCCATGAACCTCCTCTGAGGTCTTCCTGGTTTTCTCCTGCCTGGCAGCTCCATCTTCAGCATCCTTTATCCAGTATATCCACTATCCCTCCTCTGCACGTGTCCAAACCGCTCAACCTGAGCCGCTCCTCTGATGTACTCATTTCTAATCTTGTCCGTCCTCGTCACTCCCACTGAAAACCTTCACACCTTCAGCTCTGCCACCTCCTGCTTTCATCTTGTAAACCTTTCCTTTCATTCTTGCTGCCCTCTTCTGTCACAAATCACCCCTGAAACTCATCCCCCCCCACCCTGCCTCCACTCTCTTCTTCACCTCTCTTATGTACTGACGGTTTACCTTCACTACCGCTGCTCCTTGCAGCTTCACCTTTCCACCTGTCTCCCTCTCAATCACACACATGTATTCTGTCTCACTTCTACTGCCTTTCATCCCTCCTCTCTCCACCTGCTCACTGCAAACTAAGGTCCGCAGAGACTCCTGCCTGACCTCATCTGTCAGCATCTGTCCATCAGCACTGCAAAAAGGGGCACAGAGCTGATCCCTGATGTAATTCCACCCCCACCTTGACCCCATCTGTCACTCCTACCTCACACCTCACCACTGTCTCACTGTCCTGCACCACCCTCACATACTTCTCCGCCACTCCAGCAGTACCACAGTTCCTCTGTTGGCACTCTATCACATGCTTTCTCTAGATTCACAAAGACAGAGTGCAGCTCCTTCTGACCCTCCCTATACTCCATCAACACTCTCAAAGCAAACATCTCATCTGTGGTGCTCTTTCTCAGCTTGAAGCCATACTGCTGCTCACTGATCATCACCTCTCTTCTTAACCTGGCTTCAAAAACTCTTTCCCATATCTTCATAATACAAAAATAAATTAGACTCTAGCAGGCCTAGCCCTAGTGTGACCACTCTGTCTCTGTCACGCATCAGTCACAAGAGTGCATCTGTTTCTAAATAATAAATGGAAGTAAAGCCTCACCGATCTGTGCAGAGTAGCCCCTCCTGGCCATGTTCTTGGCCCGCACGGCCTCTTTGATGCGGTCCACCTCCTGCTGGTAGTGCTTGCGGTCCCTCATGGCGTTCTCCTTGGCCTCCTTCAGGGCGTTCTCCAGCGCTTTGACTCGCTCGGCTGTGGCCCGCAGACGCTTCTCCAGCTTGGGCAGCTCGCAGCGAAGGTCTGCGTTGTCTCGGACCAGCTGAGGTCACCGACACGAAGTTACTGAGCATCGTTTTTGTGCCACAGAGCTCAACATTTCTATTTATGATTATTCTAATGTAACGGCTACACTGTCTATATAGAAGCCGTACCTGTTTGTGGACCTTAGTGAGCTGCTCCAAGTTGTTCTCCAAGAATGAGATCTTCTGTTTCTGTGCAATGTTGCTGAGTCCCTCCTCACAGTCAAGCTCTGCACTCTTATAACGGAGAGAAAAATTATGCCAGACTGCACTGAATGACCAGTCATACGTGCCAACAGTAAAAAGAGCTACCTTCTTAACGCGCGCAGTGAGGTCCTGAATGAAGAGTTTGCGCAGGTTGTGCAGAGTTTGCAGCTCTTTGGCCTGAGAGAACAAGAAGGGAATGAAGGTTAGACCCATGAGTTAGTTCTAGGCATCTACTGTATGAGCTTTAGAGAAACTGCTGCAAGCCCTGCCTGCAGGTGAAACAGTGAAAATCAGGTTTGTGCTATGATGCTTCCTTTCTATCTTTAAGGCTGAAGTTCAAGTTGGATCCTCTAGGCCAGCCATTCCCAAAATCAGGAGTGCTGCAGCCCACTTATAACCAGTCCTCACTCTCATCAAAATGAGAGAGAAAGTGATGTGATTAAAAAAACATGAATAACAGGCTGTTGGCTATAAATTGTTAATGCCACCCAGTCATTTGTGCGGTGGAATGAAACGTGAATGAATGCGGCCAATTATGCTTCTAGAAAATTAAGCTGAATAAGATCAAGTAACATCTGCATTTGGCACATATAAAGATTTTCAGTTTTTCAGCTGTTTTTGAGCTGAGTCGACCTTTTTTTTTTCTTCCTTTTTTTTTTACAAATGACATCCGCAGCCTTGGAAAGCACTTGTTCACACTTGTTGAGGGGTAATGTCATCAAAGCTAACAGGCCTGTGAGCGGCTCGAATAGCACTGATCTCTCTGCAACAAGTGCAGTGACTCAGTGATGTGTAAGATGGATCTCCAGCGGCGAGACACGACACGGTTCTGTCTGTATTTATTGCTCGCGGAGGACACAGTCAGCAGAAGAACTCGTCTCTGTGACACCTATAAATCGGCGTGGAGTTCCCGCGGCTTCCTTTAAGTGGAGTAGGCAGGAAGCTTGCCTCTCATGCCCTTTCCTTTCTGTGACAGAGCTCCTAATCAGGGTCCATCACGTCAGCTCTTTCAGCAATATTTCTTTAATGCTTCCACTCTCCTTCATTGTCATAAGCCTGCATCGGTGCAGACTTCCAGCTGTATGGAAGTCTCGGGAATAAATGTTTGCTTTGTCATCTCAGTAAACAGACATCTGAAGTTAGAACAGCTGCTATGACTGTGATCTCAAAGGTGAGAGTGGTTATGGGGGCTCAGTGAGGCTCACCACAGTCTCCTCCAGACCCTTCAGGTCCTCTCGGGCCTGATCCCTTTGTTCATTCAGCAGTCTGAACAGAAAACAGAGCAATAATCAAACCCTGTGACATTTAGATCGTCTAAAATGGCTCTAATATCAGAGCAGGTGTTCACCGACATGAGTTTCTCCAGCTTCGCATCCTTCTCCTGCTCCTCGGCCTTCAGCCTTTCGTAGTCTGACATGAGTCGCTCCTGCTCCAGCAACAGACCCTGGTTTAGACTGAGAGGGGAAAACTGTTTTAATAAGATGCTCTCCAGCTATTTGCTTTCAAAATGTGGTTTGGAATCGAAGCATGTTTATTCAGAGCCGCTTAAGTTGCTGGCTGAGGTCTTCAAAGTCACTTTCTAGTCATGTTAAATCTTTCTTTTGAAGTGGAAGCTGACTTTGAACCCACATTTTTGATCACTTTCAGGCTGCAGTGCCGCACTCACTCGTTCTCTGAGCCGCTGCTTCGCCTCAGCAGTCCCCCTTTGAAGACAGACTCGAGTGGTGCATCCCTACTCCGAGGGCCAAGGTCAATATTAAAAATGGATGTGTGTGTGTGTCTGCGTATGGCCTGAACCTTATAGGAAAGATCAGGATTTGTGTAGAATGGCTTCAGATCCTTAAAATCTGAGCACATCTGTGGGTTTCTGTGAAATCTCTGAGTTCCCATCGCCCGTCTGCTATCTCTCCGTCTGCTGTGCTGCTACATCCTCAGAGTGGTTCTGTGTGTGCGTGTGATGTTTTCTCACTCTCTGAGCTCATCCAGCATCCTCTGTTTGTCTTCGATCTCATCCCGCAGGCGGCTGAGCTGCCTCTGATGAGCCTCCCTGTGGTTCTCCAGCTGCTCCTCCAGCGTTTTCTGGAGACACGGCACAAAGCATTAGAGCAGGGGTGGGCGACGTTTTTCCTAAACAGTGGACAAACCTATGAACAAGTACACAATGTGGTGCTGTTGGCCATCGATGGAGCCCCAGATGTGTGCCTCCAAATCTGAGACGGTGGTTCTTAGGGAGTGGCTGGATTGGGAATGAGCTGCTGCCCCAAGTTGAGGAGTTCAAGTGTGTTAAAGTCTTGATCAGGGAGTGAGTGAGACAGACTGGTGAAACATCTGTACTGATGTGGTGTAGAAAGAGCTGAGCGTGAAGGTCAAACAGAGAATTTACTGGATCTACTGCCCTCAACTGTGGCCATGAGATGAGATCCATGGATGCAGTGAAGGAGGACATGCAGAGGGGTCGGTGTGACAGAGGAGGATGCTGGGGAAAGGGTGAGATGGAGGCAGATGATCCGCTGTGGCGATCCCTAAAGGGAGCAGCCGAGATAAGTGTTTCCCTACAAGTGGGCTGATCCGGTCGCCATTGTGGTGAAATACAGCTGGTGACGGTAGTCTGAGTTCTGCTTGGAAGGTGAGCAGGAGGTCCCCTTGAACCAGAACCTGTAGAACTGTTTTATGTGTCGCTACACTGAATTCACCAAGCCTGCAGAGGAGAACAAGGACCACCAGCTGCAGTAGCAGAGAGTGGGAGGGTGTGGGAGAGCCTCAACTTTGGGAGCACGCTACAGCTTTTATTGAGCTTTGGGGAGATGTTTAGGTCGTCAGCAGCCAGACTGATATGGTCAGTTCGCCGTAGATCTCCTATGTGTGCATTTGAGACTCAAAATCAAATTCTGAGCTGTGAACAAACGACCGTGTTGTTTTTACCTTGATGTCATCGTCTCCGTCCGCTCTGCCAATGTCCTCCTTCTCCTTTTCCTCATGCATTTTCTCTAAAAACAAAATAATGACGTTGTGTCAAAAACTGAAGGAGGAGATTGAATTTACTCAGTAATCTAAACTTGCAAACTTCAACTTGTACAATAGTTTACTGAAAGAAACTCTTAGAACATAGATCAAATAGAGAAAGGCTCCCCCTGTTGGTCAAACCGTAGACTCACAGACTCAAACACAACTGAAGACGAGCTCCTCATTCTCTCGGGGGCTCTCGAGTGGTTTACTGAACCTCTATAAACTGGCTTCCTCACTCTGATTGTCTTCCACTGTTCTCACTGATTTTAGACACTGTAAACTTGTTTGATTGACTTGAATATTTTCTTGGTTATTCTTATATATATTTTTTTTAATCTTTTTTTTTAAATCTGCCTAAAATAAAACGTATTATTATTCTCAAAGTTACAATGTGTAAAATTTTCACTGCTAGATGTCAGTAGATTCAACTGGATTCTGTTTTCTTACCCCTCCCAATTCAAGTGCATCATTATCTACGGTGGCTGCTGTGGGACAAACGTGTTAGTCAGCCAAGAGAGCGCAAAAATGTTCATTTAGACTGTATTCCATTTCCTGGCCACTGTATTCAAATATGTTGGGGGAACATGGTTGCTTCCACAAACTGGCGCCTGCTCCTATGATTTTTAATGGATGAACTATAAGTTTATGAGAATGCATGTTTGACGCACTAATCTATGTATATCTATGAGCACAACATCCTGTTTTTCTATTAAATCATTTTAAAAGAATTACTGAGCGATACACCTGATCTTAGGATTCCCCCAGCTGTCAGATCCCACTTTAACCCCTGTGTAGATACTCAGACATGTAATACATTGATCATCAACTCCCAAAATGTGTGTTGTGTAGCGCTGATTTATGTGATATTTCAGTTCGATGTTCAAACTTAAGATAAACACTCCAGTGTTGACCACCTTTCAATGCTTTCTGTGATGTAAACATAACCTGACATACTGATTAAATAATGATTATTGAGACAGTAATGACTGTACTTTCCACACATAATATTTAGAAAAAAAGGTCAAATTATCAAAGTGGATATAGTCATGAAATACTCAAAGGTTCCTCAGAGCGTTTTCTAAAACATGCTGGGATAAAATGTCAAATACAACCTTCATATTTCAGCTGTGGTTTGGACCGTAGTGCTTCTGCTGCCTAACTCCATAAATTCATCTGGTTTTAAAGGTTCTGTGGAGCTTTCTAGGACCGACCTTGAGCGTGCAGTTTGGCGAGCTCTTCGGTCAGAGCGTCCTGACTCTCCTCCAGCTGCCTCTTCTTCTGCTCCATGTTCTGCATGTAGTCGGTCAGAGACTTGATCTTGGCCTGATGCTGCAGGGATCACAAGACGTGAGTGACGGCCTAACAAACCCGAGGAAGGCGGTTGGCTGACATTAGGTGATGTTCACCTGGGAGACGAGCAGCTGACAGGACGCCAGCTCCTTCTCGTTGGCCTGGATCTTGCGGTGGGCGTCAGCCTGCGTGCTCTCCAGCTGCTTGCTACGGTTGACCAGAGACTTGACCTCAGACTTCATCTTGCTGATGTAGAGGCGAGCGACGGTGAACTCCTCCTCCACCGCCGAGCCGTTCCCCTTTATCTCTGAGGACTGGGAGGGGAAGGAGGACGGGCCGGGTTAGAGGTTCATATGTCTGTTTTGGGTAAGGTTGAGGTTTAGTAATGTACACGTGCATCCTCACCGCAGCGGTCTTGACATCACTGGTGCCGATGATGGCGCCGATGTCGCTGAGGTCTCTCAGCAGCAGGTTGAGGACCTCGGCGGCTCGCTTCCTCTGCAGGCCGTTCAGCTCCTGCAGCTGACTCAGCTCCCTCTGAAGCACCGACAGCAGCGCCTGAAGGCAGAACCCACATAAGAGACTGTCAGGGTGTTTCTGCATCAGTGCGCTTCATCTATGGGGATCCGGAAAAGTCGCGACCCACCGTCTTGTGCTGCAGCTCCTCGGTCAGCTGCACGTTGGCTTGGTCTCGCTCCTCCAACTCTTGGCTCTTCTGGTCGTAGTTGACAGCCAGCTCCTCCAGGGCCTGAAGCACCTCCTTCACCTCCTCCTTGGCCAGCTCGTTCTCCGTCTGCAGCCGGCACAACTCCTCCTGGATCTTCTCGTAGTCGCGTCTGGTCGATGCCAGCAGCTGTAGAGACAAAAAAAAAAAAAGTGTGTTGGAGGAAATGTGCAGACATACTGCACATTAATTTTCATGAGCTGGGAGAGGGAGACAAACCTCTTCTTGATCCATCATCTGCTCCTTGAGTTTCTCAGCCAGCTGACTGTGTTGGTTAATTTCATCATCCTGTCGGTAGTAATGAAAAATAAAGAGTTTCAGGAGTTGTTTAAAGCCTAATTTAAGCTTTAAATGCTCATATTAAACAGTTTTAAATAATGAGGTCAGTATGTGTACATGTGATCTCTGTGAGCCAGTAGCTGTGGGCTTCAGACTGCTCAAAACACTCTGTTTCAGACAGATTTACTACTCCTGGGTCTGTCACAGAGAGGTGTCAATAATATGGTAATTTCAGGCATAGAAGCTCCGCCCATCTGCTGTTCAAATCGATCGTTTCAGAGAGGCAGCCAATCAGAAGAGAGTTGGTTTAAAGGATAGAAGATGAACTGAGGGGCTGCAACAAAACCCACAAACGAGGATTATTTTGAACTCTGAAACATGCAAAGCTCCTCTAGTAGAAATGGAGCTTGAAATAAACTAAATTGGTCCCATTTAAGGTTTTCTATTTGTGACACATTTACAGTAAACAATGGATGGAAAATTTTGAGGAATAAGCTCCGACTTCCTCCTCTTCCTCACCTTGTCATCCAGCTGTTTGTACAGGTTCCTGACGTCCTCCTCGTACTTCCTCCTCTCGTCGCTGGAGACGGAGACGCCTCCTACAGCCGGCAGCAGGTTGTCGATGATGGGAGTGTTGTCGCACGGCTCGACGCTCTTCTGTTCTTTAGAGCTCTGCTGCTCCTCCTCAGGAACGTTCTCCCCTGTTAGATATTCGACTCATTTACCCATCATCATGTATGCACGTGTTAGTGTGACAGCTTTTTAAATGCTTTGATTGTGACATTTGTTACGTCGCTTGTTTTTGAAACCAGCTGTTAAAGCCAAGCTTGGAAACAGAAAGACACTACAAGCCCAAGACGTAAAACTAGCGATTAAGACAATGAATTAATCAGGAAAGTGTTTACTGAAGTCATAAATTGGGTCATTTTCTCGTGGACCCTTACAATCGTACCTGTTGTTGCAACCAGAGATGCCCCCTGCTGGCCATTAGAAAGACTGCGGGCATGAAAGTGCTCCTGTGTTGGTGTTTCAGGTTACATCCATTCTTCATATACAGCGCTGTGACAAAGTGTTTGCCCCCTTCCTTATTTCTGCATATTTCTCACACTTAGATGTTTCAGATCATCAAATAAATTTTAATATTAGACAAAGACAACCTGAGTAAATACAAAATGCACAAAATGTGTGCAAAAGTAACTACCCCCCTTGTTAAATCATGAATTAACTGTGATTAACCACAGTTTCAGTTTCACTAGCCACACCCAAGGCCTGATAAATCACTTAAATAGAAGCTGTCTGACAAAGTGAAGCAGGCTAAAAGATCTCAAAAAGCAACACATCATGCCACGATCTAAAGAAACAGCTGAGAAACAAAGTCACTGGCATCTATCAGTCTGGAAAGGGTTACAGAGCCATTTCTAAGGTTTTGGGACTCCAGTGAACCACAGTGAGAGCCGCTATCCACACATGGAGACAACTTGGAACAGTGGGGAACCTTACCGGGAGCGGCCGGCCTAACAAAACTATTCCAAGAGCGCATCGATGACTCATCCAGGAGGTCACAAAAGAACCCAGAACAACATCTAAAGAACTGCAGGCCTCACTCGCCTCAGTTAAGGTCAGAGTTCATGGTTCAACAATAAGAAAGAGACTGGGAAAAAATGGGAGAGCTCCAGGAGAAATCCACTGCTGACCAAAAGGAACACAAAGGCTCGTCTCACTTTTGCTCAAAAAAAAACAAAAAACATCTTGATGATCCCCAAGAAAATATTCTGTGGACTGACGAGAGAAAAGCTGAACTTTTTGGAAGGTTTGAGTCCCGTTACATCTGCATGAAGCTAACACAGCATTTCATAACAAGAACATCAGACCAACAGTCAAACATGGTGGTGGTAGTGTGATGGTCTGGGGCTGCTTTGCTGCTTCAGGACGACTTGCTGTAACTGATTGAACCATGAACTCTGCTCTCTACCAGAAAATCCAGAAGGAGGAAGTCCGACCATCAGTTTGTGCCCTGAAGCTCAAGAGCACTCGGGTTATGCAGCAGGACAATGATCAGAAACACACCAGTTAGTCCACCTCTCACTGGGTCAAATAACAAAAACAGAATGAAGGTTTTGGAGCAGCCGAGTCAAAGTCTTAAATCAGATTGAGATGCTTCGACCTTAAACAGGCCGTTCATTCTGGAAAACCCTCCAATGTGGTTGAATTAAAACAATTCTGCAAAGAAGAATGAGCTAAAATTCCTCCACAGTGATGTGAAAGACTCGTTGACAGTTATCACAAACCCTTGATTGCAGTTCTTGCTGCCAAGGGTGACACAAGCAGTTATTAGGTTCAGAAGGCAATTATGTTTTCACACAGGGTCAATGAAATCATTTAAAAACTGCATTTTGTATTTACTCTGATTATCTTTGTCTAGTATTAAAATTTGTTTCATGATCCAAAACGTGTGACAAATATACAAAAAAAACCTAAAAACCAGGAAGGGGGCAAATACTTCTTTAGAGCACTGTACACTCTACGGTCATGGGTCCTGCGGTCAGGTGTGTGTTAACACAAGGCCACAATCAATGTCTGAGCAAATTCAGCCCAACCTCAGACGGTGCAATGCTCAGAGAGCTGCATCTCAGACTCTACAGGTCTCGGTTAGCATGTGTAAATGTTAAAGTTCATGTCAGCACAATTTGAAAAAGAACAAGTATGACTTGATTGGAAGCCTCTTCTCTCTAAAAAAAAAAAATATGGCAGCACAGTTTAGGTTTGCAACGCTGCATCTGAACAAACCGCAAGACTTCTGGATCAATGTTGTTTGGACAGACGAGACCAAAGAGGAGATTTCTGGACATACTGCACCAAACCAAACACAGCTTATCAGCACAAACACCTCTACAAACTCTCAGCACAGCTCCATCATGAACTGTCTGTATACCAGAGTGTTCTACAGTCAGAAGTCACCATGTGGCAAACTTAATCATGACCAAATGCAAACGCGTGTACGGTGGTAAATCTGTTTCTGCTTGCCAGACAGTGACCATAACTCCAGAATACTGTAATTGATCAAACTAAACTAGGTAATTTATCAGCTTAGTTTAGTGTCAGATAATTAAAATACATGATTTATTTCCTGGCTCAAAACGCAGCTTTGGCGGCAGGCTACATTCGTAAAGCATGACGGATCCACATGGAGCTAAAGCAGTGACTACGGATTACCTTAATTAACAGCTTCTGTTATTTACGGCCATTTGTTAAGCAAAAATATATTTCACGGTTGGGTGAATTAAACCACTATTTATTATTTTGTTTTACAATTCTGCTGATTTTCTTTCAGGGGAACGAGGAAAACTGCATCAGTTATGCTGCACACGTGCATTAGAGCAAAAATATAATCATCCTGACTTCACCAGTGTTTCTGTAATTATTGATTTTCTGACTGTGATGAAAGCCAGCAGCTAATGAGGAGACAGAGCAGAGGACTGACTGCTTCCTTTTAAACGACTTGGCAAAAAGCCAGCGGCTGACTCAAACCAGAAACACTGTATCAGCATAATGTATGTGTGAGTGCGCTGCATCTACATGCGAGGAGGCTTTTATAGGCTGCAGCTGAGCTGATTTGATTTCAAGGAGGGGGAGTGTTATCGGCATCCGCAGGGGAATTAAACATTTAAAAAAAAAAAAAGAAGAAGCAACAATGGCCACAGAGAGAGGGGGGGTGGGGGGTGGTGAAGGTAGGGAGGCATTAAAGCAAAGAGAGAACTGAGAGGAGGAGGAGTGGTTACTATGCAACAGAGATGAGGGGGAAAAAAGGGAGAGGATGCTGTGAAGGAGCTCCTGCGGCCTCAGCTGAGAGGGCGGAGGTGTGATGTGGAAACACAAACAGGCAGCGTGGTGTCCTTCATGGTAGGTTTACACACACGGGCGTAACGAGGTGTGAGATTCAAGGCTGAGCAGATCTAACTGGACACATTATTACAGCTGCAGATTCATATCTTGGGATGGTTCATCTATAAATAATTATACGATTAAATCGCAGCGCAAAACCAGAGTGTGAGGTTAATAAAGCAGCTCTTCACTTCTCAGACCACCATCCAGTTTTTTTGTTTTTTTCTGCTTGCCAGAGCAGGCCATTTAAATTGGGGCTGCGCATGACTAACAGAAATACTAATTACTCATAGCTCTCCCTCTGTGTGAGTGTGTGTGTGCACGCGCGCGCGCGTGTGTGTGTGTGCGTGTGCACGCATCAGAGTTTGTACAGAGCAGAAACCGAAGCAAAAAGCATCCAACAAACGACAAAAATCACAAACTGAGAAGGTGACATAAAAACAAAGTAGCAGCTACTATTATACACCACTCTGCATTTAATCATTAGTTATTATTAATCTCTGGCTCTCTTCCACAGTGTGTCTTTTGTCTAGTCTCTCTCCCCTCAGCCCCAACCAGTCGCAGCAGATGGCTGCCCCTCCCTGAGCCTGGTTCTGCTGGAGGTTTCTTCCTGTTAAAAGAAAGAGTTTTTCCTTCCCACTGTTGCCAAGTGTATGCTCATAGGGGGTCGTCTAATTGGTGGGGTTTTCTCTCTATTATAAAGCACTTTGAGGTGACTGTTGTTGTGATTTAGCACCATATACTGTAAATAAAAATGAGAGGCAGCATGGTGGTACAGTGGTTAGCACTATTGCGTCATAGCAAGAAGGCCCTGGGTTCAAATCCACCATCTGGTCAGGGTCTTTCTGTGTGGAGTTTGCATGTCCTCCCTGTGTCTGTGTGGGTTTTCTCCGGGTACTCCAGTTTCCTCCTACCGTCCAAAGACGTGCACTTAGTGGGGTTAGGTTAACTGGTGACTCTAAATTGCCCATAGGTGTGAATGTGAGTGTCTGTCTCTCTGTGTTAGCCCTGCGACAGACTGGTGACCTGTACAGGGTGTACCCTGCCTCTTGCTCCAGCCCAGAAAACCTCCACAGGGAGGCGATCCAGGAGGGCTCCTGATCAGATGTCTATCCACAACCTTGTTCTTTTGGTCACTACCCAGAGCTCATGATCATAGGTGAGGGCTTGAACGGGAATCTTCTGGTAAATCAAACGCTTCACCTTGTGGCTCAGCTCTCTCTTCACAATGACAGTCCAGTACAAGTCCACCTGTCCGTCCCACCCTCCACCATCCCATCACTCATTCACTTAAGCAGCATTTGACAGGTTAGTGTTGACTAAAAAGGACAAAGATGCATAAATTAGAGGTGAAATGTGACAGGCTGGGCTCAGTGAATGGACTGATGGTCACCGGATTTCAAATTAATCTATAGAAAGATGAACCGAGGCTTCCAAACTTTTTGTGTTTGAAATGAAGCACACAAAGGGGAGTGCAGCTGCTACTGTGTGAGGTTTCTCCTTTAATGCACCTCCATCACCTTATCACACACTGTCACACAAGCTAACTTGCTGCCTCTGGTTTGGATTATTGGTGTCAAAGTGCCTCTTTAGGGCTGCATCCTCGCTCTTAATCAAACAGAAGGAATGTTTTTTAAGAAATGAGTGAATACGAGGCATCGATGCAGTAAGTTGACTATTCAATAACTTACTGTGTAGCTGCATGATGCAACAACAATGCACGGCTGTCACAAAATCCCACAGCACCCCACTGTGTAACAGCTGATCTAGATTCAGAAGTTCACAGCTGCTCTTTCCTTTAATTTGTCACCCCTCTCAGACCACTCCATCTCACCGTTCCTCCAGCGGTTGAGCTCGGCCTCCAGCCTCTGGACGATGCTCTTCAGGCTCTTGTTCTTCTCCTTCTCCTTCTCGTATTTCTTCTTCCACTCCTCGGCCGTCAGCTCCAGGTTCACGGACACCGTGTTCTTGATGGTCTTCGCCCTGAACGGACACAGATGGTAAGTGAGTTAGCTTTTTTTTCATTAATGTCGTTGTGCCAGATTATTAGAAGGCTTTATTGGCAGCTTGTTCCGGCACCTTCAGCTAATCAGTAATTAAATCTGACAGGAAAGTTCCAACATAATAATATCAAGTGAGTTCATTTCTCATGTGCTACAGTCTGATGTTGTTGCCAGCTGATGTCATGGAGATACTGAGTGTCCTCACGGGCCCACCTACACTCTCCACACACATCCTGTTTTCCTTCTCGCTGTGCTTATCTTAAGGATCTAGCTAGCACTACAGAAGGAGAGTGAGTATAAACTCAGTAAACTTGTTTTTAAGCAGCAGGGGAGATTTATTAATCGAGTTATGACAGGAAGGAAACAGTAACTCAAATAACCGCCTGTTTCATCCAACGTCTGCAGAAGAGCATCTCTGAAAGCAGAGCAGCAGAAGACCACACCAGCCACTCCTGTCAGCTAAGAACAGCAAACTGAGGCTACAATTCACACAAGCTCACCAAAACCAGACAGCAGAAGATTGGAAAAATGTCACCCAGTCTGATGAGTCTCGATTTCTGCTGTGACATTTGGATGGCAGGATTGGCGTGAACAACAGGAAAGCACCGATCTCCTGTTCCAGCTGTTGGAACACCTTTGGGATGGGGTGGAACGGGAGATTCTCATAATGGGTGTGCAGTCGACAAATCTGCAGCAACTGTGTGATGCTGTCATGTCAACGTGAACCAAAATCTCTGAGAAGTGTTTCCAGCAACCTGCTGAATCTGTGCACTGAAGAATTAAGACAGCTCTAAAAGTAAAAGGGGTTCTAACCCAGGACTAGGAACGTGTACCTAATAAAGTGGCTTGTGAGTATATAAGCAGATGGTACATGAGCCATCCTGGCTACTTTCCAGCTCTTAGCCAGTATAAAACTGATACAATTGTGGAATTTGGATAGTGCTACTTTCTAAATGAACTTTCATTTCAGTGGTCAATAAAAAAATTGCATGTTGAGAAAATCCAGTGAAATCTGATCAAACAAAAACCCCTTAAAAGTTTGCTGACTTTGCACACAACAAAATTTTAAAAGCTTTTTCCTGTCACAGTGTGGTACGGAGCCTCAATCAACAAGCTCAGTTCGGCACACGTGAGGCTCTAAAGTAACGCAGGAATCCCAAAAACACAGAAGGCAAGTAACAAATCCTAGAAGGAGCTGGATCAATTAGGGATTAGACACAGCAGGGGAACGAGACACAGGTGCATCCAATCATCAACAGGGGAAAACAATCAGGGAATCAGAGAACAACAGACAGGAAGCAAACCTGACAGCGGACGTGAACACTAACACTTAATAAGGGAACACAAGGAGGCTAACTTATCCCAAATAAACATGTTTTTCCTTCCTGGAAAATACCGCAACTGCAACTCAAGCTAACAGGACCGGTGCAGAGCAGGCAGGAGTGTTCATGATCACTGTTGGGTTCGGCTGGGCCAAAGTCATCACTGTGAATTTAAGCTGATGATGCTCCAAGTTTGATTCATTAACTCCACCATTACACTTGCTATGGAAACAGCTTGTGTAACTGCTTAGTGTGTTCAATTCAGCTGGTTAAATCAAAGCAAACAAATGCACTGGTAATTTATCACAGCTGCACAGCTACAGGGTTCCCCCACTCCCCAAATCTCAAGTTAATCCCCGATTAGGACGTATAAAGCCAGCATTTTTAGGTTTATTTTATCTTTAATTGTTTATTTTAGTTCTCTTTAAAATCATCTGCGGAAAATAAATACAAATAAAAAGGCACAAATACAGAAATTTGTAAATCTGAGCACACAAGTTTGAAGTACTGCGCACGATCAGATGAATAAAGCATCAAACAAGCTTTTGCTGCAAACAATTTACACAGTTTCCCCTTTTTGATGCCAATATAACGCATGTTTTTACTGTTTTAGTGGAACTAAAGCAACAAATTCTATCATAACAGTTGTTTTTGCCTTTTTTGTTTAGCTTTTCATCTAATACAGTCGCTTTCTACATGTGTCGAGTCCGACACGCCGTTTTCTCCCAGAAGACCTCCACCCCTGTAGCTCTTTCCTCTCATCATGGAAGTCTCAGATTTAATTGACTTTCCTCTCAGCAGAGGGCTGCAGAGGGATCAGTCTCTCTGCCACCGATCACTCTGAACTTGTTGATTGAGTCTCAGTGGACTTCAGCTGGATTTTTATCATAAATTATTACAATCTTTTCAGACGTCTAAGTACACTTTTATGAAACTGCATCATCTAGAGGAACGAATGAAGCAGCGTCACTTTTTACAGGACGTTAAAAACAAGAAGGCACCAGTGTGGGAGTCCATAAATATAAATAAACCCAGATGCACAGCGGGAGACTCACAGCCATCTGTTTGCTAGTTTGCACCAAACGAGTCACTGTGCACCTTTACAGTCAAACTGGATGTACTGATACTCTCACACAAACACAAACAGCAACTCTGTGTTTGATTCAAACTGACTTCAGACCAGAATCAGATTCTTTAATGTCTGATTTACCTTACTTTGTTTACATTTAGGGGCATGTAATTATTAAAATTTTTCCTTTGCAGAGAGTAAAAGGTTCCTCTAGTGGCTGCTTGAGGCTCCAAAGGAAAGTAAACTAATGTTAAAATGTCCAACTAAACAGCAGAAATAAATTTAGTTACAGCCTGATATAAATAATGGTTTTAACCTCTCTATGTGCAGATAATGTTCTTATAATTAATGCCTTTACATTTTACTAAGGCTTAAAGCTCTGTTAGGCCTCAACTCCACTGAACTGTGCCTCTGTGGAATCCACAGTACTGTGCAAAAGTCTCCACTCCTCATTTCTTCATATTTTCATTTTTGTTTGTTTTTGTTTGTTTTTATTTGGGGGGGGGGGTTGCTTTTTCACACATTTTCAGTCCACTCCTTGCACCTGACCATTTTAAGTAGGATGTTTTATTAGTTTTGTTTGTTTTGCCTGTCACAAAAATAAATTATTTTTTCCCATTTCTTTATTTGAATCTATGAAAAAGTCAAAGATAACACAGTTTGATAGACATAAAATAGCATTTCTGCACCAACAAGCTGATTCCCAAAGAGCTGTTAGCTGAAAGCTTGGCATATCTCAGCATGGTGTGCAATGTGAGGAAACTGAACAAGTGGAGTGAGCGTCCACAGCCATCTGTAAAACACGGTGGAGGCTCTGTCGTGGTTTGGGGAAAAATTTCAGCCAGTGGTGTTTTAGAGATCTTGTTAAAATTGATGGAATTATGAATCCAGAAAAGTACCATCAGATTTTGATCCACTGGGAAATACCATCTGGAAAGCATCTGATTGGCAACAGCTTCATGTTTCAGCATGACAATGATCCCGAACACACTGCCAATGCAGTAAAATCATATCTGGATAGAAACACACACAGTGGAACACTATCAGTCATGGATTGGCCTCCCCAGAGCCCGGACCTCAACATTATTGA
>JAVDPK010000341.1:51053-63635 GCA_034780415.1 Cichlasoma orientale
AGTGTTTGCTTGTTTGTTTCTTAATATTTTTTTGGGGGGGGGGCGATAATGTTGAAGCAGACCTCGGATTTGTTTGGATATCAAACACCATCACGTCATCATTTTATCTGACCAACAAATTCTCATCAGTTCACCCTTGAGTCCAAATAAAAAATAAAAGTTGGTAGAGTTGACAAAATATCTTTGAGGCGACTCTAAAACATAATGCAAAGTAACAATTTTGGATGCTTTCTGACAAGAAAGGCTTGAAAACCCCCAAATATTTGCTTTGCTTATTGTGCCGAAGTCAGAATTTTTATCTCTATAATGGAGAAACAACTTACCAAACTTGCTGATTTAGCCCAAAACTACCACCCAAATTTCACCAACAATGTCCTGTTTTACTTGGATTTATAAGAACTTACTTCTAAGTGCTATACATGCACGTCGTGACACATGCTTTTAGAGCTGTAACACCTGTATTTACATGTGCTCGTACCTCCTCCTGTACTGGTTAGTGTCAGAGGCGGATGCGTCTCCATGCTCTTGTGCAGCGTGGCCACAGCCAACAACTTCCTCTTGTGAATGCAGAGTTTGGTGACATCTTCGTCTGCTTTCACGTCCTCCGCTGTCCTCTGTTTCACAGCCGCCCCTGGGTCGAAGTTGAACACCTGAGGAGAGAAATAAAAGTGGCATAAACAGACGGAAATTCACAGCTACATGCACCTAGCTGCTGCCCTTTTCCTGCCCGCTCCTGCTTGCTTTTTATGTTCAATCAGTAGTATTTTATATTACCTGGCATGTATACGTTTTACTTGTTTACTTACATGCTGTTTGATTCATTGTTTTAAGCTGTTCACCCTGTTTCTGCCCTTTAATGTCATTCCATTATTTATGTTTTATAGTTTTCAATCCTGATTTTCTGTCATATATAAGCAGTTACACTGGGAAGATTCATGGATGTAGCAAATATCATCCAGAGAGGGTTGGTGTGACAGAGGAGAGGGTGAAACGGAGGCAGATGATCTGCTGTGGCAACCCCTAAAAGCAGCAGCCAGAAGAAGAAGAAGAAAAGAATACAGTTACACTGGTATATGAAAGTTTTACATTATAAGGCCAGTGTATATACTGAAATGTAAAGTATGTATGTGCTTCAGACTGCTATAAATGCGTGGATTCATGGTTTTTCTCTACTCCTGGGTACACATGTTGTGATAAATACATGGTCATCTCAGCCACCCACCTGAGACCAATTATCCTAAAGGGACAGAAGGTCAGCGGGTGAACTGAAGGGGTGCACGAAGGCCCAGCATAAGATAAAAAAGGATTATTGCGAACCGTGCAAAGCTACTGTAGTAGAGCTAAAGAGGGAAAATACAATGTTGGAAATGGGTCCACTTGATTTTTTGAGTTAATACCAGATGCACTTAGAAGCTGTTTGCTACCTTTAAACAACAAATGAGAACAATAAAACATGGAAGTTTAAGAAAAGTCATGTGCTCACCTCTTTATAAATAAATAAACACATGCATCCATACATAAGGTCCAGCCAAAACTGAGCCATAACCCTGTACTATGAATCAAGCTCAACATACCCAGGATTTCCCTTATCTGGTTTTATTTACAAACACATCATTAATCGGGCCGAGCAGTCACACAAAGGTTGTTATGAACTCAATAAGTTAACCCAGGGTTGCTCAATCTAACTACAAGTGTGTTCACATGAAAGAGTTAGCAGCGGGTCACCAATCAGAAATATGAAATACAGAAATATTGGCAGCATAGCGACTGATTTTATAAAGGAAGATATTAGAATAACATGAAGATAATAAACACAGAACACAGTCTGAAACCAGCACAGTTGCTGCAGACAGATCAGCAGAGTGCGAGTGAAGAGTATTAAAAGTGCCGTATGATTGAGTGTGAGCTTTAAGTGCTTTGGTCAGCAGGACTGGAAAAGACCTGGTATATTGATAAAGTTTAGCCTGTTTGAAGCCAGGAAGGAAAGCAAGCAAAAAAAAAAAAGATGGTGTGAGTTAACAGACAGCATTATCATTAATGGCTCAGTCACACTGGACAGCAACCTCCTTGCAACAAGTAAAAACCGGTGATTGCTTTTGGCAAGCTACTGCAAGTAGCATCGACTGGTCGCCTAGATGCTGAGCATGCAACCTCTGGGTGGCCACTTTCGATCGCAAGGTGATTGCACAGGTCATCTGTTGGGAGGCGACCTGTTTCCAAACAATTGCAGTCTGACTCAGACACACTCCAATCACTCTCAGACAGATGAAGGTTTGCAAATAACTGCCATCTAATTTATAAACACAGTCAGTCAATCTGGGTCAGTCTGTGCCCATGAGTGCAACTCGCCTGCAACGCGTCTCTTTATACTAAGGGACCATTTCAAAGGCTACGAGATCACAAGTTCCCTGAGCACGGCTGCTATAATTTTGTTTGTGCTGCAGTCTCCAATCACTGTTTTCTTTAGTGTGACTGTAGCACAAGGCACGGGAAAATCTGATGGACTGTTATTCCATTAAATTCGTGCTTAGATGTGTCTTTTTTCTTTGAGCTGCAGCCCCGCTGGTGTTTAACAGTCTGAGAACAGGAATAAATATAACAACTCAAACGAAGGCTCGGTCTACGTGCAAATTTAATATGAGGTCAACAAGTGCCCTGTTTGTATCCGTGTACAGAGGTCTGAGATGTATTCTAGGAATGATCACGCCATTTTCCAGAGAAGTCATTGGTCAGGAGGGGCTGATTTCATAACTGTTCATCTCAAATCTCAAACATGCTAAAGAGCAGGTTTGGTCTGCAGCGTAGGTTACCATAGTGATTAGAAATGAACCTTCGCCTTCATAACACTGAAGTTACCTCACTACACCCCCAAAAATCCTGCTTCCGCGTGCATGCCTCAGGTAAAAGCCAGCATGTCACAAATGTACCACAACAATGCTCGGTAATCTGATAGCAGCTGGGGGAGAATCGTTGAGGAAGAGTCACATAAATTCCAGTGAGTATCAAATAGTATTTTTCCTTGAAATGCCCATCCCAAATCAATACACATGAAAAACCCTGCTTAAACAGTCCTTTTAGATCAGTGTATACAGAAACACAGATATCCATCCAGCCACCCATGGGCTTTTGGAGCAACTGCAATTCTTTCAAGAGAAAACTGGGATCTCCCATGATCGTGGATTCACAGATAACAGTAAGCTTATTACCACGCTTGCTTTGTAACAAATCAGAGGTCCCCAACCCCACCCCATCACCCCCAAAAAAGATGCTGTGGGCCCAGAATAAGGATGGTGAGGATCAGTTATGAGGCCAGGAAGCTGCTTCCCTGAGCCACGTGACAACTCTTGAATATTATGTAAATCACATCCAGGTCTGGCAGCACACTGCATTTTGCTCACGCTCATCATCTCTTGGGGCTGTCTTAACAGCACAGACTGTAATGTATATAGACTAAATCGCAGATAAACATGGAGACAGAGGCTCTCCCGAGCACCTTGGAGTAATATCCCACATCTTAAGACGGTTAAGACGTAAACACACACACTAATGTCTCAGAGCAGGAAACGATTCAATTCTTTAAAAAATATCTGCATTGTCATTTTCAGAGACTTAGAAGATAGTTTGGGGAGCTCAAAGTGGAAGAGCTGAAGCTACAAAATCATTCTGATAATGGTGTGGAGTGTTGGGGACAAATTTAGCATCAGGAAGGATAATCGGTCGGATTACCCCGTGTAATGTGACGCCTCACACGACCCCAACATTTGTAGTTTGGTCCTACAGCGATCAGTGGTCAGCTGGGGTTCATTTCATATATCCCGAGTATGAAATGGGAGAGGATTACGATACAGTAAGCTTTTTCTGGATCTTCTTTCAGAATTTCTTAAACATCTTAAAAGGTAAACTAAACAACCCTCAAATACAAATAAAAGCTGTAGCTTAAATCGGGGGGCACACCCAAACTTTCCTATATATGTTTTTAAAACAATCATATTACATACACTTTGTATACATAAATAATGAAGCAGCTGACTTTCAGAGTTTCTCCTCCCATGAACCTGCTGCAGCATCTTTGAGCTCAGCCCAGCAGCATATGAACCGGTTCTTGTTTGAATGGCCCTACAGTACCACTCACAGAGGACCTTCGCCGCAGAATAAGGACTACCATCATGAACATGGTGGCGAGTCTGTCGAACCATGGTGTGAGAGTTTGAGGACCACCACAATCGCTAGCTGACTAGCACTGGAAGTGAAACACTGGAAGGGCTGATGCTATTGGGTTAGCGGCAACTGAACATTCAAAATAAGAGCATGGGGATTGCCATTAGCAAACAAAATCACTCTCAGATGGATTAATAAAAAATAAATAAATGCAAAATATACCTAGGTGGGCCATGTAAGGCCCCAGTCACAAAGGTCTAGAGACTGTCTGCCAACTGTCTGGCAACCACCAGTCACTAGGTGGTTTCAAGTGGTTTCTGGTGGTCACTGGAAAACTGATTGCTAACGTCACAGTCACACAAGCCTAAATAATATATTCCCAGACAATTTGGCAAATGGTTGCTGGTGGTTTCTCATTGAAACTTATCACAAATGATTCTACACTGAAAACCTTCCAGCGACTGCTTTGGCTGCTAGCTGGTTGCCGTGGTCACAATGGTCTGCATGGAGGATGACTTGTCTGCAAACGCTCACTACGCAACACACAAGTGGTAGTAAAACTTGAAAAGGTGCGACGCAAACTGGAAACAGAGAATGTTCACCTTCAAAGTAAAAGTTGTGCCTTACTGCTGAGAGCAACGCATTCCAACTTTTACTTTGAAGGTGAACATTCTCTGTTTCCAGTTTGGCTCACTCTCTTCACAGTTTCACTACCACTTAGTGAGCAGTTAGCAGGTGTTTGTGGTGCAACACCCTCTTTATGCCCAAGTTCACCCAGCAACAACCAGCAACCTCCCACAACCACAACCACTTGCCAAACTGTTGGGGGATACACATCTTTCCCTTGTGACCGGTGGTTGCCAGGCGGTTGGCAATCACTGGTCTCCAGGCCTGCACGACTGGGGTCTTTTTATTAAGGTCAAATAAACCACTGACGCTCCACCCTCTTGCTGTTCAAGCAGCTTATTTCAGGTAGTGAAAAAAAAGGATTATTTTTAACTGCAAATCACACAAAGCTACTCTACTAGGGCCCAAGAATAACAATAAGGAGTTTTCAGTGGGTATTTTTAGTCTCAGTTCTTAATTAAACCAACTTTAGGGGGACCAAAACTTTCTCTATGGGGCACCGCGATAACTCACCTGGGTGAGCAAGTGACCCCATGTGCACAACCCAAGTCATTCCCACCCACTCTCTCCCTGCTTTCTATACTGTGCTGTCAAATAAAGGCTGAAAATGCCAAAAACAAATTTTAACAAGATTTAACTATGCTTTTATTTTGTAAGAGGTTACTGTCAAGGACTGTCTAGATAAATGTAATTTTATCTGTACAACTTGTATTTTTTTTACTCCTTTTTGCATAACAATGATTGAAAGCCATAATTATGTTACATTAGAACATTTTAACATGTCTATTGTAAATAAAGGAAACAACAGTAAACACTGTACGCTCTGGTTGCTTGAGGGTTAGAGATGGAGAGACAGGACCCAGTACAAAGAAACACCACACACTACTTTAAATTTAGGGGGCTCTGTTTAGCCTTAATTTGTGGACAACTGAATTTTAATTTCTGTCACAGATTGCCTCTTCTGCCTTAATCTCTAAACAGGGAGTCATCTGGAGCTCAATTTGGAACAGCTGTAAAATCTCCAGGCAATCGCTGTGTTTTAAATGAATGAGGACCAAAAAAAGAAAAAGATAAATTACCTTTTGGAGGATGAGTGGGCACTCCAAGCCACATTTACAGGTTCCATCTGTCAGCAGGTAGGTCCTCACATGCTCCAAGCTGGACAGCACCGAGCCACTGGGACTGCACACAGAGAACAACAACAAGGTGCGGCTGAAGCTGGTGATGATCCACAGTAAAAATGCTCCTTTTGTGAAGCCGTTTGATATAGGATTCAATATTTTTAGACTTGAGCTCCTGAAAACCGATGCTTATGGTGTTCGAGTCGAAGAAGAAAAGAAAAAAGAAAAGAGGGATGTGAACGTGATTTTGTTTTGTTTTTTTCTGGCAGGTTAGAAGCCCCTTCAGGCCGATTTTGCATGCTTGTAAGCATAAAATCAAACAGTAAAATCCTCCCACTCGATAACCACAGAGGAATTCATCCACATGTTTGAAAACACCTGACAACATGTTGGCAGTGGTCAGTTTATGACTGTAAAAAAAAATACATGGAGTTTAAAGTATTTTCACATCTGGACCAGCTGTTTGACTCTTAAAGACATAAAATAATTGTTTACTTACAAAAACTCTACATGTGACTGTGCCTTTAAAGAGCCACTGTGGTTTATAAATGTATGCTTCTTGACAGTAGAGTGCAAAAACACATTTTATTTATTTTTTCGAAGACCACTCAAGATATTTGTCTGTCTGTAAATAAAGCACTTATTAATTGTCAAGACATGGATGTCTTAATAATGTACTTCTGCTCCTTTACTATAAGAGTATTAGTGCCACATTTAGGGAGTAAAGTTGAAATATCATTTTAAGAATCAATCGTAATATGACGGACATAAACACAGTATAGTAATAGCATTTTGAAGAGATTATGCAGAAAATTGGGTCATTCAGAAAAAGAAAACACACAGACTTAGAGAACTACTACTCTCCTTCACCCTGGCAGCTTAACACCCATTTCCTAACTTTTCTTGATGGGCTAAAAAAGTTGACTTTACTCTCAACTTTTTGACCACCCGATCTCTACCGGGAAATGTGATTTATTCTATGAATCAGAAAAAATTGGCCTATTTTCTGCACTTTTGTTTTGTTGTTGCCTTAAAATTACTTAACTACTGTTACACAAAATCTGTATATTGTGTACAAAGTAAATGTAAAGAAATGCATACGATATAGTATTTGTGCTTGTTTTTATAAAGAGGTCTTTTTTAATTTCTTCTATTGCCAAACATTCACCTCCTTCTAGGTACACCTGTTCAACTGCTCTTTGAACACAACCAGCCAATCGCATGTCAGCAACTCATTTTATTTAGACATGTAGATGTGGTCAAGAGGACCTGCTGAAGTTCAAACCGAGCATCAGAATAGGGAGGAAAGGTGATTTAAGTGACTCTGATTGGTGGTTATAACCACTAATAACCACTCGTTACAACCAAGGTATGCAAAAGAGCATCTCTGAATATGGACCAAATTCTCCAACACCTTGTTGAATCAATGCCATGAAGAATTAAGGCAGCTCTGAAGGCAAAATGGGGTCAAGCCCAGTACTAGGAGGCTGTACCTAATAATGTGGCTGGTGAGTGTAAAATGAATGCTTCACTGCACTTCTGTAAACCATTTTATGTACAGCAATTACACAATCATGGACTTTTATTATGAAAGGAAGGCACACATGCAGAAACAAATCTGGTTTCTGGAGCAGGTAGTGACAAAATTCAAAATGTAATCATTTTTTTCCCCAAATGTGGCCCTAATACGCCTTTGTATTTGTACACGTATTAAAGAACAGATACATTTAGACATATAGGTCATTACAGGTCCTCTTGAGATCAATTTAGGCTGCATGTGGCCCATGAAATAAAAGGACGAAACATTAGAACCAGTTTTAACCGAAAAAAAAAAAAAAATTTAAAAAGGGGGGGCTCTATGTCCTTGATGGTTGGAAAAAAGAAACCACCTCTACTGAGGAACAGTATGTACTGCTGGTTGTTCCTATCAAACATATACAGTGGCTGGTTAACAAAACAGCCAGACTCTGAATCATCAATCACTGTGGCTGTGAAAACGAAAAAAGAAAATCTACTGTGAGGATCATCCCTGAAGCAAAAGCTCACTTCCAAATGTAAAAGAACATCAGCAAATACAAGTGTGCTGTGACAGTATCAGGCCACGGTCACAGACAGGATTCTTTCCAACACCCAAAATAAACCTGACACCAGCCAACTGCTTCGGTTCATTGTGGCTGGTGAACGCACGTGCCGGGAAGGACATCAGCTTCCAGCCTACAAGGATCCGACTCATCGAAAGAGACCGCAGTCGGTTTGTCAGTCATTTTACTGTCTGAACAAACGCGCAGGCTGCAGCTTACCTGTGTCCATGGGCTGATTTCAGCAGATATTTGTGCACCTAGTACATGTCAGACGAAAACTAGATCAGCTGACCGTGTCGCAACAGAGCAAGCAGCATCATCAAAGATTCGCTGTGCTTCTGTTTATCGATCAATTAGTGAAACTCTAACCTTGTGTGCACAGTAAACAAGCCTGCTGGGTGCTCTTTGAATTCAAATTACTGGCACCAAAACCCAATGTTTGGCTTTGATGACGTCAGTCACCTTTGTGTTGGTGAATGCACACACCTTTAGCCATGATTTAAACTAGTGGTGATACAGAGTTGATACATTTTTCGAACATTTTAATTTCTTGTTGACTCTTGTTGAATAATGCAAATTAATAAAGAGAATGTCGTACACACAGAGGTTCTATTTAAAGATGCAGTGATCAATTAGCGGGTGACTGGAACTGGACAGATCTTCAGCCAATTAGCCTCAGAGTTGTGGTCAGAAGTTCCCATCCAATCATCATGGGCATGAATGTCATGGTAATTTGGGGCTTTTAATGATTTCTTTGAGCTGTTCTTTTTCCAGGGTGGAATGATTGTACAGCATACATCTTTAATGACTTAAAAAAACAAACAAGAATTGGATGCACAACTTAAATTTTTTTTTTTAATTTTCTCTAATCCATCACATTTATGCCCATGATGAGTAGATCTAACCTTCTGACCACAACTATACATAACCTATTTGGCAGTAAAAAAAGATTTTATTAAATCTCAGCTTTCAGTGTAAATGTATTGAGCATGTGCAGCGCTTCACAGTTTACCACCCCTGACAGACTTCCCTCAATCTGTGGCCATGTTTGCTCTCAAAACTCTTACGATTTTGATCTAATTTTCTCACCTTATGTACACGACCCCTCCGCCGTGCTCCGCCTTACGCTGCCAGCCAATGGGGACCTGGACAGGGACGGCCTGCCTCTCATCTCCCGCCTCACAGTCCTTTCCGCCATTCATTGCTCCGCTGGTTTTACGCTCGACACCTCAGAGGTATATATATCAGACATCAACCAGCGTCTTCGCAATGCTCGTCATGTTCGTCTTCCAAAGCCGTGGCGGAGGTGGCAGTAGGAGGGAGAGTTCAGGATGATGAGAATTTGCGTCAATGTGGGAGTGTGCTCTCAAGTGGAGCTGAGGGAGGGTGTAGGATGGGTAGGGTGGGTAGGGTGAGGCGAGCTCACGGCGAACCCTACCCTTTGAGCTGCTTCATGGCCACGGTGCTGAACGGCGCGTGGACTTCCATTACTGCAGCTCGTCATTCGGAGCCATCCAACTCGGGAAGGGGAGGAGGAGATGGAGGGGGGTTGGAGGCGTGGGTCAGGAGTCTGTTGTATGTTGAGGGGAGAGTCGCTTTATTGTTAATTTTTCACCATTTGTCTCTCACCACCCAGAATACGCTCCCCTCAGTCAGATGTGTTGTGGAGCATCTTCAACATATTGGTTCCCAAACGCAGTTGGGTAGTGGTATTCCCATGGTTCCTGTGGGGGCAGAGGAGAAAAGACAGGGGTGTAAGAACAAGAAAAAGAAACATTAACCATCAAAAATATTCAAGAAATGCACAGCTGCAATACTGGATGACTTCTTAGGTAATAAAAAGGTGATATCAGAGCTACAAAGGGGTAAAACCTTATCATTCATGTGGCAATTGTGGCAATCTGCTAGAGATCAAAGCAATCACAAAGATTTCGGTGAAGCACCAGCTGGTCTGTAGGCCTGCATGGCTGGGGCTATAGCAATCGATTTCACAGAGAACGCTAGCAACATCTTGCAACCAGTTGGGGAGTATAATTTTTTCCTAGCGACCAGTGGTAACAAGGCGGTCTCTAGGCTTGTGTCACTGGTGTTTATGCTGAGCATAAAGTCAGTTTTCAATGCTAACTTGTGCCGAACACATAACCTGGTCTGGACAAGGTTATGTGTTCAGAATCTCGGTTTAAAATTGGATGGAAGCACCGTGTTTTCACTATAAGACTCTCAGATAAGGGAATACATTCTATATACACAACCTATTAAGTCTCCCCTCAGTTTCACACTGGTCGCTATTTTGCCCTGCAAAATCAAGTGTGAACAGGCCCGTTGCGAGATCACGCGTGCACACTGTGAACAAAACTGGCCGTGCTTAGTGGTCAATTGCAAATTGTGGTGGAAAAAAAACAAAAAAACACTGTACTGCAGCAATCTAGTGAGAGAGAAAAAAAAAATCAGTCTGCTATAAGCTAACTGCAGTGATAGAACAGTTCTGATAGCAAACCGATGAAATTCTCAGCCCGGCGCAGCGCCAGGCGATCAACCTCTGGCTAGAACCCTGCATTAACTACGCAATGCGCCCCAGGCAGAAGACTTCAAAGAAGTATAACAGGAATGTTATTATCGAGTATTATCGAGCCCTTAACAAAGCAAGCTGTTTACCAGCGTTGTGATACCTGTAATCACATACTAGGGTTTTAGGTTTTGTTGAGCCAGCTAACACAAAGAAAGCCTAGCTACCAGCAGTAACCACTACCCTTAACAGCTTGCTCCAAGGAAATCAGCTGAAATACATCAGCTGCTTAATAAGGTTGTTTCCAGAACCAATACCAATGTGGTGCATTGTTTTAGTCCAAGCAAACAAATTGATTTACAAACTCAGATAGGTTTGGTTTAATATCCATACAAGGAGTCTGTAGCTTAGTTGCTTAATATTGGACGAAGGTTTACACAGCTATTGGATTGCTCCTATTTCATAACAGCAACTCTTTAATGTCGCTGTTTTGAAATAAGATACTCAACATTCAACTGTATGAAAAGACAACAAAAAATAAAACCCAGTTACTGCAGCAGTTGTCAGTTTCCCCCGTCTCTCTAGCAGACAGTAGAAGAAGCCTGTCAAAATCTGTAATCAGGCTGAATAGAGACTGTGAGCGATGGAGCTTCATGCAAAGCTTCCTCTCAGCCACTGGTGCTGCTGACTCATAACTGAGACCAAACCCGGCGACACCACCACAGAGGAAGAGCAGTAAAAAAAAACAAAAAAACACAGATGACAGTTAAACGTATGCTGTTTATCTGGAAACACACAGCAGCAACGGGAGAAACCTCTGCACAGTTAAAAGCTAATTTAATGTAAGCCTGTGTTTGGAAAAGACATCATTTCTACAGTTGGGTTCACACTGGAGGGAAAAATGAATTATTTTCCCCCGTAGGAGCCCAGTGCAGCGTTGCTATTTGAGGACGTCTCCGGCTGTGATAAATGCTCTTTTTTTTGGCATTTTCTCTTTTTTATTCACTCAAATTGGAAAGATGCAGGACAGATAAATATTCAGAGAGAGGGGGGAGTAATGTGAGGCTAAAGTGATGGCCCCGATTCCAATCAAACACAATAAAATAAAAATTGCCAAAGCAACACCCAATCACAACATTGAATCTTGCTAATGTCACCTTGCTAATGTAAAAGGCTGACATTAAATCTCAACCTTAACTACTTTATTGTTGCCATTTTCCATCTCTAAACAACCACCTACAGATACTCGATAACCAAAAAATAAGCATGATAATTCTGATCAGCAGTTCATTCTGATCACTTAATACAAACCACTCTTCCCTATTTTTGATTAACCTTCTTTAAAAATGCTTGTAATTCTCAAGTATATGTAGTAATATGCATCAGTTTTCAGGATAATCTCTATGACAGTCATTTCACATGAATTACAAAAGCTTATACAACTATAACAGTGTTTAATTTTTCCTCACTGGAGCAGTAGATCAGATTTTTAATGGCCCAAAAATAAATGCAGCTAAAATTACTTTACATACTGCTAGCATAATCAATAAGTAAAAAAACATTTATGAGCACATTTATATTTAAATCTATATAAACCTTTATATCACTTCAAAGCAGCTGTTAGCCTGCAGGAAAGTTTACAAGAGATCTTACAGCTTTAATCTTACAGCTGTCTGCATGCAGACAGCTTTCATTTTAGCTTCTTCTTAAATTAGTAATTTAGTCACCATATTAAACAAATCAACAGATTGTTGGAAGCAGCTAAAACTGCTAAAATCAGTTTTCTATAAATAAATAGAAAGGTAATATCAGTTAACATAACATTAATACTAAGAAGAACAAGGACCAAGTTATTTAGACCAAATGAATTTGCTCAAATTTTAGTGCACTGCCACAACACACTGACAGATCCTGTACATATATGCAAAATTTATATTCAATTAATTCCAGTCAGGCTGGCCCATTATAGCCCAGAGGAAACAGAAATTTTTATGGACAGAATTTCTAGGCGCAGCCAGGTGGCGGAAGGCTTCTCCCTGGGTGGCCTCAGGGTCTCGTCTCTGCTTTTTGCAGATGACGCGGTCCTGTT
>JAVDPK010000341.1:63735-114224 GCA_034780415.1 Cichlasoma orientale
CACACACACACACACACACACACACACACACACACACACACACACACACACACACACACACACACACACACAAGATTACACACATGCAGCATGACTCCATTTGTTCCACCCTGGCTATTTTATTTCATTTCACTCCCCTGTGATTTTATAAATCTTTTAGGTGCTGCATTTTTTTCACTCCCCTCTGTATCATCATTTGTTATCTGATCCACTCTTTTTTTCCCCCCCGGCATGATCTTGTTTTGTTTTCTGTTGTTTATTTATTCATTTATCAGCTCGCAGGTAAGATGCTTCATAAGCTTCTTAGCGGTGTTGTTTTTCCATCACCATTTGTATCCAGATTGCATTGTGTCGCTGTCTGTTTTATCTTCTTCCTGCCGTGCTTTAGCACCGTGCAAATACAATAGCCAAGTTAAGAGAACTGCATGTCTCTCTTCACTCCCACCCCCACACTCCCCCACCCACCACCACCATCCTCGGAGGCAGAGCTGCGAGCGTCTCTCTGCTTAGTTTTGTTTGCCTATATAAAGCCTCATCAATAATGCAGAGGCCCCTGACTCCTCTCTTCCATACGGTGGAAGCTGTGCATGGGTTTTCTTTTTCCCCTGCTGCCAAGCAGCCGAGAACATCGCTGCTGCTGTCGGGTTAAAACAGCCTCCGAATCACAGAAACTAAATTATACAGGAATTTGGAGAAACTGCCTTGTTCTCAGTACTAAAAGAGCGAGGGCTTGAGAAATGTCTAAAAGGTTTGTGACAGCGTTAAATCAGGAAACGTGGCAAACATGGCAGAATAAGAAAAGGTATCCATTTACCATCATACCGTCTTAGCATTTCAACCAGGACTGACAGTCAACACCTGTGGCTAAGCTGGAGGTGTGTGGGATTCACCAGAAGATCAAAAATTTCCAAACTTATCTGCGGACAATAGCCTGCTTGTCTATGATTTTTCCTTTGGGAGTGACTACCAGTATCAGAGAGATTGATCCATGTGTGACAGTTAAACATGCCCGGAAATGCCCACATACACACCCGCCACTCAGCGATGTGCTCCTGGCTGGCGCCAACATTAAACACACACTCATAAAACAGCAGCCGAGGAGAAAGCAGCGGGAAAGACAAACGGATCGTAATAAATCAGTTAAGCTGGCAAATAAGTCATTCAGTCCCTTTTTGCTGGAAAAAGCTGGCGATCTATGTCCTCAGAAAAATCTCCTGGTATACTTCTGTCTGAGACCTCCACTCATCCTCCTTCCTTGTTTATAGAACAGGCAGTACCAGCTATAGAAACACCAGGAAAACCCGGACCGGGTCACTGACTTGACTGGATCGGACTAGACAGTTGCTTAAGTAAAAAAAAAACAAACAAAGAAACTAAAAGAAGAGAAAGCTTGATATTTTGTGTTGGCAGAGATGTATAAAAAATACATTATTGTTTGGACTGCAGACAAAAAAATTGTTTGTCTGTAAATAAGCGGCAAAGAATGACAAACTGAACTGTAGGAGGAGTCAAAGGAAGCCTGAAGTGGACTGTTTGAGTTTCATTTCCTGAGTTGAAACCTATTTTTGCTGTTGGGTTGTATTCTGGTGACTTAGGCCTTTGGGAGAAATTTGAAATGTTGTTTGAATATCTCTTTTTGTGATTCTTACGGAAGCTGCTGTTGGGTTTGATTTCATTTCATGCTCGGGGTGGTAAGTATTTCCCTTTACTTGCACTCTTTGTGTGGTTTGAGGTGTTTAAGGGAAGAATTTGGCCTAAAAAAACAAATACAAAATCTTTCATGTCAGGAGAGAGACCTGGCTAGCACCCCGAGAGAAAAAACAATAAGTTACACATGCACAATAAAGGCAACAAGTCAATTGTTTGATAAAATCACAGTTATAGGTGGCCCATTAAAAGAAAGTGAGTTTGACAGCCCCATGCTAGTTATTAATATTATTAATTGCTGAAAGTTTATCCTCATTACCAAAGTAATCCGTGATGACTGTGCTACCATCACCCACCTGCTCTGTAATTAATAACTGATGGCCTAAGGGTGTCTAAAGGTCGGCTCTAGCTTTTGACGCAGTTTATTAACTGCCTAATAAGACAGTAACAAAAGAAAATAAGCGGTTCCCTGAAAAGCGAAAAGGTCGCCCATGCACATTGGCTCGCGCGAAAGTGCCCGCACATCACCAGCTCTCGTCCTGTAGCCACTATAGTCCGGCCCACAGCATAGCCTAACACTGGAATCACAGTGCGGGACAGTGTGTCAGCATATTCAGAAAATGCCAGCACTTCATTTTCCAAAATATAAGCAAAAACATTACAAAACAGCACTAAACTGAAGCTCTAAGTAACAAGAGGTAGCGGTGCAACTGCTTTGAAAGTCACAATCACAATGAGGGCTAGTTCCTTCTTTGGGTTTTTGATGCCAGACTAACAAACGCTGCAGCGCTCTGAGTTTTATTTTGATGCAGAAAACGAAAACAAGGTTGTAACCACTCCGGCCGGGGCACTGCGAAGAAGACCGCTATCGTCAGCCAAACTGAGTGTTTGTTTATGATTAGGAAAGTCGTTTCTGAGACGCACCCCCAACTCTCTTTTGACACTTACTGCTGGAGTGGATACAAAGTACTTTGAAGTGCTACCCTCTTTAGCTGCAACTTTGAGACAACCTTTCCCCATGTTGTCTGTCCCTCATGTCACTGGTATCAAATTGACTAAACCGTAAACACGCATGTCCACAGCTGCCTGGTTCACCAGTACAAACTCCCCTCTGGTGGCGTTTTGCTGCAGTGCACTATAACACATGACTTCACTGCAGGATCTCTGTATCAGTTTAACAGAAACAAGCGCTTGTGTTTATGATGGCACTGAAAATCTCACCATTTCATCGTCTCAGCTATAACAGCACACTATGAGCTTAATTTCTTGGAGAATCTGAGAAAAAAAAAATCAGCCACTTCTGTGTGATTAAAAGCCTGTCTGACACACTTTGAACAACCCAGACTCCTCGTGTGGTGAATTAGAAGCGAGTCTGAAACGAGTTTGCTCTGAAAGAGAACCGCAGGTAAAAGAAAACGACAGAACCAGGTCTCCTCCATCCTTCTAAACAGGACTGAAATAAGAAATTGAAAAAGCAATTATCCAGACGTAAACTCTCGGCACAGCGTGTCAGGTCTGGCTGACCATCGCTCTGTTCCCTCTGCTGCACAGGGCAGGAGAGGCCAAGGCTGTTTGAGCCCACTGATGGAACTGGATCAGTGGTGAAGCTGAAGGTTGGTTAAACGGAGACGGGAGTGCACACTGTGGCCGACTGCAAACTTCAAATAATACACAATCTTTTTAAAGGTGAGCAACTGATAAACTCGTGTCAGAAATAAATATTAACCTCGATCAGAGCACAGCCAAACATTTCCTGTAATGAATTAGCCGATAGTTCACGTGTCTCTGAATCTGTATCGTCATCCTCTGACATGCAGGAACCGACTGGTTTTACATTTCCCCTTTGTTTGCAATTAACAGATGAAGTCGGGCCCAGTGGTCACTGAGGCTGAACAGACAAAAAGAGAAACTCTAACTGCATCAGCAGCAACTTTGAAGAAAGAGGACACTGCAGCCTTGCCACGCTGCTTGACTGACAGGTGACCTCTGAAATCAGACTACAGCGAGGAGCAAACAACAAGACAAAGAGACAAAAAATAGGGTCATGGAGACCCTGAAGACCTGTGGACATTCATAGGTCCAGTAAGATGATAGAAAACCCTGGAGCATGATAGGAACAGCAAGCAGCACAATTAAGATTTTTTTTTATATATATTAAATATCAGATATTATTAATATTAGCAATAATCACTAGGCCAAAAAACAAATCACTGATTTTTAATCAGCAATTGAGAACAATGTATTGGAATCAGTGATTTTACCGCCATTTGGGGGCCACTGGGGGCCCTATAGAGAATCAAACTCAATCTATTTTTACAGAATATATTAACACTCATGAGAAAGTTCACACAAGGTCACAGAAAAATATATCTCATAGTGTACTTGCAATAAATGTATTTTTACAAAAACAAAACAAAACAAAAAAAACATATTTGCAGTTTAGGAGCCATTACAGTACAAAAAAACATATCAGTGGTGACAAAGGTTTCTCTAAGGGTTCATACTGATCTCTCAACATTCCTCAGTCACTACCTGAAAGATTTACGGTGTATTTTTCAAGAAATGGCACATTCGGGGTGGCTGGGGGCACCGTTAGAGTGATTCGAGCTGAATCAAACTACGTTCATATTTAAGGTATTATTGTTACCAATAATGATGGGAACTTTGAGAAAAAGTTACTGTTTTTCTGCAATTAAGCAAAATGTGTGAAAATATGCTACTTTTGTAGGGCCCCCAGATATTCGATCAGAACACCAAGCTTAACTTTTCCTCTTTGATCCCCAACGAATATTTGAGAAAAATCCACTGAATGGTTTTCGTGTAATTTCCAGATGGTGTGGAGAACACCGCGCACAACAGCTGATAACTAAAAATGAACTCTTATAGGTTAACCTTTGACTCTTTCACTTTGGTGGGACTTACATGTGTGGGAACGAGGGCCGCTGGGTAGGCCAGTTTGTGATGCCGCCACATCCAGAAGGAGAAGAGGACGACGGCGGCCAGGCCTATGATGGGAACCAGGGAGTAAAGCAGGGTGCTGAAGAGCTCGGGCTTCGGGGGGAACGGGTTGGAAGTGGCTGTGAGGTGAGAAAAAGAAAAAGCATATTAATAAGAAAGCACTTACGTTGCCTCTGAGAAATAAAATTAAAGCACAGGCAGCATTAAAGATGCAGATGAAGCATACAGTACCAGCAGGGGGAGACTACTTAGAGGTCTACTGGAAAACCAGCCTGGGCTCCATTGCTTTGTAGCCTCAGCAAACACATTCCTTATGAGTTTATGGACTCAGCCACGACTTTCAGGTCATACTGAATAAATGATGTAGTTAAAATGGGTGTTATTAGAGTCAGAGAGGAGGATTATCCAGGTAAGGCTCCATAACAGAACCAGCGGGTGAAGTCATGGTGGTTACATCCAGCTTTTATAATATGTAACTAAAGCTGTGAAATATCAACACTATTAACCCCCTAAAGCCCAAATGTCCAGGCAGAATGTAAAGGACATGTTTTCTTTCACCAAACTGGCATCTTTTGTTTTCATATTACAAGCTGTAAAAACAAGCACCAGATGTTTAGAACATCCAGTGGGATTTAAACTATGTCTAATCTAAGGTTCCTGTCAGGAAAAGGCAACTAAATCAAAGCTTAAATGTGTAAAAGAGTTAGAAATATTGTCAGAGTTAATTGCTCAATGTGTCTCATTAAAAAAAAAAAAAAAAAAAGTCAAAAATAACCAGTCTGCACTAACTGTAAAAAAAAAAATGATTCTGTGCTCTTCAGCTGAACTCAGGAGCCATGACTGATCAGTTGCAACCAGCGCTCGCATGACAACAAATCAGAGAGTTTGTGTTAGCGCAGCATATGGCAGGCTCGGTCTACACACTGCATTTCAGGAGGACTGGAAGCAGAGACAAAGCGGAGGTTTCTGGCACAACGTCGCCTACTTTCAAGGTGCATGATAAGATCTGAAGAAGTTAAAGCACCAGCAGCACTTGCTGTAAAAAGAATAACTTGATTGCTTCACTGACGTGTCTCGACTTGTGGGGATCAGCGGGTTCATGAGGACTGGAAGTTAAAATAAACCATACCTGAGCGTTAAAATAATACAGAATTGCTCAACTTATTAGCAGCCTGTTGGAACTGATAGTGCCTGATGCGAGTCAAAGGAGGACATGTGAGTACGTCAAATCTCTGCCTGCAAACTCCTCCAACGCGATCAGGGATTGAGCAACCAAACTTGCTGCACAGGTACATTTCACGCCCCTAAAGGTTCTTATCCATACCAGATATCATAAAGTCATCATGTTGCTTACCAACCACCTAGCAATGAGCTAAAATGGCCCATTTTGAGCATTTAAGCACCTGTAACACCTTAGAAAAGCATTGTATCGTTTTAATTTCATGACAGTAACATCTCATTTATATCCCCAACACCTGATTATTATGAGATATTAGATACGCCATCATGTTGCCTGCCGCCCACCTAACAATGAACTAAAGTGACAATTGCATGCTCGCCTGAGACTTTATTGGGGCTTGGGCCCTCTTTTACCTTCAGAACTGTCTTAATTCTTCATGGCACAGATTCAACAGTTACTGCAGATTTGTTTGCTGCACATCCATGATGAGAATCTCACATTCCACCACATCCCAAAGGTGCTCTATTGGATTGAGATCTCTGTAGTAACAAGGTATGCAGAAGAAGAGGTATTTTTTGAGTTACTGTAACCTTCCTATCAGTTTAAAGCAGTCTGGCCATTCTCCTCTGACCTCTTACAAGGTATTTTAAACACAGAACTGCCGCTCACTGGATTTTTTCTCTTTTTCAGACCATTCTCTGCTCAGTATGAACTTCAGCAGGTCTTCTTGACCATGTCTACATGCCAAAATGTAGACATGGTTTTATCTAATTTTACAACACAAGGCACCCTTCAACTGAAACAGCCACTGCTCAAGTTTGTTGGACCCTAAACCAGCCACAACAACACAACATCCTCCAGCATCCTCATGGATGTAAATGCGGCAACAGGCTACAGAAAGGAGGCTGTTGTGTGTTTAGAGTCTGGTGTGGCAGTTTTTCTGATCATGCACAGAAACTGGTTGGATGGTGATTTGCAGGGTAGCGGGGAAAAGTGCCTGATTTATGGAGGCTCTAAAAATATAAATAATTTAACATGTGAAGACCCAGTTTTTCTTTCCTACACTGCTATCATCTCTTTATGCTGTAGACACACACATAAAAACAAACAAACAAACAAACAAACTGAACTTTATTTTTTATATTAAACTGCATCATAAGTTTGCTGTACTTCACAAAATCCAAAACGAGCCCACAGTGACTTAAAAATCTGCTTCATGCTCAGAGAAACAAAGGAAGAGAGAACACGGCCTTTCTGATTGGCCTCACGTTGGGCTGCACCTCTAAATGCAGCTCTAGCCCTGCTTACAGCTTACACTCGCTGTGCTTAGAGATCATATCGGCGCACGTAAGCACACACAAACACACACGCACACAGCAGGATTAGCAAATCCATCTCGTGACATAACGTAATCTGCCTGCCAAAAATAACAGAGCTCTGAACTGTGCCCGACCCCTGCAGGAGGCGCAGGGTGATGCCTGCTGGCTCAGCCTGTCCTCCCATCACAAGGTGCGGCCGTCTGATTCGGCAGTGCTGTCAAAGCACCGACGCTCAGACGCCGGCCCGCCGCTGCCACCCTCGGAAAGGAGGAGGGGGGGAGGAAATGCAGGGGTAGGTGCCGACAGGACTGCACCAGCTGCATTGTGGGACCCTCGGGGTGTTTGTCGGGGAGGTTGTGGAAAGTTCTTCCTCTGCAGGATGTCTCCAGGTTTCACAAAGTCAAATTTACAGGAAGAGACAGACGGGCCTGTCGGACACTTCAGCTGTGAACTGATGAGTGCAAGGACACCAGAATCACCACTGGTTGGTGAAGCATTTGTCACCGGTACCTGAATGTGTTTTAGGCTCCTGTTAGGCTAAATTCTAATTTCTTGTTACTGCATGTACTCCTTGTTTTGTCTAATTTTCTGCTTTACAGTCATCTGTTAAGGACCTGCATGAAATCTGCTATACAAATAAAGGCTGATTGATTAATTAGTTCGCCGTCTTAAATTCAACATTTTTCCTGTTTATAAAAAATGTTGGCACCAACCAAAGAGGTTTTAAATCATTTTTACCCATTTAATTTTTTAATTTGGGTTTAAATTACTCAAGCTGAAATACATTTTTGTATACAGAACTGCCAAAAATAACAGGAAAATGCACAAATGTCTGCTCTGATTTCCAACTGTAGCTGTTTTGTCTGCCTGCTTCTCAGGTAATAGATTATTCAGACTCAAGCGTGACCTGGCTTTGACCTCTAAGGACAAGCTTCATTACTCAC
Organism: Cichlasoma orientale; assembly: GCA_034780415.1. Classification (NCBI taxonomy): domain Eukaryota; kingdom Metazoa; phylum Chordata; class Actinopteri; order Cichliformes; family Cichlidae; genus Cichlasoma; species Cichlasoma orientale. The sequence continues at coordinate 71,784 of JAVDPK010000341.1, forward strand.
AAGGCTGCTGCCCTTAAAAGGTGAAGGTCAGGCTGGTGTAAGTAGGTGGGAAAACTGACGGAAGTTTACAGTTATCCTGCTTTTAGATCATCAAGAAAAGAAAAAAAACAACATGAAGAAGAAGAAAGGATGCTTTCCCTCTGAAATAAAAATGAGTGGGTTGTCTGAATGTAATGCAAACAGAGGCTTAAGGAAGCAGCGGCTGCCTGGGGCTTGGTGACGTCTGACCGTGGACGGTTTTGGATACAAGCTGCAGGTAGCTCAGCCGGTGCTTAAAGAATCCTGAATGGAAGTCTGGGTGCTGCAGCAGTGGGGGTGGGGTGGGGGCTGTTTAAAACCCTTTTTTGGGGGCAAAATCATCACAAACCTTTTCAGTATTTTTTTTTCTTTTGTGCCTTAGTAACCACTGAAATTCAAATTAATTTAGATAATGTTTCAAAGTGGCTGCAGATTACCTATAATTTGATTAATGCAGGAATACAGTTTATAGTTTACAGTTCATAGTGTGTCAGATCATAGATGCTTTTCCCCCTTAGGTGTGAAAACGCGAATCAAACACTAACATTAGGCCCGGCCTTTAATTTCAATAACCATTATGAAAACAAGATAACTGGGATAAAACAAATACTACAAAACACTCGTAAATCCTTTACAGGTGGGTGTTTTTTTTAAAAATACCTTTTCCCAGCATGCACCGCCTCACAAGCCTTTTGTTTTGTCACTGACAATAAAAAAAAAAAAAAGATATCAACCAAGTTTCATTTTACTTAAATGAAGGTCGCTGCAATACCACCAGCAAACTCTTTTTTCCATTATTTTCCCTTAAAAAAAACAAAAACAAAAAAAAAAAACCATACTGAACTTAGTTAATTGTGTGCCACCTGCAGCAGCAGAGTCAAAGAACTGCTGATCTCCAGGAGGTAAACTTAGTTTGGCTGAAGTGGCGGTTGGCTTTGGCTCTCTGTTGCTGCCCCTGTGGTTTCTGTGCGGGTCTCTGATCCGGGCGACTTGAGGCGACTGGAGGCTACAGGCTGGCGGGAACCATCAGTAGCTCTGACAACACAGGCTTCATGATGCAAAATACCCGCTGGTCTGGGCCTAACTCCCTACCAGTGACCCGGTGTTTGCAAATGACGCCTTTTTTTTTAACTTACAGTTTAATATAGACATGATGTGTGTTGAGTTAATGGAAAAACTGCTAAATAGTCTTGAGGTGTTCCGGGCATGTCCTACCAGGGGGAGGCCCCCAATGATGACACTATCAACTGATTCAGTCAAATACAAATAAAAGGAGGAGCTGGGGCAGGGGTGGGTTGCCAAGTTGCTTTCAGGGACAGCGGCAGCAGCAAATGCAGGCAGACTAAAGCAGAGAAAAAAAGACGATGCCCTAGATGACATTGTCCAATAGTAGTGCAGACGAGTACCAGCCGAGCCTTGAGCTGATGTAGGCTGGCACCGAGATCAGCTGATGTGCCCAAACTGATGTAATCTTGACTTCATTTCCTACTTTAACTCATGCTTTGCTCAATTTCTTTCGTTCACATTCTTTATTGTGCAGATCCTGCACACCTAAAGCTAACATCATCAGCACGGCTGCATTTACATTTACCAGTTAACCTACATTACGAGGCACCCTGGACTTCCCAAAACACATGTAAGCCCAGTCGGCCCCTCATTTCCATTCCTCCTTCAACATCTTTCAAGTGATGCCGTGATATTACACTGTTCTACAAAATGTAAGTTTAGATGGCTACAAAGCTCAGTGCATATTCAGAACCATAAAATATATATTAATGTGGAATTTTCCACAGTATTTCCACTGGATTGCACAAAAATCTGATACATATCTGCTTAAATATTTTAACTGATTCTTCCTTTTGTCCAGGCGAGCACCAAACAAAGCCCAGACATGCCTCCCCCAAACTTGGATTTGTTCACTTTTTAATCATCATTCCCAGAATAACTAATTTTTAAGACCTGAACACCTGGAAGGAAGCTCAGTTGATGGCTGCTGTCCAGAGTTTCTTACATCATACACTTTGCACAGGGCCACACCTTCAAAATAAAAGCCTGGATGTTTCTGGATGGTAGAAAAACATTATCATTCTTTTCCTTATATGTTTTTTTATGCATAAGCTTTACTATGATAACAAAGTCAATACAAATAGCTGGAAATATCCTGGCAAACATGTACTGAGGTAAGAAGTTAATAAGTGGGTCCTTTTGTTCATAATTCCTGAATTATATAAACCTAAATGTGCACAAATATAATATATATATATATATGATATAAAACCAATCAAATCTGTGAGGAGTTCCCACATGACCCCCCCTCAGGATCAGCTGATTTTTGTGTACTATGACTTCAGTCTGTCATGAAAATTACACCTTCATTGTACGAGTATTTACAGATTTTAAGGCCCTCAAAGTACACAGCGGTGGGTTGCAATGAGCTTTTTCGCAATTGGTCTTATTTTTTCTAAATCCTTGAATGGCCTGGATCACAGAGGATCAAAGGAAGATCTGAGTCAGCGGATGAGGACAATGCACTGAATGGGTGTCACAGCAACTGGGCGCTCCTGTCTAAAGTTTAGTGATGTGAGTAAAAGCAAAAGGCATTGAAAAGTGCATCCGCTGATGCTCAGTGCCAAATATGGGCCGACTAATGTACTTTGAGGGCCTGTAACTTGGAAAATATTGATAGTATGAAGGAAAATTTTGCAGAAATTCATTTAATATATATACAAAAGGGGGAAAAAAACGTGATGATTCTGATGGAGTCAGGCAGGAAGTACACTGATTCAATTATCAAGAAATGACCTAAATATTAAAAAGAGAATTAAGCCCAAAGAAAATAAACTGTAGTTCTGACTGTAACAGACTGCAACCACTGAGCAGTCGTCACTTTGAGTGTGCATGCTGGACTGTACGCACTGTAGGCGGTTGAATGGTGCGGGTCGCTCTGCGGGGGCGCTTCAGGAGCGTACAGGAACCTCTCGTTGCACATGTTGCCTTCACAGCAGCAGAAGAAAACATCGGGACTCTCCTTCCTCTCCACACACTCGTTACTGCAGAGGACACAGAGGTGGAAATCAGAAACAATCCTCTCCACGTACTGCAAAGGACATTGGAGCTATTTTGAACATGCACTCACTCCAGGAGATGAGGGGGGAAAAAAACAAAACACAAGCGCACACTGCTTTCCATTCCCTTGCTGCTGCAGAGCACATGAAACAAAACATTTATAAAATAACTCCTACACACGCTAACAGTCGCACACATGGACACTAACAATCGCGCTCACTCTCTCCTTTCGCACTCACTCAGCCATCAGATAAAAGCCAAAGGAAGTGGCAGCCGCCCTCGACTTGCTCTGGACTCTCCGGGGAGCCGAGGCGGCGCCGTCTGAGAAGAGGTACCCCGAACTGTGCGGGCTACAGATTCGACAACAACTTTATCACTCAGGAATCAAAAGGAAAACAGAACCGGCTCAAACCGGTATCCGAGGCCAGGGTGATGCTTTTACTCAGGGAGAAACTATAATAATATCTTTTATTATTAAGTGTTTACAGTCCTGGATTTGGACGCATACATCAGGCTGCGGTTCAAGCTCCCTCGCTCGTGGTAATTAAAATACAGCCATTCAAACGTGGAAGCTCACACAGGGACAAAAACTATGCTCAAGGTGATTTTACATGTATTTAGAGTTGAGACGGCTGCCTTTGTCCTGATTCAGAGAGAGTGCAGAAATTAATGTACGGCTTTTAAGCGAGCCATGATTAAAAGCTGGCCCTCTTAGAGAACATGCACGCATGTCTACTCCCAAGTTTGGCATTTCCTATATTCTGTTATTCACTGTTTTAGACCATGTACCCTCCAGATAACAGCAGGAACTTCGCTTAAAATCATCACCTGAGATTTCCTGTGTTCTGGGAGTCTACTGGATGTGAAAACCCAAATGTAAATACTCCCAAAAATGACCTTTGTTGCTCTTTTTACTACGTTTACTAAGCTATATTTACATACCTTAATTGGACTTAATGAGCTGTTTTATTTGATATTCATAGTCCCGCTTTACTGTATCTTGTTCAAACTTTTACAAACAGCATACTGTATTTTATTTAGATTCAGATTTTTAAATAACTAGTCCTTTTTTTGCATTGGAAACCCAGAGGTCTGTGTAAATTCAGCCACTCTGTCGGTTCCTCCGACACCCAAATGGGAAGATACATAGTTGTTTTATTTTTCAATTTTAAACCAAATCAAAATAACAAAGCCCTGTGATCAGCTTCATTTTTTTCTCTAAAACAAAATGAGAAAACAAAATTTTGCCTTTTTAAATTTCTCATGTGGGACGATTATTAGGCGAGCAAACAGGAAGCAGACGTTAACGGCAACAAATGTCAAAATAATAATCGAGGCCTCTCCATAAACGAAAGAAAGGAAGCAAGGTGGCTGGTGGAAAAAATAAGTTGGTTCTGTGGGGAGACAGGTTTGACGGTAGGTGGGTGGGTGGGTTGGTAAGTTGGTATATACGGAGATGGGTGGGGTAGGCAAGTGGGCTGGTAAGTATGTTGATTGGTTGAGTGGGTAGATAGGTTGGGTGGCTGATGGGTGTGTAGGTTGGGTGATCGGGTGACTGGTAGGTGGGGATAGGTTGGTTAATTGGTGGGGTGGATAGGTAGGTAGACATATACATTGACTGGTAAGTGGACAGGCAGGTAGGTTGATTGGTAGGCAGGTTGGTTCAATGGATATATAAACATTACAATTAAAGCCTCATCCAGCCATACTGAATTGTAGTTTTTAACCACATCAACGCAGTTAAGCCTCTGGATTTGGTCTCCTTATTCACTAGAATCTCTTTCAGCTGCTGTATTTTCTCACGTTTCCCGGTACCTGTCGTAGCAGTTGACGTCGTCCAGCCAGCAGCCCTGCTTGACGATCTCCACGGTGCCGGAGACGTTTTTCCATGTGGCAAAACAGTGCCGCCTCTTGTCTTTCTCGCCATAGCAGGGTTCGGTGCCGTTGCGGATCGTCTGCTCCTTCTCCCAGCTGGAGTTGTAGTAGGCACACTTCTGCGTCTCTGAGCGTCCCAGGATGGCACCTGGAGAAGGACAAAGAGGTTATTCTTTAATTTCTTTCCTTTTAATTTGAAGGAGAGCGTTGTTGACTCTTGCTGGGGAAGATAAATTACTCTATCAAACATGTTGTCAGGTTAAGTCTCAAACACTCATGAAAGAGGCTTCTGAATGTGGAAATTTACAACCACCGTGGCTGTGAGGTGTAAGAGTTATTCTCCTTCCCTGTCACCAACAAAGAAGATAATTTAGTTGTGTATCAATAACTGGTGGAAGGACATTTCTTTACAGCTTCAAAGTATAAAATGAAGTGAAGTCATAAAACATTTGTCAATAATAAAAATTCACTTCTGTGGTACTTTTCTATGTGAACACCCGGAGTGCCTCAGAGTCAGTACACCAGTAACAAATAAAAACTTTTTATTTTGAGTGAAAATATAAAGTTATAGTTTGGGGGGGGGGGGTTCCTGTTCATAAACACAAAGAAGCCGAGACGATCGACTTCTCTCCCCGCCAAAATAAAGGGGACTCTGATTTCCTGCGGATGAAGCCTGCAGGCAGCAAACTGATATCCAGGGAAATAACTGCATGACAGCTTGTCAGTTTAGCGTTGCTGCCGCTGCCTCTCATCACCTGTCAGAGAGTTAGTCCAGTTTAGACTGCTGACAAGACTGAGGATAGTCAGCCGCTGCTTGCCTGCTTCCTGGTGCTGCAAGCCAAACAGCCCAGACACACAAGAAAACAGCGACTGCTTCCCACGTTATTTTGTTTGTGCTCCCACAAAAGTGAAATAAAGACATTTTTTACTTGTTTTTGTTGACTCGTAGCCCTCTAAATGCCTTCCCAGGCACTCAGCGCCAATGAAAAATGTCGTTTTTAAGCCATGAAATGAGACAGACGGACTTTCTTTGCTCTTTAGTGCTTTACACATTTCTGTTCAATTCTTCCTTCCACAGCCAGCTTGCTCCTCTCTAACCAAGTATGTGTGCTAGAGTCGACCAACAGCCACCAATTGTAAATATAATTGCAGAGCTACAATGTCCTTGACTTTGTTGTTGCCTTGTGTGCTGTATTCTCATGTTTGCACACGTGTCAGTAATACGGTTATATAAAACACCACAATGGCAGAATAACACTAATGCAGAGTTCATAACAAAAGTATGATGTTCGTCTTGTAGACGTTCTATAGTATAAACCAATACAGAAGCAGAAAGAGCGGCTTAAACTACAGGAATTTCTTTATAACTAAGTGACTGTCTTCAGTAATCATACTGATGTAAATCTCTGTGAAGCACAACAAAAAAAGAAAGAAGTCACTACTAAATCTGTAAAAACAAACTGTCAAAATCATCATGTAAACAGGGCCTAAAATAACAGGAAATCATTCTGAGCTTCTTCAACTTGCTGATAAAAGTTGGAAAAAATATAAAAGCCATGAAAACAAGGCACAGGTATACAACTCTGCAGCCACGTTCAGACAAAATATACAAGTTGTACGTGATGAGTGTTTTTTTTTTTCCTTTGGTGCTAAAATGTGCAATTAGTGAGATTTGTGGCCTTTTGGATGAGGCTGTTAGGTGGCCATTTCTTAGCAAACAGGCATTGTTATTTATCTCTTCATACCTGTTTAATTCACTCATAATTGTCTGGGGTTTTTTTAAAGTCATTCCACCCTTCTAGGATTCATGCTCTTGACCTAATTGCCTTTTATTTAATGCTGCTTTTAATGTCTAAAAAGCGCACTGTAATTTAAGGGAAAAGCACAGGACAAATAGAAAATAATGCTCCAATTTATGTGATCATTATCCACTCTCCTCTGTCAGTGAAATCACGTCGCAGAGGAGAAGAGTCCTGACCATGTCTGCAGTCACAGTAGCTTTCAGAAATTAGGGCTTAGCTTGCGTAATGGAGGTTAACTTTAGAAATATCATGTATTTTTCAATAAAGTCGCTGCTTAAGTAAAGCCAGTTAATGCCAGCCGGGGCCCCCAGAAGCGCTGCAGGTCTCTTTTCAACGACATTAACAGCTGCAGATAGAAGTGAGAGGAGAATGGCTACTTTACTGGCAGGCGAGGTCACGCTGCCTCTTAGCAGCACCGACAGCATTTTCTCTCTCTCCTCAAATCCATTTCCCATGAAGCCCCAAACTATTTCCCAGCAACAGGTGCAACTGTGAAGTGCTGCCTGTGCGATTGAGAGCAAATGGCTGAAGTAAAGAGGCTGCGAGAGGAGAAAAATAGTTGGGGCTGGTGAATGAGCAATGCTGAAAATTCTGAAATAATTGGTTCAAAACCAAAAAATGAGTAAATTTTTTTTTAACAGAAGCTAATGCTGAGCACTATATCAACTCTTTATGCTATTTCAATGCATTTCTATGAGTTACAAGGTGATAAAATGCTGTTGGTGTTGCATTATATAAAGCATTTCTCTGGCTCCACCTGCTCATAAACTATATGACAATAAATACCTTTAAGGTATAGTCATATATTTCCACGAGTTAGAGGATGAAGCAGTGCTGATTAAATCAATATAATTTGGAGTTGTGCTACATAAAGCATTTATTCTGTAGAGTGGGGTCTTGTTTCCATTTATGGCCCCACTCCATTCACAAGTACTCCGGTAGCACAACATACAGCTATAGAAAATGGATCAGTACTTATATAGTGCTTTTCTACTTTATTTGAGCACTCAAAGTTCTTACTACAAGCCTCATTCATCCATGTGCTTTTCTATGCCTAAACGCTTCTGACGTGCACACACCCACACACCAGTGGAACCACTGGGGGCAACTCGTGGTTCAGTATCTTGCTCAAGGACAATTTAAAATGCACACTGGACGAGCTGGGGATTGAACCACCGGTCTTCTAATTGGTAGATGACCTACCTTTTGAGCCACAGAAAATGCTCACCCCTGTTTTCTATCAGCACCCATATCGGGGGGGGGGGGGGGATAGCCTTTGTTGAGACAGGCATATTTGTCAAGTCTGACCTACACCCCTTAACATCAACCATATAATAATTCCATATTAATTTTATAAGGAATATCCATGTATTTCGACAAGATCACAAGTTATCCTGCAGCATGGAGTCAGATGACTTCTCATTTAAAAGACAGTATGATACAGTAGTGTCTCACAGATTTACCAAACAAGCAGAAAAAATAAAAAATCCCCAGTTTGATTCCAGGAGACAAATCCCCTTCGGGTTACGGATCTGTTGTGAAAAATCTGCCGAATCAAACACTGTGAATAAGAGAGCAGCCAAAAGTGGCTTTAGCTAAAGAGCATATCCTGCATGACTGTAACAGCGCCCATCATTTTCAGAATGAACATCAAGTTCTATCCAACATGAGCTGAAACCAGTGACTAAGCCCATAGAGTCATCAGAAATGTGTTTACTAAGGTCCCAGAGTAAGCGGTGGATCCACTTTTCAAACCCAGAAGCTATGTCCATCTTTTATATCGCCTATGGTTGCCTCTCTGCCCCTGTGCCCCTTTTCGTGTAGTGGCATGTTCAGTTTCAAATCAGGCCTTAAAAAAAAAAAAAGTCACAATCATGTCATAATGTTAGAAAAATAACCAATTGTGGCAGCGGTAGACCAACGACTCCTGTGTTCTTAATAGTAAAATTACTGTTTTTGTCAATGGAGTCGGGAGAGGAATAAAATGGTTTCAGCTCCCTGTGGAAAAGTATGACTGTGAAAATATCCTGAATATAGCATATACCCAAACTCACACTGATTTCTTTAATAATAATATTAAAAAAAAGCCTTTTACTGCTGGCCATGAACCACAGAAGTACATGATGTAAGCCCCTGTACTGGCGCTCCATACAAACCAAACTACCCCCAATTCAGTGAAAACAGCTCACCCAGAGAAACAGCTGTTATTGTAAATGTGTCTTCAGGAGTAAAATTGCTGTTTTTGTCAATAGAGTCTGGTGGCTGGGCCAACAGCAATTTAAATAAACATCTGAATTAAGTTTCCTGCAACCTGCTGCAGCTCCTGCATTTTATTCTGATCTCAGTCTATTCTCACAGGCTGCTTTGACATCAAACTGAACATCTAGCCTACTTCAGAGAAAATGCCAAGATGTACACTATGCACTGCCTTTCAGCCATAAAACAAAAACAGGGTATCATTTTTTGCCCATATCTTCTCACCCTAAAAGAAATAAGCACAAACACGGGGGGAAAAAAACAACCATGCACCATGCAAACGTGCTCATAGGCATGGATGCACAGAAAAAAAACACTGGAAGATAATCACAGATATCTGACTGTGGAGAAAAAGGAATTTGCCCGAACATGCACATAAGCAGAAATAACGCCACGGGGAAGATTACCTCACACCTGACTTGTGGTTTATGTGGTCCTCATTTCACCCTCCTCCCCCCCCCCCACACACACACACAAAAATAAACACTAACACAAACAAACTGCTTCCTAAGTTTGTTGCAATGTACATTTCCTTTACTCAAATAACCAAGAAAAAAAAAAAAAAAAACTACTTGACTGCAGTGATCGTGCCAAACTAAAATAAACACGAGTGGTAAATGTGGATGCTTGAGCTGGCCAAATTAACACTCCCCCCAAAACACAAACTACTGCCAAGACACCCTTGAGCAAAACATTCACATCTGCAGTGGGGATTATATGTGACAAAGAGCTGTTGAAAGGGCCGGTTTTCCCTGCCACAGCCACTACACATTTGCCTGAAAAACTGCAAAGAACAAGTCCCTTCAGACATCCCATCATGCCTTTGGGTTGTTGCTTCCAGTTGGGTTCCAAGCCACATCTGGAGGTTGAGAGGTGAAAAAAAAAAAAAAGTAAAGACGTTTTCTTTGACCGGTGATGAACGATGCATCGAGGAAGAAAAACAAAACAAAAACAAACAAAAAAAAGGTGGGTAGACAAAAATTTCCAACCACAGAGTCCCTGAAGGCAGCGAAAGATAAGGATGGAGAGTTGATGGTTTCCCCTGAAAGATCTTGTCCTCAAATAACCTGCGATGCTATGCACGCCTCTAAACACGAGTGGCAAAATCCCTGGTGGTGTTTGGTACATTTATCCACTCCAATCAGCCCTTTAGCAGTTTAAGTGTTCACTGTATGGCGCCTGCTTTCTATTATTTCTCTGCTTCCTGGATGGGGATGAATGCACCGCTCCCTTCGCCGGCCCTCGCGGGAGCTGAAGGCGCTAATGATGGAGAGGTACGTGGAGGTAAAGCGGAAGGTTAGCTCATTAGACGCTTCTGGTGTGACTACATTAGCCGTGCTAGCGCTGATCCCCACGGACGGCACGTCGCGGTGCTTGGAATATGCATTTCTGTCTTGCATGGGATGGTTCCCAGTGAACACAGCAGCTTGATAAGCAACTTCATTACAAGAAGGTCTTAATAAAACAAGGGTTCCCCTCACAGGAAAAACATTACTGCATACAACCCAGAAAAGACCAAAAAAATTACGAGCTACAGGTTCGAGATAAGGTTGATTTTTAGACTTTGTTAGAGCAAACAAGTCCATTCTTTATCGTGCTGTTTATGACAAAGAGAAGCTCAAAAATGTCTAAAAATGATGATGTTGTTGCTCCAGCTGTGAGACCAATTGGTTTTCAATCAAATCTGCAATGCTTTCGCTGTCAATCTAACTGTTGTTTAAGTTTTGAACCTTAGCTTGAAGTGCATAATAAGGGTGTAAGATCCGGTACATTATGCTCAGCTGAGTATCTAAAGCTACAGTGTCAGGTCTCTGTGTTCATGTACTGGAACAAAAAGTGCAGAGCACAAGCTCTACCAGGAGGGCTTTGACATTACACCAGTTGTTTTCCATTGGTTACAGCATGTGAGCAGGGTTAGCCTCGAAGGCAACGGGGTTTTCACTACCATAAAATGAACTACACCCATCACAGGCCACGTTCCCTTGTCTTTTGCTGGTAACAATATGTACTAGAAGAAAGTCAGATGCTCACCACAGCAGATGGATTTGGCACAGATTTTATGGGTCTTAGGGTTACCTAGTCATTATACATGGACGGGGCTTTATTGACAGTGGGCAGCATTTGAGTGATTTACGAATTACCTGTCAAGCAAAAGGTTGCTCGTTCACAAATCCTTCCCCTCCTGGTTTGGGGTTGCATCAGGAAGGGCATCTGGCATAAAAATCTGCCAAATCAAACATGCTGTTCAACCACATCCAGAATTAGGTCTTCTTTCTTGGGGGCAGTAACTTTAGTATATTTAACAAACTCCCGAAAAGTTTTACCTTAATGCTATGAATATTTTCCAAGTTACCAACCCTCAAAGTACAAAGAGGTGAAGATTGCCACTTTCAGTAACCTTCATGAGTTCGCCTTCTTCAATCCAGTGAGCTACTTCAGCACCCTGCCTTTTGATACAGAGCTGCTATTGAAACTATAATATATCTCATGATGCTGATCCTTAAAGTTAGTCATAGAAAAAAAAAGATTTTGTTTTTAGATTGTGACACTTGGGAGCGGAAAATTGATTTGTGTGCAGCTTTTCAGAGATCTCAAATTTGTTTACCTCCTCCATTTCCTCAGATTTGATTTTAATTAACTATTTCCAAAGATGTCAGTTTCCTTGCATCACCTCAACAGCTTCATTCAGGTACTGTGCCTCATGAAGCCGTGAGCCATGTGAACTGCAAATACAGCAGCGAGTTGTAAATACGGCCATTAAGAGCTCAAATCAATCACTCCTCTGAAATGAGGTGACAGTACAGGCCGGCTGCCTATAGCGCCGTGTGCCAAAGGTGGCCAAGAGAGCTGCCGGGCAGCATGGCGGATGTGAAGGATATAAAGCAAAGAAATCAATCTTCTGACTAAAGTCGCAGCTCAGAGTTCACTAAAGCGGATAATGTCACCGAGCGATTGTGCAAGGACATACAATAATAGGCCATCCACCCACAAACACACATGCTGCCAATAAAGAGAGAAGCCTCTTTCTCCTCAAAGATATCTCACTCATGGAAATGTCAAACACGACCGGCACGGGCTTGCTTTGTTTACCGTAATAAGGTCGGTCGGCCTACAGACGCTCCTAATGCAAGGCTGCTTTCTTAGCGACGGCGCTGGTAACATATATTTAATTCATTACGCGGTAAATGAAAGTGTCAGGGTGTCGAGATAAATGAACCAAAACACAAGAAAACAAAAAGAGTAAAAAGCAAAGTAATGAACGGAGGAGGGAAAATTAAGCGGCTAAAAGCAGCAGTGCGCTATTTAGCCTTAATCAACATGCCTGGCTAATTGATAGTAATGGCTGGCTGGGAGGCTATGCTGGAAGGTAAGTTCACGATGGGGTAAATGGGAGAAGGAAAAACACCTAGTTAAGCGTCATATGGAGTCCATACATCAGCTCTTCCTGGGAAGAGTTTTTGTGACGTTTAATTGGTCACGTCCATCAAAAACAAAAGCTTTGTTTCCTCTGAGAACGCACGACCTCCCTCCTGCACAGCCTCATCTCTTTTTGTGAGCAGTAGTGAACACAGTGGATTTTGCTCAGGCGCTTCCACTCAGACAAGAGATTTATCAAGGTTAACCGTGACCTACTTTAGCTGCGGACATTTCAGGAAAATGTCTAAACACCTCGACCCACTTCTCAATTCACTGGGGCTTTTCTCCTCACCTCTTGCTAAGGCTGCCTGGTGGTAGTTCTTGAATTTTATTTTTTTTAAGCCACCTCCATCCCACAGTATTTAATCTCCCTGTTATTGTAGCACCACAAAAATTACAGGAAATAAACTAAGGCTGCAAATATGCCTGCACCCGATGAATAATCTGATAAGATCATTGAAGAGGATTTTTTTTAAAGTACAAGGCTGCAAACAGAAAGAACATAATACGAAGATGGAAAAGATGGCAAACTTGGCAGACACGCTGCGACTTGAGGAGATTACTGATTATCTGTAGCCCGAATTGAAAATTCAATCTTTTTGTCAGGAGGCCAAGAGGTCACTTTAGGTGGAAGCAAATCAAGAGATCCTGAGCTTAAGAGGCAGCATGAAGATGCAGAGGGTGATGCCATCCTCTGTGATGTTGGGTGTGGAAATGCGCAGCCACGACTTGCTGTGTAAGTAAATCACTGCGATAAGAAAAGGCTACACAGGTGGCTGTTAAACACAGCAAAATGAGCCAGTTTTAATAACTCAGTCAACCTAGTTCTTCAATAAAACTGATCTATTAAAAGACTTCAAATGCACCTTTGCGCCTGCAGCAACACAAATATGAGACAATGAGATACCATCACGCAGGGTTGAGGAGTTAATTTAACTTTGCTGCCTTTATTTCATAATGATACTCTTGGTTTAGCTTGTGTTACAAAACCAGCGCACTCTGTCTTTAGTCCCTCCAGTCGCACAGGCCTAGAGAACAGTCACTGACCCACTAGTAACTTCTGGTCGCTAGGGAAAAATCTGTCTTCCCCAACTGGTTGGTGAGTGGTTGCTGGGTGAAATTGTTTGCAAGGAGGTATGCTGTGAAGCACTGAAAGCCACACTGCAATTGCTTTAGTTGCTGGCAGATTGCCCCGGTTGCTTGTGGCTTGCCAAATTTGAGCCAAGGGGTTACTGACAAGTCACTGCCATCCATCTATACTATGGGCAACCACTGTGATCTGCTAGTGACCAAACAGGTTTTTGGTGCTGCATCGTATACCTCACTGCAACCTATTTCTTTCTAGTATCCAGCATTCATCCCCATGGGGATCACAACAGTACTTATCAACTTTCTTAGTTAACACAGGCTCTGAGCGTGCTTAAATAACCCAAAAAAAAAAAAAAAGGCATTTGATGCATCATTTTACTTTTAATTTACACAAACTGAGTGCCACCTGCAGGAAAGCAGCTATTCTTCAGATTTCATACACTGTAAACATGAATGTATTCAGGTCTGTCAGTGTGCCAAAGCTTAATGAAGAACATGCCGATATTGCTCCAGTTTGTGGCCAAATCAATGTGAAATTAATTTTACTGATATTTAGATTTCTCTGTTACAAATAGCCCACAAACAGATTTATTAATTTGCCTTTTAGATTAATTACATCTAAAAATCACGGAAGTTACCCTTTTAAAAAAAAAAAGAAAAAAAGTCAAAAGTCGAATGGCTGCGTTTTGTTTCCAAAGCTAATAAGTCGTAAATAACCCAAAGAGTCAATAATAATCAGGCATGTGGTCTGGTTTCGGTATGGTGAGGATTCCTTTGCAAAACTGTCTTCCAAGTTAAACAAACATAACTGAACTGGTTCACATTTTCCAGGAATACGGTCCCTGCGTGTTTCTCACTCGTCAACGCTATTTTGCTGGATGCCGTCTTATTGTTTAGTGGCAAAAGTTGAGCCAGACTCCACATTTTTGCTGGATGACGTTTTTTTTCCGTTGAAATAAATGAGGAGGCTGCATTCTTTTAATGCTCCGCTGTTGCTGCTCTGAACATAACCTCCGTCCTTGAAGCCTGTAGTATTTATTTATTTATTTAACAGCCACACAAACAGTTCTGAAACATAGTCAAAGAGTTTAACCTCTTATCTCCTCTCCTTTCACACGACAGCATTCACTTTCTTACTCAAGTGGCGTGCCAGACGTCCGGAGAGAGCTGCACGGGATCCCGGGAACTGGCACATGTCTCTTTATTAGCAAAGCGAGATGGTTCTGGTGTTATCAGCGGCCAGGCCAGCGAGGTGCATGCTGGGTGGGAAATGCCCACTAACCACCTGCCAAATGTTAGAGAAATTTCGACTGAGCCACGCTGGCAGGAAGCCAGCCAACGCCCCGAGGTTTTTTGTTCTCACCGCTGCCCGGTGAAACCCATGAAGTGTTTGATTAATTTAAAGTCCTTGAGCTTGTGTGGCAGGAAGCCTTTTTTGTCCCTCAGAGTTTGAAGAGCAACACTTAGAGTAAAAAAACAAAACAAAAAACAACACCATCAGCCAAACGGACCGCATTTCAGCCTCGCAGTTTCAAAAACATACCACTGCTTTATATAAATAAAACATATATTTGTCTCCTCTCCGCCGTCAGCTGTGTTAACACCACAATGATTCAACCTATATTGTGGCCCGGGAAGCTTTGCAGCCTTTTTTTTTTTCCCCCTTTCTTCTTTCCCATCAACACCATCACATTTCTGATTTCACTGATGCACGATCTTGGGGTCATTGAGGGCATAAACACAGCACGAGCTCTAAGAAATATTTTTCTTTTTTTAAAAAGGATCAAAAAAGAAACACTTGAGTTTGTCATCAGTGGACAATAACGGCGTTTAAATGTGACATTTCAGACTTGAGAACTGCCCGTCCAAGCGTCTCCTGCCTGACAACTGTTCAGGAATACAGGAACTAATATCCAATTTCCTGTGTGCGAGGCCGGTCACAGGGGCAGGCTGCGCTGCACTCTGCTCTGCAGCCTCATAATGAAGTGGCATTTTGGCGGGCCAGGCCTGCGCTCGGCACTGCGTGCACTGAAGTAGGTAAACAACTCATTCATCAAGGCTTTTTTTGTGTGCCTGCCAGCAGCGGGGATTGTTCGTTATGATGGAATTTGTTCTAAGGATCAACTTATCATCTGCGTCCGGGGCCCAGATGAAATAGATTGGAGGTGATGTATGGTCGTTTGGGGCGCTGGTTTGTGTGGGAATCAGCATGACTGGCAATTTTTTCCTTTTTCTTTTTAAAAACAACATGAGTGATAGGTTTTTGAATAAAGACGTTTGGGCTGGGGCCACAGGTCAAAACGCCGTCTGCAGAGCCGGCCTCTTGACTTCTCAGCAATGCTCGTCGTTGCCCCTGATGCAACCTGACACTCCTCTCCCGCCCGATGTAACCGACTCAAGACAACTAAATACAGCTTTTGCATTTAGGAGCAAACTTCTAATTGTAGCAGCGTTAACACTCGGCTGCAGAAAGTCTCACACGTGAAGCAGTTTCCAAAGTTGCGCAGCAGAGCAGTGAAAGAAGCAGGAGCGCAACGAATGCCAGTCCAGTTTAGACATGCACACAGAGAAATAAACAGAATTGACGTGACTTAGGGGTCACGCTGGGTTCAGGCAGGAAAGGTTTTATAAGACGTCAGGTCTTGTTTGAGCTGCAGCCCTTTCCTGCACTCTTCCTCTATAGGCAGTTTATCAAATAGGTATCTGTTAGGACTATTTAATAGAGGGAAAAACAAAAGGTCTACATGGGTCACACCATGAAAAACGAGTGAATGTAAAGTTATGATACTGATGCCAAAAGTTAGCGAATTCGGCATCACACTGTGGCACATGGAGAGGATATGAAACGGATGTGGTTGCAGTTTTGAACAGCCTGAATGTGTTTCTAAATGTGTGTATCGGCCCTGAACATACCTCCTTTTAATGAAAGTTTTATTTTTGCCTAAATCATCATTTTTTCAATGTTTGGTTCAGTTTCTTTGCCCTTGTGAACAGCTGGGCACGCCAAAAGCGCGTTACAACTACTGGCTGGTTGTGCAACTCTTGATTTTTGTAACCTGGCCCATGCGGAGGGTGTGGTTGGATTGAAGACCATGTATGATCGTGCAGGAGCTCAGAAGTTCTCAGATTAGAGAGAGCGAGATCCTGCGACCCTGTGGAGGAAATTATTTTTTTTGATTGTTTCCAATTTCAACATTTTGTACTCCTGCACCAGCACGCCATCCTCAAGCACCAGTATAAATGGTTACAGGGCTGTGGTGACATCACAGCTGGCGCATACAACTAATGTGGTGACCGTAAACTCAGCTTAAAGCTCAGTTGCAGACAGGTTTTTCTACCCTTCGCTCTGCTCTGTGCGACATGAGAGTGGCCCAAAAAGCCCCACTCACCTGCTTTTCAAACCTTCTGTTTACAAGGGGCAGCCAATCTGATGAAAGTCTGCTTTAAAGAGGGGTGACGACTACAATGAGGAGCTGCACCGAGATAAATAAACATTATTTTTGGACTTTAAGACATGCAAAACTACTCTAGTAGTATAAGGTCCACCTTAAATAAGATTCTATGTTAGTTTTTGCGCTGTTTGCAGAATTTACCTGGACCTTTGGTATTTTAGTTCTACAGTTTCATAAATGCACAAAAAAAAACAACCCAAAAAAACCAATGACAATGCAAAGTTAAGTGCCAAACAATCATAAACAGCCCACTGAGTATTCACACGTCGTGAATACTTGAATTGTTTACACCTCTTCGTAATCCTGACTGGCTAATTTATACTTAACAGGCTGCTAATGGCTCTTTTGATAAAGGTTGCTGAACCCTGGTCTTGGGGAAGAGAGCCATCAAAAATCCTGCATGTCTGAGAGCTTATTTGCTCGGTAATGTAAAAAAAAAAAAAAAAAAACAGCACTTGAACAAACTAAATGTAGCTCTACTTCTCCATATCCACCATCCAATCTTTCTCCCTGACTCCAAAACGTGGGCACTGCCAGTTAGAAATGCATCCCACCGCTTGCCTTCAGGGCAGCTCCCGGTCGGCTCGGATAAAGATTTTTTTACACCATTTATAGCTGCTCGACTATCATAGGCATTAGGAGGCAGGGGCAGCATGGGAGACCACTGGCCCACGGCGAGGTCACCACCTCAGTGTATGGATATTATGCACAGTTTCAAAGCCTGGAAGCAAATTGCTAAAACCCCACCGCACAAAGTCTGATGGAGCCATTACTCACGGAGCTGCCTCATCAGATTTCGGCGCTGATTTTCCAACCTCAAATATGCGATAATCACAGAAATGACAGAAAAGATGACGAGTCTTGTTCTTTGCATGTGAAATTATGTCAAATTAGAGAAGCTGGGAAAGTTATATAATTGCATTAATTTAATTTCCAGCAGCAGCAGTGGCTGAATGAACAGAGAGGTAACAGTCTAGGCTGTGCATAGAAACGCTTTTTTCTTTTTTTTAAAAGTAGACAGTAATTTTACAGAGATCTCTCTGGAGTGCTACGTTAATGCTCAATCAGATGGTGTCGTGACATGGCAGGGGTGGTTGGGTTGGCTCGGGCGAGCCGGTCACAAAGACCGCACTCTTTCCATGGTGGGGAGGAGGAGGAGGGGGAGGGCATTAAAAACCACCGCACTCAGCAACTGAATCCAATCCTTTTAATCCTCGCTGGTATGCCCGAGCCCGGCAGTCTCCGCCTCAATTAGCGCTGATGGAGCCCGTTGCCGGACAGGTCAGGGGAGCACCTGGGTCTCCTTAGCCTTGAGTTGTGGCAGGCTGTAGGAGCGAATACCAGCACGGCAGCCCAGTGTCTCCTGTGCAGTCGGCCTCTGCATACCGTACATTCTTTACAGGACGAGCAATTTAAAAACGCCTTGTTATCTCTCCGCAGAAGGATCTGCCAAAGGCTCCCCTCCGCCTCGCCCCCCCCCCCCCCCCCCCCCCAATGCTCGAAATGTTTGGATTTATGTGAATGGTATGTTAAGTGCCACTTGGGCTTAAAGCTGTACTGTGTATTGAGTTTGCAGTGATGCTGCAATATCAGCAGCGAGCACGGCCATTTCAATTCATTTCTATAAAACAAGCAATCAATGAGCGAAGAATAGAAGGCAGAGAGGAGGGAGGGAGGAAGGCTGAAGAGCCCTCACATATATATCTGTGAGGCCACTTCAGTGAGAGAAATTTCCCATCATCCTCTCCTGTACAGCTACTGAAAGGTAAAGCAGGCTTACAGTGAAGCCTGTGAGCAAAACATATACGTTTCCTTTTTATTTGTGAACACTGCCCAGCAGATACATACAAATCCTACACAATAAAACACAGTGAACACACTGTGCTCCATCTTTGCCAATCTGTTAGTATTATTCACGAGTACAGTTAAAAATAAAACAGCTGTATTTAAAAAAAAAAAAAAAAAAACTTCAAATTTTCTCAACAACCTCTAGTGTGGGGTAAACTGGCCCTTCACAGGCTCATTTTATTCTGGGGACTATCAGGACATGTCTGCATACTTTCATACCAGCATGGCTGCATACATAACCAGTGTGCACCATCACTGTAGCTGCTTAGCAGGAGGCTTCAACCACATGTGGGTTCACACTCTCTCTTCAAATGTTTTTTTTTTAATGTGAATGCAGCCAAAAATCACCACCAGCTTTAACTGTTGAGATCGGAGATACTCTTGGATGATGTCTGTCATAAAAATCAGGCTGCAAAGTAGTTTGAAAATTAGTCAGTGTGTCACTATTTGACACCCGTGCAGTCGTTTAATAACAAAAAATAGGAACGTATATAGATGAGAACAGCTTTAGTGTGAGTCTGGCTTGCTGAGTGCACAGATGTACCAAAGCCTGCAGTCCTTACTGCAGGGGAATGCATGGATTCAAGTCCACCATTCAATCACCATAACTCTCTCCCCACTTCTGTTTACGCTGTGTGCTGTACCAAAATACATCACAACCCCCCCCCCCCCCCGCAAAAGATCAAGCACTACTATATTGGTTTCCCAGTTGTTGTGGGGACACTGCTAAAAAGCCACCAGGTCCTTGTATACTGCGAGTGGATGATAAAGACAAAGAGCTGGTGCTGAAGCTCGGTCACACACGAGTGGCACCCTGTAATAACTTAAAGCAACCGATAGAGCCCAGCTCTGGATGGGTAAATACATTCAATTGTGTTGCTAAAACGTGATGAATCCAGACTGTAACTGACGTAACTAACTAACTAACTGGCGTTTCCTGTGAAGCATTCAGACCATTGATAGTATAAAAGTCAAAACTGGTCGAACCCAAAACACTGGCAAAACTTAGCGGGCTTAACCAGGGCCTGTCACGAAAAACAGCTGCCCCACTTGATATACACCTCACTGAGAACCATCATAAGCTGCTCCTCTTGGTGGCACACTGGTTGCCACCGTCGCCTCACAGCTAGAAGGTCCCGGATTCGAATCCACAAGCCGGCTGATGTCTTTCTGCGGGCCTGTTTGGGTTCTATCCAGGTACGCCAGCTTCCTCCCACAGTACAAAAACATGCAGGTTAGGATACCCGGTGATTCTAAACAGGCGTAGGTGCAAGTGTGAATGCTTGTCTGTCTGTCCGTGACAGCTCTGACGAGCGTACCCCGCCTGTTGCCCCATTAAGAAGTACTTAAATTACTTTTCTGACCCATTTTTGATCCTAAGCCCATTGCTCATCTGGTCATGAGTTGGAAAGAAGTGGAGGTTTGCGGAGAAACAGGTTCAAAAAGAAAAATCATCAGATGAAAATGAATCAGTGTAAACGCATAAAACACTTCTCTGCTTGCGTGATGATTACACTGGTGATTAAAGGTTTTCACATTTCAAACCGAGCCGTGGTGGTTTGGGGATGGCTGGTGTAAAGGTTGTGCAGAGAAGTAGAAACACACTCTGCAGGCCCGCACTGCCTATACAGGCTGCTGCTGGTGCATACAACTACCACACTGCCTTGCTCTGAATCACCTCACGTGGCCCTCCAAGACATGTTGTCTGTCGCTCACTTGTGTTCACCGTTTGCACTCGCCAGCTTCGCATTTGTACAAGACAGACCCATAAACGTTTGGAGTCAATAAACCCCACGACCCCACCCCACCACCGACCGACAACCTCCCTGACTCATCCCTATTTAGAGCAAACTAATGGCATACCGGGTCACAAGGCACCACGGCCAAAATAAAACCCCCAACACTTGTGTATTTTCTGATTGAGATTATATTACAGGTGCAGTAAGCGATGCAGAGAATAGCCATAAGGTATCTGCAGGGGTTTATGGTTTTGTTTACAATACCAATCATGATGACTCAGTGATAACCGGGGTGCTGCTGAGACTTAAAAAAAAAAAAAAAAGGAAAAAAGCCTTTCCTGTCAGGGGGAGGGGAAAAAGTGAGAGTTTCAAGACTGAACAAATCCCCTCTTCAATCGGCTACAAGAGCTGAAAGGCCTTGTAGTCAAGGTGAAACAAGCAGCAGTGACAAGAGCTGCTTTTTCTGCTATTTAGCAGACATTCTTGATCTCTGCTCTGCTTTTCCTGACTTCTTCCTCTTCATCTCTGTTGTGTCAGAGGTGTAGATTTCAGCGTGAGGGATGCCAGACACACATCCCCTCAATATTTAGAGTCCAGTTTTTTTTTACCTTTAGCAGGGTCTTCTTCTACTCCCAAAATATGATGTAAAAAAACAATTTAACACAGCTGATAAACATAATAATCCCTGCTGCACACGCGTTTAGTCAGCGGCTGGACGGCATCTCCTCTGGAGAAGCCGGGGGTGGTGGTGGTCTGACATTAGAACATTTTGGATGTTTCAAATGTGCAGACATTAGGGATGTTCCTGGAGGCTAATTTACTAGTCATTTAAATAAATAACTTACTAATCTAAAAAGGAGAAAACAGTCTAAATTAAGCACGATTTAATGCATGTCGTTAACAGCTATTACATTTATTTAAAAGCCATTTGAAGCTGTTCATCACAGACTTTCATAATCAAATGACATTTTAAATGCTGCTGAAATGTGTGGCACTATGCACACACAGAAAGTTGACCAGGAGGTTTGAACTGTGAATGTTGACTCAGACTAATTTCTCTAAAAGACAGAAAACAGTGAAGACTGAGCACAGTCTAATGGACGAGATTAAACGCTGTCCATGCATATTTCCATATAAGTGTTTAAAAGCCAGTCTTAAACTCTAAACCACACCCTTTGATAACAATATGTGCCACTTGGTCTCTGTGATGTTAAACATGGAGCAAAATGTCAATTAATTTGCAGAGTGTGGCAGTGCAGAAAGCGGTCACGCATCACGCCCTCTCGAGTGGCTATAATGCCAACATACAACTGCCAATTTTCTGCTGAGCTGCACTGGACAGCAGCGCCGTCATCTGCTTTCTTTTTCAGCTTGATTTGTCTACCACTTCCTGTCAATGTAAGACAGAGAGAGGAGCGAGAAAGCAAGGCGCTGCCATCAACAGTTAACTGGAGCTGTACACAAAAGAGAACGAGGTTGAGAAATTAAACCAAAGTTGTATTGCCGAAAACTGCAGTTCCTCTAGTGGCCAGTTGAGGCTACAGAAGTGAGTCAATGCCCATAGACTCGCATGTTAGAATGTCCACATACAGCAGAAATAAACATCAGAGGTGGGGATCAGCAGACACCCCATGGTACGATATTATCACAACACTTCACTCAGGATATGATATTGCTTTTTTTTTTTTTTAAAGACATAACTGTAATTTAGCCAATAAGTTAAAGTTATCTCACTTCGGGTATTTTTTTTTATTTTGTTGCAAAATGAAACTGTCAAGCATGACAACATTGTCACTAAAACCTGCCATAAGACGCCGTTGGTCTGCAATTTAATGGGTTCAAGTTGGCAATTACATGCAATCTGTTTCTCATAATACAGCAATTAATTGTGATAAATTGTTGAAAATCAGTTGCTGTCTAAATAGGCAGAAATTCACATTTAACTATAACATTTGCGCTCAACAGCCTTCCTGTTCTACAGGAATATAACCAGAATACTGGTATATCTAGCAGCAAGTTGAGTCGAGTCCACTCGAGTTGCTCATTGACAAAGACTCATTCAGATTGATGGCAACCTGTTAGCAATTTTTTGCAAACTTTTGACAATCTCTCTTAGAGTGACTGCAGTCAGTCCAAGTCAGATTGCTACTGTTTGCAGAAAGGTTGCCTCCTATCAGGCGAGCTGTGCAATCGTCATATGATCAAAAGTGGTCATCAGTGTGCAACACCTGCAATCTCTAGGCAACCCTTTAGTCACCACAAGTTGCAAAAAAACAATACAATCACCAGGCAGACACCAATTTTTTTTTGGTAGATGCAAGGAGGTTGCCGTCCTATTTTTACCTGTGTGACTGAGCCACGAGCTTGCTCTGAATTAGGGGGTAGCTTTGTCAAGCTAAGTGTGTCCAGTGTTGGGTGGTTTTTCGGTTGAGCTTATTTAGGATGGAGGCGCATGAGATGAGCCCTTTTGTTCATAGTCTTCAGGAAGTATTTAATTTGGAGTCCTTCTATTGATGCAATATCACCATGCAAATTATTGCATATCGATTTTTTTTTTATCCCCATCCCTAATAAAAGTTTACAGTCTATTCCTCTATGGACAGTAACTATCTTCATGCCTCTGCTTTTGTAACTCATCTATCTAGATGCTGGAGTTATGGGCGAGGCTGCTTTGATTGACAGCTTTAGCTGCTAGGCCTTACCTCTGCTAATCAGAGTCACTGAACTGGACCTCTGTGTCTGTGCTGCTGGTGGCTTCGGCAGCATTTTAATGGAATTATCTGACTAAAATTATGACTAGCTGTGCAGTACAGGCCATCCAAGAAGTTTGTGCTTCAGTTTTGGTGAGTGAAATTCAAATGTTTTATTAGCTTTGTTTACTAGCCGGTATTACTGTGCTTCATTCTCATGCAGTTTTTGACCAAATATGGTCACTTTTTGGTGACTCCAGAAATAAATAAATACAAATAAATAAAAAATAAATAAATAAATAAATCTAATGTTGAGGCTTCAAAATGTTGAGACCAAAACCAATGGGTGACATCACACTTGTTCATCTTTTATATACAGTCTATGACTGTACATTAGGAAAATATAAATGATTTAACTAACTGACTATCAAGGGCAGCAACCTTTAATCATCTAATCATGCACATCGGTACATGAAACCTTTCTCAAACACACCTGAGCTATTAAAATCCAGATGCAATGACCTGATGTTATAAAGAAATAACAGCTCATTCTCTGTCTCTCACATCTTGAACCAGGAAAACATAAAGGAGAAGAGAAAATAGAGAGAACTAGAGCATAATTATTTAAAAGTGATGCAGAACAACTAAGAGCATCTCAGTATGTGTTGCACTTCACAGTGTGGGAAATGAAGTGAAGACCCTGAGAACCAATTAAAACCTAAACGGCTATTTCACCAGGTCGGCTTAGACGTCATGTTTCTGCTGCGGCTTGTTGCATCCTAAATGACTTTTGAGTTTTATTAGAAAGTGACAGTGAGAATAAAGGTGGGACGGCTATCCCCCATTATCACGAGGGAACAGCGCTCAACCTGGGCAAACGGAGTCCCCGAGACACTGCTACCCTTTGGTGGTTTTGGTGATAAGAAGTTAGAGCAATCTGCATGACAGCAAGGAATCTTGGCAAGAGGCGGCCGAAGAGGTGGAGGAGGAAGAAGAGGAAGGAGGGTGTGTAAAGCAGGCGAGGACCCTTGAGAGAGCCTGAAACAAGAGCATGATGAATGTACAGCTCGCAGTTTTTAATCAAGGATCAAAGCCGGGCCTCTCCGTCTGAGCAGCCAGCCTGTCTAGACTGAAACTCTCCCAAGCACATAAAGCAACATCTGCAGGATGCATTAATTACAGTAAAAGACTGTTCTGGACCGATCTCTGGGGTACCGGCACATCAAGTGGTCTAGACTGAGACGCTATTTAAGGATAGCTGGATTCTGAGAGCCCCTTATCATGAAATATCCACACTAAAGGTGATGCTGCAATCCTGAACTTCCATCTGCCTTCATTTGTTTCAATCTGAGTCGGTTTAATTCAGTGGCTTCCCATTATACGGGTCACTCGGTCTGCATTTGCATTATAAGCTTTTAGCTCTCATCCTCTGTGACTTTAAATAAGAGGTGGCAAACACGAGGCCCGAGGGCCAGAACCGGTTCACTGGATACTTTACCAAGCGGGTTAGGTCATTAATTACTAGAGCCTGACCGATACAGGATTTTTAAGACCAATACTGGTATTTGGAGATTTAAAAATCTGATACTTAGGCCGATATTTTTGCTCTTTCAGACACATGAAACAAACATATTTCCTTAACATTTATTACATGCAATTATTTATGAGTCCACAATAAAGTAATATGACAATCCAGTTTAAAAATAATCTTGATTTATTGTCACAACAAGTCGTGGATTACTTGTTTACGCTCTGCACGGATCACCTGGTAGTTGTCAACAGAGAAGTTGCAGAGTGCCCTCTGGTTGAGAAACTATGCAACGTCAACGCTCATAACGTGGCAGATGGCCGTTTCTCCAATCTCTTCCTTACTTTTTAAATTTTCAATTACCTGTAGTAGCAAATACTGATACAGATTTATCAGGAAATAGCTCCAACATTTTTAAATAAAACACGCCACTGAATTTACTTTAAGGGGGTGTTCATAAAAATGGGTGATTTTAGTCCATTGCTAGGTGGTTGAATGCAAAATGAAAACATGATCTCATCATAAATAATTCAGCTTGTGATAGCAATGTTCTTTATCATGAAATTAAGGTTTTATATATACCTAAATGTTAAAAACAGGTCATTTAAATCCACTTCTCGGCTGCTGGGCCACACGATGATGTCATAATATCTGTTATAGACAAGAACCTTCAGGGGTACAAGCTGTACCTGTGTGCTGAACTCTTAAACAGATTTCATATATTATAGAAAGTTTCTTGTATATTAAGCGAGTAGTAGACACAGTAATCAAATTTGCTTTTTTTGTGGGCTAGTAGAAGTCTAACCTACAGGCCCAGTGGCCCACTGGAGAAAATATAAGTTATGTTGAGCACTGTATAAACAAGTTTTTTTGGATAATAAAGACTTTATTATTTCATTACAAAAGTGCTAGTGGAGGTTTTCTGGCTTTCCACTGTGAGCTATGAATTATAATGTACCAACTAAGGACAGGAATTGAATAAATAAATGTGCAACAACTACAATATATTGTTGAAATTACGACTGTTTTTCTTATAAACCTCATGCTGTTCTTTGACTGTTTTCCAAGGGGACACCTCATTAAATGAGAATAAAAATTTAACAAATAATGCAGTCTAGCAAATTTTTGGCTACAAAGCAGCTCTGGACCACTTGTCAGAAAGTATTTCTTTAAAGGATCTGGAAGGGTGTTTTTAAATACAGGCTATTATGGTTTCAAAATCAAACTGGTCTGCAGTTTTGCCGCTGACAGGATGAATGCCTGCAGCAGTTGTTGAACATGTGGCCTTTGGTTACCCTGCGGCCCCTTTTCGCCACCTGTCTCCTATGACACATCAGGCAGTGTAAAATGGTGGATATGAGCAAGAAATCTTCCTCTAAAGAAGGTGCAGTCTGGACTAGATACAGAGGTTATTTTGTACCTCCTAAAAACACAAGAAGAACTGTTTTAACTGTTTGGAATATTTACTGCTCCAGAGTCAGACAAGTACATTAAACTAGCGTTCAAATGATTTCCTCTAAACACTTTGACTGCACTGTCCTGTGTGGCAACACTCAGCCCAACGACACTGGGAGCAGGTTGAAACAAATCCCTGCAGCAGGAGAGAAAATTCCCTCAATAGTAATCACGGTGTTTTGATGATATTTAATTGGAGTCAAAGTTGTAGACAGTCCTTCATGTGGTGAGATTGTTTTAGAGAGGCTTTTGAAATCTGTTAAAATGCCATTGCAAGATTTCAAAATAGTTATTTTTCTTGTGGCGTTCGCTCCTCGAAAATATAATCAAGTCAGATGTTGATTTATGTTCACTGGAGTTCAATGACCGTGGAGACTTTGCCAACATGTAAATAAGGAGAGAACAAGTGAACTTTCCAAAGATCATCAGCAGTTTTTTCCCCCCTTTCACTTATTTATTTTATTTAATGTCAGGTTCATGCAAAATAACAGCAACAACTTTCACTTATCAAGAGAAACCAAAGGCTTTAAAGTAGACCTTTTATGCTTTTCCTTACTACAGTGATGGATGTCATGTTAAACATTATTTTTGACCTGTCAGTCAACCTACTCTAGTGCAGTCAAACAGCAAAAACATCAAGCTGGATGTAAGCAAAATACACATACATTTAAAAAATTTGGCTTTTTTTTTTTTTTTGGCTCGGTTTGGTCATTGGTGATTTTTACCTTACTCAGCCATTCTGTTTTGTATTTTTTTTTATTAAGCTATTCAATGTTATTTAAGCTACTTTGTTACAGGTTTTTGCTCATTTGAAAAAAGAATTTTCCAACTTTGAGCATAAATAAAGTATCTATCTTAGCTCAGTCAATAATAGTGAACAATTTCCAGGTTAACAGCCAGGACATCCTGGTTCATGTCCCTCTGGGAACTTTGTGTTTTGCACTTCCTTTCTTTTCCCCTCTCACTTTTTACTTAAACTTCCACCTGTAGGATATGTTTAGGTGCTCAAAAGCACTGGGCTAGGTTTAGGAGAACATGGCCTGGGTTAAAAACACACTCTTTCACAAGATTATCATTGAGAAAGGCCTTCTCACTTTTGAAATAACTAAGTATGTCACACTGGGCATGCCAAAGGACACCCTTCGCATAAGTAAGTGGTTTTAGTGGGATTTCTCCACGCAAGAAAGTGATCAGGTTTAACTCACAAAATGTTATCATCCCTGCTATAAACCAGGGCATTTGATGTGTTATTCTTTATGCAGTTGCAATAATCATGTTTAGTTGACACAAAATCCTGAGGCACACCATCCAAATCCCAGGCCTCCAACAACTGATTGCTTCATTTGCATCCATGAGCTCGCTGGTTTAAAACCAAAAACATAATAAACAGGTTATTTTCCCATTGGTTAAATACATGAGCTGTTGCAGTTTGTTGGGACTCACTGTGGACAGTTTAAAGATTTTTAACCATCCGCAGCGATGAACTCCACTTTTCTCTTTTCTCCCTGAAACCTTAAACACACAACACTGACTCATCAAACTTGCAATTTCCTCAGCGATAATGCATGTTTAAGTACAAAGTTTATCTTCCACTTCAGAAATGCAATCACCAGGCTGCACACACCGCCCACCATCCAGTGTGTACAGAAGCACAAAACACCTGGATACAGGCTAAATTTAACCAGCTGGTCGAGGGTCATAATTTCCCCAGTTGCATTTGGCAACACACTGTCTTGGGTCAACATTTTACCTCGGTGAACATGAGCTGGTGCAGCTCTTTGTTTTGTTAAAGCACAGAATGATACACGGCCTTGGAAGGAGGCTGTCCGGTTAGTTGGGCCCAATGGGAAATTGAGGATACATCTGGCCTTAACAAATACACCTGTGCTTTCGAAGTCTAATGCATAATGCAAGAGAACATATTAGAAATAGATAGGAGGAGGAAAAAATGGGACAGAGCTGATAGCTGGCCTCAGACCACTCGAGGAAGCAGCCAAAACACTGCAGCACAAAGATAGAGAAGGATTTAGTAACATGCAAAAGGTTTAAATATTAAAGAAAACTAGGATTTGATTAATTTACTTTACAGGTCCATTAAAAGGTTTTTACAGAATACTGTAGCGTCTACAGCCAAACCACAATAAAGCTATACTATCATTCTCACTTTCCACTCTTTGGTTTAACTATTGATTCAGTGCACTTCACTGATTTTTAACCAGTTACAGAGTAAATAATCAGCTCAGTGAGCACGGGTAAACATTACAGGGTTTCATTCAGCTACTGAGACCGTTAGTCTTTACTTTCCACGATTGGATTTTTTCCCCCTTCTGCCTAAAATGTTTCTGAATCTTCAATTTAAAACGAAAAAACACTTCATACAACATCTAATGATTAACAGTCTGCAAAGGGATGCCAAAGGAGCTGAATTCTGTTTGAATGACCAAATTAGAAAGGTGTAAGCTTTAAAAGCCTCGCACTGATGATAAAACTAGGAAAGGTCATGATTTTGGAATATTCAAATAGTCATTAGGCTGTTAAAAATAACCATCCAACAGACTACGCAGCTGATTTTCCACTGTTTTTACCTGAGCCTGACAGCCACCTGGTTACCAGCAATGATTAAACAACAAAACAGGGATCAACTGAGATGGCTTTTTCAAGGCCATGACCTATTATTAGTAGGGCTGCAACTAAAGATTATTCTGGTAGTCAACTAATCTGTCAATTATTTTTTTTTTGATTAGTTGATTAGTCAACGATTATTTCAATCTTACCTCACCTGTTCAAGCCTGCCCACCTGTGAACATCACCTTGTTGTCTCTTCTCACAATTAAAATAATGACCCATTAAAAAAAAGACTAAGAATAATAAAGTAAATAAAAATGGCCTCTGTCCCAAAGTTCAAATAAGGCTTCAAATTAAATCAAAAAGATTTGGTTTTAGAATATGACACCTCGACATTAAAATTCTACATCGACTAATTTTTGTAGTCAATATCATCGATTATGTCGACAAATCGCTGTAGCCCTAATTATTAGTAATCAAGGAGACTGATAACGGATATTTGGAACCAGCATGTTTAGAGTTCAAAAAATGTCAAATGATAGAATTAAATAAAACTTGGGTGCAATTTTTGTGTGATATATTATCACACAAAAATGATTTAAATAAGATGTACAGTGCTGTGCTAAAATCTTAAGCCAACCTTCAGCTCTTTACATTTTGCTTCCATGGAGCCAGACTTTGGGAATGGGTAAATTTATATCCAGAAACACAAATCAATAGAGAGTTGTGGTGTTGTGGGTATTTCACAAACTGTTGTGATACTGCACTGACAGAGTAGTGACTGTAGGGAGAGCGGGCTGCCTGCATCGAAGTCAAATCAGTATTTTTTTTTAATTCATATATTTTCTTGAAAACAATAAACTAATAAAGATACTGTGAATATGAGTGTGAACAGTTGGGCGTCTGTGTTAGCCCTGCGACAGACTGGCGACCTGTACAGGGTGTACCCTGCCTCTCACCCTATGACAGCACGGGTAGGCTCCAGCCCCCAACCCCGTGGCCCCTTAAATGGATAAGCAGAAGAGAATGGATGGATGGATGGGGCTACCAGACGTCAGACCAGCACAGTGAAATTAGATACTATTGTAGACACAGATAAAACATACAAAGCCAAAAATTACCCTAAAAAAGTCCCCTTGAAAGAGAAGACCTGTTTCAAGAAGATTGCATGCTACAACAATCCAAACTCTGCATAGTAATCTGAGCATCAACAAGGTGGGCAGTCTTTGAAGAACAGACAAATAGCTCCAAGTGAAAATGCATAAATAGCATGTTTGATTTGCACCTGGGGGCGCCTGTGGCTCAGGTGGTTGAGCCAGTCGTCTACCAATTGGAGGGTCGCTCCCCACCTTCTCAAGTGCTGAAGTATCCTTGGGCAGGATACTGAAGGAAGCATGGAAGCATGGTCCAGTTACCATTTACTTGAAAAGCCCAACATAAATACTTGACAATAATCTCATAATTACTTGCACAATTGAGGGAAGTGTGTCTATCTTTTTAGATTCTCAACAGCAAGGTCAAAGGTCAGGGTCATATATATATATATATATATATATATATATATATATATATATATGCATGCCTGCAAATGCCATTTAATGTGTAATTACTAATCTGGTGGCAGAACCACCTGGCCTGTTAAATGCAACTGGTGAATGTTAGTCAGCCCCAGCTTAATGGCACAGAACGCAGAGGCCCTGGACTGGTCATCGACTGAGAGTCAAGCTGATGTGCAGCAGAGCTGAAACTGAATTATCTGCTCTGTCGTGCTGCTGCTGAGGATTTAAAAAAGAAAAAGAAAAACAATCCACAGCTGCTTCATCCTCGCCATATTGATGTAACCTTACACTGGTGTGCAAGAGGATCAATGCCTGTATGAAACTGCTGCAGTGTACAAAACAGGAGGCCAAATGTACAGGCAGAGCATGGGACACGACTTATCCGTCTCTCGGCCTCTGCGGTGGAAAAATCTAAACAGGCATTTGCCCCAAATTAGCAGAGAAACATGGCTTTAATAGCAGGGGATGACCTCTGCAGCTAGTGACTGATTCCCTGACTAACAGTCACATCATGTCCAAGGAAAAGGGAGGAAAAGGAAGTCTTCCTGTTGCTTCAACTCAAACCCATTTATGGACACTGACTTGTCAGAAAAAAGGGATAGTCACCAGGTAGGGGAAGGGATTGCGGATAGTATGTATAACTATTGCATTAACAAGGCCACGAGCTGACCATCTGATTCATGTGTTTGCGCCATTCTCAAAACATCAGCCTAAAAATCAAATCCCCACCCTTGAACTCTGGAGTTCAAAGTGAAACTCACCGGATCTGGACGTGCTGTAGCAGCACTGTAAATATTTACCAGCTTTCAGTTCAAGATCGCATGACATCTGAGGCAGAGGTCACCTGAAGACCAGCAGATGACTGAAGGTTCAGTGTTCACCTGCTGCTGCTGTGGCGTGACCAAAAGAAGTCCCATCAAACTCTCAGGCAGACAACCCTGGCCTATCATTTGTTAGAGCTGTGCAACACTCTGCAGCTGCTGAGATCCCTTACAAAATAAAAGCATCAAAGAAGTAAATATAAAAATCTTGTTTTTTTGTTTTTCTCTGGAGCGGGGGTGCCACAATTATTTTACATAAAGCTCAGTATTATCACAAGTGGGCTGCACCAGTAAAACTATTGCGTGATAATGTAACGGTGCAGATTGTTTCCCTTTCTTTCAGTGTAAAGAAGTTTTATTACACATTTAATCTCTGACATGTCTTTAGGTAAATAATGGAAATTTGAACAATACATCTCAGTTTTTCTACAATGTAAAGAAAAGCTGATGATGTAAATAAAAGAAACCTGTCACAGCACGGCTCTCTCGGCCTCAACTTTAATCATCCAATGTGTCCAATTAAAGAAAAAGCTGCTGTGGAGCTGCTGGAAAAACACAAAATTTCTATAGTAAATTGTGAAAAAAGTTATTTAACAGAATACTTAAAAAAAAAAAAAAAAAACAACTTCTTTCTCTGTCATTTACAGCTTATTTATTACCTGCTTACTCTTTGTCAGTAAGAAGGTTGTTAAACTGAAATTAATTTAAAGGGTAAAACTGATCCTCTGCTTCTTTTCTTTGCAGTTTTCACATTTTCCAAAAAATGGTTTTACATTCATTTGTTGTCCGCTTGCATATCTGCTGGGGCTGTCCAATTCATCAAATTTTAATTTCAACACACTTTTGGCTTTGAACGATTATTACAACTGGCTAATCGAGATAAAAACAATTATTTGGCCACATTCTGTTCTGAATTAATTCTCATTTTCCCTTTCAGCACATCATTTTCCTTTTGCCAGTTTTTGCTTTTGGTTAACTTCACATTAACTTTTTATTTTTAATTCTAATTAAAGTTCAAGGAAATCAGCTTAAATAAAAAGGGTAACTTTCTTTTTTGAAGTTTAATGAATTAACTTCTTTTCCCCCAATGTCTAGTAAAAGAAATTGTGTTAAATAATAATTATTTTATCACTGATTATGAATTTTTACCACAATCAAGCCTCCCTACATTGGCATCTGAGTGGGTTCTGTCTGACTCTGAGGATTGTAATTGCCAAAAATGCAATTAACAAATTTTAATTTCAATTACGGATGATTGAGATCAAACTTTTACTTTCATTAAAAGTCCAGACTCACTCCCAGTCAGACTGCGACTGGGTTTGAAGGTTAATAAAGTCACGATTTATCCAACCTCTTGGCAGAAGCTGAGCAGCTATGATTCTGACCTCTATTGATCTGAACAGGCCTCGGCTAATTCCAGAAATTGTATTTCCCAAAACGGCAACCTCGGAATCATCCTCTATCACCTGACATTAATTTGGGTTTTTAAATGGCTTGCAGGCAGAACAGGAAGTACACACTCGAAGCCCTGAAATAATGGCAGCTGTCCTCAGAAGTTAAGTCAGCAGACTATCTGACAATTTCACAGAGTGCCAAACAAGTTTCTAACAAATGTTTAAGCTTCTTCTCTCAGTTTTATCTCACGTAAATTGAAGCTGGTTACAAGTGCATAATGAACACCACTGAAAAGCTACAGAGACCTCTCTATGCTCAGCTCTTCTGGCATGTTCATCAAATAAAGCCACTCTGGGCCAAGTGCCCTGCCCTTATCAGAGGTTTTCTTGAGCTGTGCCAATTCAACTCAGATTTCATTGAGGATTATTATTCCACCTCGTTCATTTCCCCACTTCAGTCAGTAATAAGTGAGTGGAATAATCACCTGGAGCACCTGGCTTATAACTCCAACCAACCCCAACTATTATCATATTTGAGAAACCTTTTAATTTCTACTCAAAGAAACCCGAGGGCTTGCTGTGAAAGTAAAATTCTGCTGCGACTCAAGGGTTTATTTTACACTTCCTCTAGGTGTTAATCGGGACAGCTTTCACGCAGGTACACCGAGTATTTCGTAAGCCGGCAACAACTGCAGAGAAAACCTGTTTGGGTGAGTTGCGCAAGCATGCACAAACGATAAAGTCAGAACATATTCTGTTTATGAAGTAAGCCAACAGCAAAAGAAATTTTGCCTCCGGGCCTAATTTTTGTTGTCTTTTGTCAGCTCTGGTTACATCAGGCTCAATCACACCACAATCCAACCCCATAGAGTGACAAAGCAGTAACGGGAAGTTAAACTCACTGCAGTGCTATTTGTCACCTTTCTGTCATGTCAGGGAGTTAGCAGCACCAAAACCTCAACTACTGTGACAGTTGTGTCAATTTCCCCACAAGTATTTACACTAGACACAGTCTTAATAGTGTCAAAGGATTCCAGAGATTACACGATCTCGTTTCAGAAAGTGGAACTGGTTCATTGAGGATTTACAGCCCATGTTATAGCTTTAGAAAAAGTGGTTTCTAACCAACTTTGAACTTTCATGCATCAAAATCAGAACATGCAACAGGTGAAAGAACGTGTGATTTTACACCCAAGCGCAGCATTCGAGACTGAATCACACTTTTTCAATCTACTGTGCCAAACCATAAGTTGGCACTTGTTTGGTTTTCCAATAATTTTCTGGAACACACCTATTCAGTCACCACAGGTTAACTACTAATCACCTACTGCCTGCATTACCTGTGGTGTACCACAAGGTTCAATTTAAGGTCCCATCTTATTTTCTATTCATACGCTTCCCCTAGGCTAAATTATTCACAAATTATAATGTCTCATTCCACTGAAAATATACTTAGTGTTGAAATCTGATGACCTGTAAAGTCTAGCTCAGGCTCAGGGATTGTCAAACTTTACTATCAAAAGAGCCATTTTTGAACAGGTTTTGAAGGTTATAACGATGATATTAATATTACTTTGCAGTATTTATTTATTTATTAATATTTGGTACTTTAACATTTGTTGCAAATTAAAGAACTAAAGTAAAAAACATTTACCTTTTTAATATTTTTATTCTTAATACAATGGTAAATGCATGTATAGGCCTACTTTGAAGAAAACCTTTTAGATATTTGTGCAAATTATTCAAATTAAAACTACTGTTTAGATCTTTTTAGATCAACTGCTAAGGAAAGTCAGGACTAGCAGTTTATGTGTATATGTCCATCCTAGCCACCAGCATCGAGGTTCAGCAAAATTAAGAGGAGAAGGTGTCCAGACCTCGAGTTGCATTACCCCAGCTGTGGATCTTAGCATTTTAATTCATGATCCTGAACGATGGGTTGGCATCAGAGACTCTACACTTGTTTGGTTTTACTTTAAGAATGAACCTATTTTGTCAGCAGAGGTTAACTATGCATCGTTTGCAGCTCATATTACCTGTGGTGTACCACAAGGTTCAATTGCAGGTCCTGTTACAGTTCCTGTTTATAGTTTCATATTTATCGATGAAGTGGAAATGTGGTGACTCTAAAACCCTAGCTGCTCTTTTCGACTAATATGAACAACTGGGCGGCACAAACGTTTCTCCAACTGAATGCCTCAAAATCAGACGTCATGTTGTTGCCTCATCTAAATTCCATCAACCACTCTAAAGGTGTCCTAGACCCCCAAAGCCTTACTAAACTCAAACCTGCTTCTTTCAAAGATCCGTGGCTACATTTAAAATAAAATATGAGCCTTTGCTTTCTCCAGGCAACATTGCTGCAACTCTTTTCTTTCTGCCGTAAATGAAACATCACTCTCACCTCCAACTAGTTCAAAACGCAGCAGGGAGGGATCTTACTTGTACAGACGGTATCACATCATCCCAGTCCAGTGGCTCCCAGTACATTTCAGAACCAATTTTAAGATTTTACTGGTCACTTTTAAAGCCAAGTAGCAGAAATGCTCACCCCCTATAAGCCAGTTTACAGTGTTAGAAAGAGCCAAGAGGGCCCACCTGAGGAACTAACAATCAGGTCCTTTTACCATCAGGACCTGTCGGCTTCCAAAAACCTGCCTGAGCAGATAAGGCTTGTAAAGTCAGTGACTTCCTGTAAAAACACATTTTTGTGAGCTTGCTTTTAGTGATGCTGTCTCTCTTTTTGCCCTTTAATCATCTCATGTTTTAATTGTTAGCCTCTTTTATATCCCCGCATATTTTTTGTAAACTCTGTTCTTTTTATTATCCTTTTAAAAAGCACAATTTCTAGAGTCCACACTCAGTGGATTTGGACATATTTCAAAGTGATCAACTCCCTTTTTTTTTTAAAGGAGAAATTTATTTCACAATACTCTGACAAGTAAAAACTAAACTATGAATCTTTTCTCCCAGTCGCCCACATAAACAGCATGCCCTGCGCTCCTGAGATGACCTCCCTTTCCTTTATTATCACCACACTGACATTCATTAAACATCCACCCTGGGGAAATAAGTACATATAATGAGTGCCTACCAATACAGAGTGCTGAAAATTGCTTTTTGGATGTAAATGCTATAATGTAATACAAAGTGTGTAGAAAGGATGCAACCAGTTTAGCCAGCGTGATTACACATATTTTCCCCTTAAAATTGGTGACTGCAAATACAAATCCCTCGCTGCCCCCTAATTAATTTAATCAAAACTCCAAGTTGTACCTGTGTGTCCCACAAGAAGCCACTCAAGGGGCCCCTTGAGGTCTCCGGCCCCCAGTCTTGGGGCTCACCTGCAGTGTAGCATTCACGCAAGGATGCTCAGAAAGGGGTTACACTCCCCACACATGACAGCAAGCTATGCACTGCACGGTTGACCGTATGCAACATGCACCCCCCAACCTCCACACCCACCTGAAGAGCAGGAGATGAGGAAAACGGCGAAGGCCAGTTTGGTGGCGTCTCCCATTTTCCATCCGAATCGGATCCTCTGACTAGAAAGAGAATTTTACAAAAGCACGAAAAGCTCCAAAACACACGACTGAGTCAAATTAAATGTCTTGCTGTCTCTGTAAAGATTGCATCTTAAAAAAATGTCGAGATCGAGTCTATATCCAAAATATCCCAGGTAATGCAAGCCTCAATAGTCCAAAAAAAGACGACGGGAGGATGAAGAGGAGGAGGAGGGGATGGTCGGTGGTATTTCCAGGTTTATAGACGAGTAATGCAGGAAGATTTGATGGCACTGGAGCCGGGCTTCTTATCGAGTACTTGCCAGGTCTGCAGCAGCAGCATTGTTCACCTGTGCCCTGTGGTGCTATTTTTCTGAAGAGCGGTGCACAGAGCAGAGCCACAGCCGGGCAGGACTAACATCCATCGGACTGCAAATCAAGCGCACTCCGCTCTCCAATCAAACTTCTCCTCGGTAAGCTCCGTCGCATAGCTCTTAAAATGTCAAAACGGCGTAGAAAGGGAGCATTTCCACTCTCACACTATTTAAAAAAAAAAGATTTAAAAGCTTTATCGTGGATGCTGTATTCCGTGCAGAGGCTTCAGGCTTCGTCCGACGGTCCGGCGGGGCTGCCCGGCCACAACCACGGCTCCGTCCGCTCCAGCAGGGAAACAACCGATTACCAGGTTGCCTTTCCCCCCTCCCTCCCGCTGCGAAAGCCCTCTCCAAAGTGGGCCAAACAACCGTTCCCGGTCCAAAAGACTAGAACGAACAAGTGGACACACTATCATATGATAGCAATAACCGCTGAAGCCGCCGTTAATCCGCGTAGCTGTCGAGTTTAGGACGAGCTGATTTTCCCAAATCCGTCTCCTCCTGCCTCCTCTGCTCGGGACGATTTCAAGATGGCGTCACTGGCCCCTGTTAGGCTCACCCAGCTCATACGATGAGCTTCCGGTGAGGATTTTCAAAATAAACAGGAGAGTTTCGTGTGGGTTTTGTTTTGTTTTTTTGTAAATGAACTAAAACTACTGTAAAAAAAAAAAAAAAACCCAACAAAAACATTTTAGGTGACAGAAATAAGAATTAAGACTACCCTAACTCACAGAATTAACTAACATAAAATTAAAATATACAGAAAATGTAAAGTTTGTCCCCACAAAAAGCCTCCAGAGCCTTTGGTGCAAAGGTTTATTTTTTTCATTATATCTAAATGATATGAAAAAAAAAGGTTTCCATCATTATTTCTCAAATCTGACCCAACAAATACCGACCTTTTCAAAATTTGACATTTCAGTTGTTGAATCTTGATGCTGAACAAGTTACAAAGATTAACAGGATTTCCTTCTATGACACAGCTGTTGCAAGGATAGCTGTAAAAAATGTCTGTCATGGGTAATACTGTGAGGTCTCATGTTTTATGTCAGCTTGAGTCATCTGGTCCAGTGTTTGAGAAATGTTCAGGTTGCACAAAACAGAACTGCTTAGGTTTGCGTTCTTCTTTTCTCACTTATGTAAATTAAATGCATAGAAAACTGGAATGGTTAACAACTGGTGATATTAAAATCATGTCTTCCGGTGTTTCTTTTGTTTTTTCTTTGCATAATGTCACATGGAACCATACACAGCAATTCTTTTTTGAATGATGAGCTGACACAAGAACTCATGACTATGAAACTCATCAGGGAAGTCAGTGTGCAGGAAGTTCCGTGTGCTAAATCTAGTTATATGTGGAAAACTGTTCTTTGTCAATCTTTTTCTGCTTGGAATAATATGCCTTTGAATTTTAGGTTGATTAAAAACAGAATATTGTTTGAGAAGCAGAAAAAGCCCCCCAAAATTGATTTGACTGGTTTCTGTTGACAAAGTCTGTGATCTTTTTTGCAACAGCAAAAACCACAGTTGCAGGGATTTCTTTGCAGGAAAATGGGAAATAGGCGCAGTGATATATTGCAATACATGCAAACAAACATGGAAATAAAGCATATAAGGCAAAAACTGAGTCTGTACAATTCTAACCAGATTGAAAATCAATATTTGGTGTGACCACCTTTATTCTTCAGCACATTCTGAACTCTCTGAGGCAGCTTTCTTCTGATTTCTTTAAGTAGTCTTCAGGAATAGTTCTCCAGGCTTCTTGGAGGACTCACAGTTCAAAGATGGACAACCTATCAGAAGCCACATCATGAACTGGTATGCAAAATAACCATAAACACACAACACATATTTGCAAATTTGTGCTGCAATTTCTAGTGAGAAAGGGACTTCTTTTTGGCAATTTTAACATCTTCATTACCAAATCATATGACTTCATTTTTCTTGTAGTTGTAGAAGTATGTCAGTAGAATTCAGCTGAGGGGGTCACACTGACCTGGACATAGCACTGGCCTTGTTAATGTGCCCCTATAATCCATATCAGTGAGTGCACACATAGAATATGAGGAACCTGGAAAAAAGAGCTTGCTTAAGGTGATAGCAGCAGAAATTTCACTGCAGCTGTTTCTGCAACGCCAAGTCAAAAATGCCCGCTGCATTAAATGGCCTTTTCCTTGCACAGTTGAGCGATAAACTGCAAAATTGCTTCGTAACTGGTGCCGTAACATAATTGTATTTTGCATTAACATGTGTTTGCAATTAACTTCAAGTGAGATAAATACAGAAACAGAACAATAAACACAAAGACAGGTGTAGTTTGGTGGTTTGTATTTTGAGTGTTTCGACACTTTTTTGGTTCATCTTAATTTTGAAAGGAAACTTGATCGACTTCCGGTGCCAATCCGGCTAACTTTATCCAGCTTGATCGAACTGCTGTAGAGCTAGGGATTGTTTTTGTCCGGGAAGGCTGTTAGCTGTGCTCTCCAGTGCATGCCGCTGCATGAAAGGAGGGGCGGTCACATTTTTCATTATTATTATTTTAAAGATTCTATCAAAGCAAAAAATAAATAAATAAATAAAAAATTAAAATCCAATTTGACACACTTTTAAAACATTTACTATAAACTGCATTTATTCAAGTCATGCCAAACTTAAACACCTTACGTAAAAGGAAAACTATTCATACTATAGCCAGCTTCAGTGGTGGTTCTTGAGGTTTAAACTATGTAAAAATGTGCTGTTTCCAATCAATAGTATGCTCATAGTGTAGCCCAGTACTCCATATAGGCCAACACATGCTGCACACAGGCTACATATAACCTCAGGTTGCAGTATGTGCTACTATACGGTCACATCTCAGGTTTCAACATGGGTTGGGTGCTCAGTAATAAATGCTGAGAATACCATGAAGTACAGATATAGGCTTGGCCTGTCCCCAGATCTGTGTGACACTAATCTCTCTAATAGCCTGGAGCAGATCTCCAACCATAAGCGCTGCGAAACGATTAGGAGGTCAAAGGTCTAGGGGGATTTCTCTGCCAAGCTGGAAGCTGAGTCACCTGTTCTATATTGGAGTGCTGGCTTTCATCTTCAGCAAAAACACGGGGTCCTGTACATAGCTTAATGGCTGGAGCTCGAGGCACTGACACAGGCCCGGGTGAGGAGTTCAGTTCCTGTCGATGTTATTCCCCTGGCAGTATTTTCAAACTTTTATCACGAATGAACTCTCTCCGGAAAGAGTGAGCGCAGGCCCGGCAGGATGTTCATCACTTTAGAGAGATTAGAAACATGCATCAAAAGGCTTGCTTCTAAGTATGTGTCAGGAAGCTGTGAGCATAGCAGCGGTCACCAAATCACCACATAATTAGATTACACCTTCATTGTCACACTCCTTTCTTGCGTCACGTACAATTAACTAATTCACTCGCACAAATGTAGGGTGAGCCCGGCATGAGCTCCTGCTGCAACAATAGCTGCACAATCGCCCATGCATCACCTACAGGATTAATTCATCCACATTTGTGCTGTTGCTCATCAGTGAGGCATTTTGAAGCTAACATTTTAGCATCTGCTGTAAGCTGATAGCTGAGGACTGTTCTGAATCACTAATAATGTAAAATGAATCAACCTGAGATGAATACGTGGTAAAGGAAATGGATCAGGAATGAAAAAGCCCCAGATTGCAACTGAGATGGAAGACCGTGTGGCCGAAATCAGGTCCACAATGCATTTGAGTGTTTTGCTTGATTGGTTGTGAAGATGTTAAAGAAAGCTTTCTTCTCATTCCTTTAAGCGGTCTTCAGGAATAGTTCTCCTTCCACTGAGACCATTTCTGACGAGGCTTCAGTGAACAGTAGATGGATCAGCTGAAGGTCCAGATGCATCTCTCAGGTCCTGTGTCAGGTCTCTGCTGGATTTTTTTCCCCTTTTAGACTTTTAGATGCTGTTCATCTGCTGCTAGTTTTCTTGTCCTCCACTTGTCCAGTTTCCGCAGCTCTTTGGGAATCACCTTGCTAGTGCGGAAATGAGGGGTGGCTCAAGACTTTTGCACAGCACCGTGCACCAGCACAGTGTGCACAACTCGGATAAGCTGGAGATATTTTCTTTTCCAGCTCCCCCCTTTCTCTTCGCGGTAAAGAAAGCTTCAATAAATTCCTGAACAGTCATTTCTAAAGTGGCAAAATTTCCACATAAATCCGCCCATAATATTTCATGTAATCCTGCTAACAGAAGAACAAACAAACAGATAAGCCAAAAAGAGTCACGTGACCTGTGGTGGAGGTAAAAATAACCCTCAAAGCAGATTAAAATGGTTTCCACGGCAAACTATCACATATAACCTGCCACTGCGCTCAGTAAATTAACTTCAGTCAAACCTCCAGGGCTGTAAAGTGAAGTCAGTCTAACCGGCCTGTAAAAAGGCTAATATGGCTGCATGTGTGAGGCTAGTTTTGTATTTTTCAGTAGTTTTTATTTGATTATAAAAAAAAACCATTCAGTTTAGTTTCATTTAGTTTAGTTTTTCTTGTTTCGAATGGGATCGGGCCCTAAACCCCGAGCTGGAAAAGCAAGCGAGTTAAAGGATGGATGGATGATTTTGGGTCGCGTTTGTCACATGCTGAGATTTAAGAACTTCAACACGATGCGATAACGCAATACAAGGTCGTCCTTATGCAGGCTGACAAATTTGTCCAGACTGATGACAAATTTCCATCACCCACAGGTGATGCGACTGTGTAGTTCACGGTGGCTTTTGTGGTCTGCTTCAGATTGCTGTCCTGATGCGGAAGCCTGCATCTGTGCGGTTGCACTTTCGTGACTGCCTTCACGTCTCTAACCAGTCCTCCAACGGAGTCGTGTTATCGACATTAGTTCCTACACTGTGAAGCGAGGCAAAAGTGCAAATGTTTCTGAAATGACACAGCAGACCGTTCCCATTTCAAACTGTGAAAAAGGTGGTTAGTTTGGTGGAGGAGCCTCCCACACGTTTGACTTTTAACTGTTATCAGTCACCATTTTGAAGTTTCACTTTCAGTCACTGGTGACTTTGAATAACATTCAGTGTTTGGCTGGAAAAGATCACGATTTGGGTTCAAATACAGTTGTGTGTATTTTTTAAGAAGAAGAAGAAGAAGAAGAAACAGCCTTTATTGTCCCACAGAGGGGAAATTTTTAAGTGATGTTCCTGCTTTCACAGGAATTAAGAGGGTTCTGTGTATGGATTTCCATATGGACAGCATATGGAGAGGGGTTTTCACCCCCAGCGAATGCGCTCCTGTGCAGTCCTTCAAAACCCCAGCTGCATGTCGGCGGACCTCCGAATGCTGGTTGACTGACAAGTGGGCTGGAACAGCGGAGGGAGTTCACCACAAATTGGAAAAGTGCAAAAATCCCCCCATCAAAGCTCAAAAATAAAGCGTGAAACATACAGACAGTAGCTGCAGTGGACACTTTCCACTGTTTTTAACCCTCAGTTTCACTTCAGATCGTTGTGTGTTAGGACTTCACTCTTCTCCACAGCTGGCTGACAGACCAACAACAGCACAAGCAGGAGTAGCTCACAGACTGGTTGTACCGCATACTTTGTATACTTCCCCCATCGACAACAGAGCTCGCTGTAGGTAGACGGGCTGCCCGTGGACTGTCAGCACGCTATCATTGCTGAACAATAACTTGAGCTAAACTAGTAGCCAAGTGCTGCTAGTCAAATGCACTTGCAGCGAGTGTGAGCACCTCTACAAAAGCAGCGGTTTTGGCAGTTTGCTGACCTGGAACATTCAGGTGTGTGTTAACACAATGCCACAATCCCAGGAAATTCACCCCACGGTCAGACCATACAGAGCTACATCTCAGACTCTACAGGCCTCAGTACCGTATCACCCCAATAGAGCGCTTCGCTCTCAGACTGCTGGCTTACTGGTGGTTCCTAGGATACTTAAGAGTAGAATGGGAGGCAGAGCCTTCAGCTTTCAGGCCCCTCTTCTGTGGAA
>JAVDPK010000341.1:114324-126359 GCA_034780415.1 Cichlasoma orientale
TGCGCCCTATGTCTGCTGGGATAGGCTCCAGCCCCCCCGCGACCCTAAACAGGATAAGCGGAAGCAAATGGATGGATCAGGTGACCCTGAACCATCCCTGAGTTATGCTGCTATAAGCCTAGGCTGCTGGGGGGTTCCCATGATGAACTGAGTGTTTCTTTTCATTCACCTCTTTTCACTCTCTATGTGTTTATACTCCACTCTGCATCGAATCATTAGTTATTAATCTCTGTCTCTCTTCCACAGCATGATTTGTCCTGTCTCCCTCCCCTCGCCCCCAATTGGTCACAGCAGATGGCTGCCCCTCCCTGAGCCTGGTTCTGCCGGAGGTTTCCTGTTAAAAGGGAGTTTTTCTTTTCCACTGTCGCCAAGTGCTTGCTCATAGGGGGTCATTTTAAATGTTGGATTTTTTTTTTGGCGTTATAAATAAAATTGAATTGAAGTGAATTGAATTGAATGTTAAATGTTAAAGTATATGACAGCACAATTAGAAAAGACAGTTAAAATGTCCAACTTGACTGCTGTATTTACATGTTGCTTCATATCCATCCATAACTATTTAACTACCTCAGTGACCTCACCCCCAGTGACGGGCGAGTCGTCCCCCTC
Source organism: Cichlasoma orientale (assembly GCA_034780415.1). Lineage (NCBI taxonomy): Eukaryota > Metazoa > Chordata > Actinopteri > Cichliformes > Cichlidae > Cichlasoma > Cichlasoma orientale. Next base: position 114,934 of record JAVDPK010000341.1, read on the forward strand.
ATCCCCAGACTCTGCTTCCTCTACTGAAGGCATGTCAGTGGAATTTAAGAGGTCCTTGGCTTTTTCCCCCCTGGTAGGGTCTCTCAAGACAAATTGGTCCTGGGTAATAGGCCAGACAAAGAGTGATTCCAATGACCCTTATAGCAAAGACACTGAGGGAACAATTTTACCATGCCCGGGATACTGGGGGGGCCCCACCTTGAAGCCAGGCCTGGGGAGGGTCCTTGAGGGAGAGTGTCTGGTGGCCAGGTCTGTGGGGCCTGGCCAGGTGCAGCCTGAAGAATAGTCATGGGCCCGCCCTCCTGTAAGCCCACCACCTGCAGGAGGTGCCGTAGGGATTGGGTGCAGTATCTGTCGGGTGGAGGCCCTGGTGGACCGATCCCCAGCTATTGAGACTGGCTTTTGGGACATGAAATGTCACCTCTCTGGGGAAGGAGCCTGAGCTAGTGCATGAGGCTGAGAGATACTAGCTAGATCAGCTAGATACAGTCGGGCTCACCTCAACGCATGAAATGGGCTCTGGAACCAGTCTCCTGGAGAGGGGCTGGACCAGTCTGGAGTTGCCCTAAATGAGAGGTGGGGGGCTGGGGTGGGTATCCTTATATCTCCTCGGCTTGCTGCCTGTACGTCACTGGGTGGGGTGATTGAGGGTGCTCCATCCCGTGACTCCATCGTCATACTGGGAGACTTCAGCGGTCATGTGGGGAACGACAGTGAGACAAAATATGGATACGGCAACATATCGGATAGCTTTCTCCTGGGATATGCCATCAGCGCACAGACATTTTCATTAAAGATGCAGGCACATCTAAATCTCGAGTTGAAAGCTTCATTTTCAGATCCTCGGCCAGGTGTTAAGATGTGCGTGTGTGTTTGTGTGACGATGTTTGAAAACAGCATTTGCTGTGAATTGTCGTCAGCTTGGTTCCTAATTGATAATTCCTGATCTGTGAGTCAATTAAGGCTTAACAAGTTAATGAAGCAATGAGACCTCACAAGCTGAAGGACAACCAGCTCTGCACACGCAAAAAGGCAAAAAAAGCGACACAAATTGTGCACTGAAACAAAATTACATAGGCAGCATTTTCTTCTTTCTGCTTTAATGTTAACTAAATATGTAATTTCCCTAAATTTTCCATATATTTTAACTGCTGGAGCGCCTGAAAAAATCTTTTAAAGTTTAAAAACATTTAAAAAAAATAATAAATCGGGAGCGTTGTAGTATTTGTGTTGGCTGAAGAGACAAGCCAAGGTCCTTCCAGACACTCGTGTGGACAGGTATGCCTTCACTGAGGCCGTTTCATTTCTCTACAATAACAAACCTTGAAAACACTCAGCCACGACAAAGGGACGATATGACACGCCTTATGTGGAATAAGTGTGTCTCTCTGTCCTCCCTTGAGTGGGGAAGACCTACAGTTCTGGTCCTGGAGATTTACTGCCCAGCTAATCCCATTACTCAACTATCAGATGCCAAATCCCCTCTAATGGCATTACACGTGCCAGAATTACGTATGATGATGCTTGCTAATGAGAGCTCAGCTGATATACCTTACTGGAACCAGTGGCCTTTGTGCACAGAGTAGCCCCGTGGCTCTGCGGCTTAATGGACTCAGTATTGAGTGTCAAGGGAAGTCAAATTTATCGACAAAGTGCTTTTAACAAAAAGCAGGTTGCTCGCAGAGTGCACTACAGGGCAACAAAAGGATGTAAATACACTGAAACTGTGAGCAAACACTGTGAAATGTTGATCGTTTGTAATGCGAGGGAGCACGTGTGACAGCGGAAGCTGCAGGGTGAAGCCAAGGACGAGTGGACACTTAAAGATTCAAGCATGAATGATGAATGGCAGGACGGTTTCTCAGACAAAGCTCAAATCAGGCAGCAGCTGCTGCTGTTGCTGCTGCTGCTGCTGCTGCTGCTGTTGCCATGTCTTCTGAAAAGGTCATTTTGAAAAGTTGATAAGTGCCTTTGCCAAAAAGAAAGTTACAAACACACCTACTACGCTGAGAGAAAATGTCACTCAGCAGCCACTTCAGTCTTCAGAAACAGCGGCCGAGCAAGTATTTGAAATATTCAGGCACTTAATCATAAGAACCAGCACTTCAGAAAAGAAAACAGCACTGAAAAATCACTTAGTAAGAAATGCACTATATTGCCAAAAGTATTCAGCCATCCATCCAAATCACTGAATTCAGGTGGTTTCATCACTTCCATGGCCACAGGTGTATAAAACCAAGGACGTAGGCATGCAGACTGCTTCTACAAACATCAGTGAATTCCAGCGTGGTACCGCGATAGGATGCCACCTGTGCAACAAGTCCAGTCATGAAATTTCCTCGCTACTAAATGTCCCACAGTCAACTGTTAGTGGGATTATAACAAAGTGGAAGCGACTGGAAACAGCAGCAACTCAGCCACAGAGCGGGGGTCAGTGGATGCTGAGGTTCCTGAACTGTTGATGCAAGGAGGGATGGATCCATGCTTTCACGTTTACACCAAATTCTGACCTTACCATGTGAATGTGAACAGAAACTGAGACTCATCAGACCATGCAACATTCTTCTGCTGTCCAGTTTGAATTGTAGTCTCAGTTTTCTTCTCTCAGCTGACAGAAGTGGCACCCTAAGTGGTCTTCTGCTGCTCTTCTGCTGCTCTTCTGCTGCTCTTCTGCTGCTCTTCTGCTGCTCTTCTGCACACTTTGGTTGTAACAAGTGGTTATTTGAGTAGCTGTTTCCTACCTATAAGCTTGAAGCAGCCTGTCCATTCACCTCTCACAAGAACATACTTTCTCCCAGAGAACTGGCGCTCACTGGATATTTTCTGTTTTTCGGGCCATCTTCTGTAAACATTAATGATGGTTGTGCGAGAAAATGTAAGTAGATCAAGAATTTCTGAAGTACTCAGACCAACAAAAACAATGCCACCTTCAAAGTCACTTAAATCGCCTTTCTTCTCCATTCTGATGCTCAGTTTGAACTTCACCAGGTTGTCTTGACCTTGTTTAAATGTACCAAGCTGCTGCCATGTGATTGGCTAATTAGACATTTATATTAATGAGCGGTTGAGCAGGTATACCTAATGAAGTGATTGGTGTGTGTATTTTACTGTAGCCTAATGTGGATTTTGTGCTTAATGTCCAGCGCTGTTATGACCTGAGAAACGATGCTATTGGGCCACATGCATGCGGATGCCTAACCGCTGCAAAACATGAAGAGAGAATGCAGCGTGTGGAAAAAAAACATGCTAACTTGAGGGGTTCGTCCTGCAGTTTCACACCAGCAGCCTCCTGTGTGGACGTTTATGAGATTCTTTGGCCTCACTATAAAACTCAGAAGGACTCCACGCCCACAATATGTTTGTCTAATTAAACACGTCTGATCAAAAACAGCACCACCAGCGGGTAGTTCAGACTGGCTGGTGATAGCTCTATCTGTGCACAGGCGCTCGAGCTAAAATCAGAGCCTCCGCTTTTTGCTCTTAAAGCTCCCAGGAAAATGATTTATACGCCTGCTCTCGGCTTGTCGCGATGCCACTCAGAGCGATTTATCTTGCCTTGGCCCACGCTCTCTGTAGCAGGAGCCGGCCAACCTCCCCCCACCCTCTTTTCTGTTGTTTCAGCATGAATGATCTTTTCCATTGACAGCTTTGTTCATCCCTGCAGGCAGATCTGCACCTGTAACCAAAGCCCGGTGGATACCGGCCTAATTACTGTTCTCATCTGGCACCCAGCTGCCTTCCTCGTCCTCGTGTGAACCTGTGCAGCAAAACTCGGAAGAGGGGCCATTACCTGGTTAAAAATGAGCTGCGGTTGCTGTAGCTGCCATGTGAAAAGCAATATAGATGAAGCTGGGAAGAAAAGGGATTTTGAGGACTCAAGGTCAGAAGGACAATAAGCCAGAGAAAGATGGCATCTCCAGTTACGTCGTCAATCAGCGACGGCAGTTCACGCTTATGTCATGTTGGCAGGTATCACTGTCTTCTTAATCCCCGGCGTGCCTGATGTGATCTGTGACAGCTACTGTTTTTAAACCGAGACATGCAGGAGCTGTCAGCAGCAGCAGAGCCTCCGAACATCAGCCAGGACAGGCAAAATGAGTTGCTTGGGCCCGAAAGGTCGATGGGTTCTCTCTGAAAAGAGAAAATAAGGACACGGGTGAAGTGGATTTAAGTGTTTTCACTGGTTGAAAAAGAAAAATTAAAAAAAAGCAGGCAGGCTTCACAGCTTGAATAAAATTTGAATAAACAATACTTCCTGCATGGGAGTGAATATTTCTTTCACAAATGGATATACCAATGTAGCATGATGACGCACATAGGAGAGATGCACATTGTATAGTATACAGTCAACGAAGGACGAACTTGTTGCCAATCTCTGAAGCTCAGGCCTCAACACTTTTCATTTATTCTGTTATGAGTTCAGTCCTGTATATACACTTGTACCAAGGCCTGCTGTAGCAGAATTTATATGCAAATCTTGACCTTTGCCAAGCTGTTACATGAATAGTTGTTTTTCCTCGTGTTCTCATCCGATAAACACTTGTTTGCGGACAGATTTGCAGAATTTACTTCCAGTTTGCAGTCATTTCAAGTCAGCGAGTGAGCCCTCATCAGTCACACAGGAAACATAGCTTTATGAAGTGTTTTTAGGATCAGTCACCAAGCAGATGAACGCCGTTGAACTGATCTACCTCTCCTCTTCATTTTCCTCTCCGGAGGGGGGCTCGACAGGAGACGAGGTGCTGACAGCTCTAAATTTAATACGCTACGCCCCCCAAAAAAGTGTCAGCATGACCAGGCTAGTGTGAAAATAACACCACGTTAAAGCTGAGGCAGCCCATGCCTCGAGCATGACGTGACACTTATGCAATCTCACAATGAGGCCCAGTTATTTGAGGAATGTAACTCGAAACCCCAAAACGTTTATAGACAGGTTGTTGCCAAGGTTTAGGAAGACAGCTGTGCAGGTGATGTGCGTGCATGCATGAAGGGCAATTTCCAAAACACGAGAGGCTGGGAGCACAATTTTAAGTGCATTTCAGGAATAAGCTGGAGTTCTGCTCATTTCCAGCCCCATATTTTTATTCTTGGACTCTACTAGACTAGCTTTGCACATTTCATAGTTCAAAATAGACCTTATTTATCTTATTCAGGGCCTCGGTGCAATCGCTTCGGTTGAATGAGAACTTTTAGAACCTCTTCCTTTCTGATTGGCTGCCACTCTTGAACAGGTTTGAACAGCAGGTGGGTGGGGCCTCTGTGCCTGAGATATTATTGCCACTAATATGATGTGGTGAAAAGTAAAAAAAAAAATGGTAGGAGTCAGGCATTTTGTTAAAATGTAAGCACAAGGGCAGAGAGGGATAAATGAAATGAGTATTTACCACTTCAAAAACAGAGCTGGGAGCTCCTCAGGGCACCTGCTGTGGTCCTCTTGGGTTTTATTTTGTTTCTCATCAGTCTTTTTTTGGGGGGTATTTATCCATTTTCTTCTGCCCATCCAAGGTCAGATTGCAGAGGCAGCAGCCCAAGCAGAGAACTTTCAGAAGCCCAAGTTTTGGCTCTTGTACAAACTCTGAGCTCATTATCAGAGACTTCAACCATTTCTAAGATGAGTACCCACCACAGATCCGTATAGGTAGGAGAGAAATTATGGAAGTTAAATCCACTCTAAAGTTAGTTAAAGCTAATTTTATTTTAGAAAAGGTCCTCTTGACTCCAATTCAATATTTGTATCACTTCATTTAACAGAGTATGTTTGCCTTTCTGCTTTAATCACATCCAGACAACCACAAAGCGCACAATAAATGAAGCTTCAGACATTTTTTGAAAAGCAACAGCACAATTATTAAAGTTATATTAAATTCTGTGTCACGTTCTGATATTTGCCGGGTGATTAAACTGTAAACAAAGGTTATACCCTGCTGAAAGAATTCAAGTTAAGAAGCAGATTCAATTATATATGAATCACATAAGCAGGTAGAAGCCAAACTGAGTTTTATTAAATAATATTTTTAGGTACATGAACTGTTTTCCTGCTGCGTTTGAAAAGCAGTGTCGGTTTAAGGGGGGGAAAAAAGCTGAGGCAGGGGAGACCGAGGTGTAACAAGAACCGCAGTGTTGTTCCAGCAGCTGCTGTAAAGCAGTATTAAGCACATCTGTGTTTGACAGGTCAAGGTTTCTGCTGTTCGCCTTTAGTTTAACTCCATACTGTGTTGAATTACTTTCTGTGACACTGTTTTTATTACATAAATCTTTCTTTTTACTAAGATATTTTAGGCTACATAGGCTACACGTCTCAACTGGCTGCCTCGCTTTTCTGATTTTGTATTCCAAACTTCACTAAAGTGGACCTATTAAGCTTGTCCTTACTTTCTGTCACATATATGCTGCTCAAAAAAAAAAAAAAAATTTAAGGAACATTTTGAAAACACATCAGATACCAATGCTCTCCTCACCAAGTCATATTCGTTCAACTTAGTATAGCTTCATATTTTTGCCGTGGTCATCCACGCCACTCTTGCAGTGTCTCTATGCCCCATTAGTGGGGCCTGTGCCACAGCTTGAGAACCACTGGTTTAAATGGATGGTATCTTTAAAGGGAGAGGGGCTACAATGGCTTGTTTCAGGCAGGAGATGAACTAAGGGGCTTCAGCAAGGCCCAGCTGAACATACAAATCTACTCTAGCAAGAAGAAAAAACAGAGTTGGAAATTAACATAATAGGTGCCCCTTATTTTCAAATATGTCTTCAGTGCACTTTGCAGGTAGATCGTTCCAAGGATCTCAGGGAACTCACTGTCTCACTGGCTGATGCCATTTGCTACGTAAGTCACAGCTGCACTTTCTGTAGCTGAATTTATTTTTGTTTGTGATCGCTATTATTTATTTGTGTCTGAAAAATTACAGGAATGTAGCAAGCTGAAGTGAAGCATGGGCAAAGGAAGTACTCATTAAATTTTTATGTAGATTTCGGATAAATCGCTTTAAATTGCAAAAGAAAACTTCTGTATGAAGTTAGCTGGAAGTTTGCTGAGTAAGACGAGATGCTTCTCTGATGGTATTGATGATAAATAACAATACATTTTTATTGATTGGTTTATACACAAATACCTACAAAAAGACTAGAAAAGCAAACTATTCTCGTGTGCTTAACATGAAAGTGTAAGCATTAGTCTATCTTTATCTGGTTCTTAGTCTTATTTGGCAGTGAACTGAGAACAGAGATGACAATATACCCGAGCATATTGCAGTCTTTAATAGCCTTCGATGCATCCTACTGGAAAATTAAAATTTAAGACGCTTTAGTCTCTCCGCGGGTTCTGTGCCTCTGCAAGCAAACTGGCAACCCACCTTCAACCCAACTTTTTTCCCCCCTCATGCTGGTTTTGACTTAATGTCATATCTTTTGTCATTGATCCCTACTCTAACTGTGCTAGGTCATGCTGCCGCTCTCCTTCCCTCTGGCTTTCCATGCAATCTGAAGGGCAGGGATGTCCTGAAATAGAGCTGTGCTGCCAAATATAAATTATTACTGAAATAACAGTCTTTATTTGGCCGTAATGGTCCTGACTGAACGCTGATGTGTTGACAACAGCTGTCTAAGGCCTTGATTATACTCTGTTGCGGACACGGACAGCTGGAGACCCGATGGCTGAGTACTCATTCCTGTTCTATTTCTTAGAAGTCTGCCACCTGTGGTGCATGCATAACTGGTGCATTATAATGTAAGTTCTCTGTGGACAAGTCCGCGTGGTAACAGAAAACAGGCATGCATGCCGACATCTGCACGTACCCTCGCGCTCACTGATGATGAAATTTACGTCACTTGGACTGAGCAGACTCACAGATGTGCAACAGTCTGACAATCGGTCTCTAATAAAACATGCAATCATCGGGCAACCACTGATTTTTCCTAGAAACAAGGAGGTTGCTGTCCATAGTGTGAGTGGGCAAAATTTTGATGTTGGGTGGCTGAACCCATCAGCTAGTCTCCTGACTCAACCGCTGTAGTTGTAGTTCAAGACTGCATACATTTGTCTGTCATGGTTCCAGTGTTTTGTGTTGCTTTTGAATTTTGGACTCCTCCTGAAGATCGTGTTTTGGTTTCCACCCGGAGTTTATCGCCGTTTTCTTGTTTGAAGTTTTTAATCCTAGTAGTTGTGAAGTTTTCACATCATTTGATCTTTGGTAGTTGGTTTTACACCTTTGTCTGTCCTGCTCTCATTACTTTCGCCTGCATCTCACTCCCTATCTGTTTGTCATCCCAGCCAGTTCTCTGTGCATATTAAGTTTTGTGTGTCCTTCAAAAGACACACAAGATGTCCATATTTGTTCCCTTTGCTTTCAGTGTTTTTGGATTTCTGGAGCTAGAATAAAGGATGGCCTTATTACATCTTCTGTGCAGTTATCCTGGTTCCTAATCCAGTCTGTCCAGCCAACAACGGATGTAATGTCGCAAAATTTGAGGAGGATGCCAATTAGCTATTATCTAATATTATGCTTGGCCAGATCTCAGAGGGTCATACTGGAGACATGTATGAAATCATGATGATGTTATGTAACTGAAGCTCCTCTTTGCTTATTTTTGATCTCCTGCCACAGCAGCGTTTTTCAAAAACTGGATCATGTGACGTGACACTGCTACAATTAAAGACAGTTACAGACTTGCATGCTGGGTGTCCTTGCAGAGGTCACAGAGTTTGTGTTTTGACTGGTTTTGGACATAGATGGGATGAGATTTTCAGAAGATCTTTCTTCCTCGATATGAAGTTTTTCATTTTATAAAGAGATGTAGGCGTGAGAGAGAACAAACCGTATATCAGTCAGCCAGTTGGACTGAATGTAAGGAACATGCTGTTTTTGTTTGATTTAAATATGCAAAAGATTAGCTTTCTATGGAATCTGGGGTAACATTACTGGATGAGCTTTTAGCTTGGAAAAAAGCAAGTATACCTAGATAATATAAGAAAAAATAAAGAATTCAGTATTTATCAAGTCAAACAACAAACAAACAAACAAATATTTGGTGCAAAGGTGAATTGTGGGAAATTTTGGTGTAGATCCAGATCATTTTCCATCACCAAGGTCAATGCCCATGTGGCTATAAAAGATGGAAGTGATGTCATACAATGGTTTTGGACTTCTAGCTCTAAAAAAACCCAACATGATAGCTGCCAAAATGGTAATGTCGAGGTTTCAAAATGGCAAAGTGATGATATTTGGATGAAAGGGTTGGAGTGCTAAGTTACCAGCTAATTCTAGCTGGTTAACGAGCTGCATTCATAATCTGCGCGTCTGAAATGCACAGACACATCTGTGAATCAGTGCTAAATAACAGACAGTAAACACAACTTTTTGAAGTTGAACAGGAAGCGCGTGTTTACCTCACTTGAAGTTGATGCCCTGCTGTAAGCAGTGTACAGTGTGGATGTCCTCGCCAATATTACTGTCAGAGCAATTGTTGTGTTACAGACACTTGGTCCTCGGCCGAGCCTTCGTCACAAGGAACTCAGCAAACACATGTTTACGCGACTAAAAAGAGATTAATTACTCCCTACTGTTTGGATCCCATCACGTGGTACCAAGGCTTTTCAAAGTGCTGTGTGTGTGTGAGACTGTGTGTGCGGTCATAGATAATAATTCTGGCCTTCCTGAACAGAATGACAGCACTCAGCAGCTGTACAAGGCTCTGCCAAGGACCACCTCCATCTCTCTGTGTTTGTTTTTACATCTCCTGCCCTTTTCTCTCTGTCTGAGTAAGTTCTGCTCTTGCGCTTCCCCTCTCTATTTTTTTTTTAAATCTTCGGAAATCATAAACTGATAATAAGAAAGCATGAAAAAGTCCTATTATGCTCACTTCCAGCTATCTTTATTCTTTCACGTCACATTTTTGAGGGGACCTATTTTTCCATATTTCTAGCTCCATATTTTTATTCTTTTACTCTAGATTAGCTTTGCATAATTCAAGGTTCAAAAATGACCCTTATTCACGTCCAGAAGATGTGGGGAAGCAACAAAAAAGTGTTAGGGTTGAAAAAAGGAGAGCAGGATGCAAAGTTGGCAATATTAAAAAGATGGTAGCACAATGAAACAACGGAGGAACACAACAAAGCCAAAACAGAGTAAATTAACTGGATAATGGACCAAAAAACAAACAAACAAAACAAAAACCGCCCTCCTCTCCACTAAAGAGGAGCAATAAAAACTAAGCAATAAAAACACAGCCACCATTCTGCAAGGGCAAAGGCTCTCTGGTACTGGAGCTCTCCTTTCTCTGGCACTAAGCACTCTGGCCCATTTGAAGAGCAGAATCAGATGCACATAAGGGTGGTACCAAGGAAAAGAGAGCAAAACATGCCCACTGGAGCAAAACCACAGCAGGCCCTGCTCGGGTTGTAACATGGCCCTCGGTTCATTCTCTGACCAACTTTTCCTTTGAGCCAACTCTCTTCTGACCGGCTGTCCCTCATTAACAAAAAAGCAGGTGGCTGGGGTTACTGTGCTGCATACGAGATGTGAGAAGACCATATTAGAGATCTCAGTAATAGTAGATGAAACTGTCTGAACCTAAGCATGAGTAAGCTGTCCCTTGTTAAATGTAAGCACTGGGGAAGAAAGGGGTGCATGAAGTGGGTTTTTACCATTTGACAAACAGGAGTTCCCCAGGGCACGTGTGTGGGTCCCCTTGGGTTTTCTTTTGTTTCTTGTCTCACTTTTTTTGTCATTTTGTTATTAATTTTTGATACTTTTTTTTTTTAAACTCTATGTCTATATTCTTGGACTTAGCATTACATGTCATTGAGCCTTGATGCAGCCCCTCAGTTCATCCTCTGATGACTTTCTTCTGATTGGATGCACCTTTTACACAGAAGCTCTCTTTAGCTTCAGTGAAAATCAAAAGTAAAAAAATATCTGAAAAAGAGTGTTTAACATTCATCCTACTGACTGGGATCCATGCAATTTGTTCCTAATAATGTCACATTATCATTTTCTATTTTTGCTCTGTTAGTGCTTTTTAAAAATACTAATGTTTTGGGGTCAGTCATTTAAAAATACAAAACAGACTCGGACGCCGTGACTGCCTTCATCATCTGCCCGGAGAGCTTCTCAGATTGGAATTTACCAGGACATCGCCTGATCTACCTGAGAGAGCTGCCATATATGAAAAAGAGAGCTGACGCTGCTACATTGCAAGCCCCAGTCCAAGCAGCAATGACCTTCTTGGGAGCGAGGAAAACTCCACCTGCTGATGTGACTGTTCAATGATTAGCTGGAAAATCTGCTTGAAATAGGTGTTACCTTTGGTCCTGAAACAGAGACAGGAAGGTAGCAACTGTTTGCTCCTCCTGTCACATGCAGTGGTGGACAAAGTACTCAACTCTAGTACTTAAGTAAAAGTACTGATACTCGTGGTCAAATTTTACT
>JAVDPK010000341.1:126459-161771 GCA_034780415.1 Cichlasoma orientale
AAGTAAAAATACTCAAAAATTGTACTTAAGTACAGTACTCAAGTAAATTTACTCCGTTACTGTCCACCACTGGTCACATGCCAGCATGCTCTGAACAAAGCATGAGGCGAATTGTGTACTATAAGTGCCTGCTAGTGGGATTAGCTTTAGCTGTTTTTAGTTGCTCCAGTCCCTGTACAGCTGTACTGAGAGCTTGGTCTACATTGCCAGTAATAAGTCAAACTTGTTCCAGGTGCATGCTGGGCTCTGTCAGGGCTGCCCTTTGTCCTTGATTCTGTTCATAACATTTATGGACAGAATTTCAAAGCACAGCCAATGGGCGGAGGGTTTGGTAGTCTCAGGATCTCATCTCTGCTTTTTGCAGATGATGTGGCTCTGTTGACTTCATTGAGCCGTGACCTCCAATTCTCACTGGGGTGGTTTGGAGCTGAGTGTGAAGCGGCTGGGACGGTAACTGACACCTCCAAGCGTGGCGTGAGGCTCAGCTGTCTACTCCAGGTTGTGGATGACTTGCTGCCCCAAGTGGAGGAATTTTAGCATCTCATGGTCTTGTTCGTGAGTAAGGGGAGGGTGGAGCTGGAGATTGACAGATCGGTTTGACAGACCGGTCTGTTTCAGTGAAGAGAAAGCTGAGCATGAAAGCAAAGCTATCAATAACTAGTTGATCTATGCTTACCCATGATCTAACCAGGACATGCAGGAGAGATTATACTTTTTGAAATGACAAGTGAAAACTAAGTGATTCCAGAGTCAAAGGATGGCAAATAAGCTTTTAAGTAATAATGTGCATGAGGGTTAAAAGCAGTCCTAAGGATTACTTGTGCATACACTGACCTCATTATTTGAAACTTTGGGCATGTTCAATATGCACCTCCACAACTGTTACAGTATAAACACAACAGAGACTAAGAAAAAGTATAAAAGGTCCACTTTAAGCTATCAATCAAGAAGAACTGCTCAGTGGAGTTTTGCACCAGTCTAAATCTGGAGACTTTAACCTGATGGTCTTACTGCTGTCTTCCCGTCTTTCACTCCGTCTTTGCTGTCTGCCTCACCTTTTCGCTCCCTTGATGAAAAATAACTGTTCCCCTGCAGCAGATGGCTGTTCTCAGCCACTCCCACCCCCACACTCCACTGGGGCCCTGTGCGGGGGAGAGAAACACAGGCCATAACATGACATCTGCATACAGCTCACCTGTACTACTACATACAGCCACATTTACATATCCATCCTCGGTGTGGTAGTATTTTTATTCATGAGCTCAAACATGGACTCGGCGCTGAACAGTGTGTGTGTGTGTGTGTGTGTGTGCTTTAGTCACAAAAACTGTAGGGTTAATGTTTCTACACTATGTTTCTACCATGCTTGCACACTATGCATGTTGAACGATTCATTAGGAATAAAAAGGTAAAATAAACCTCTCTTATGTTATTGAGGTGAAGTGGTTGTAGTAGCCCACTTGTTTTTAGACTCTCTTATGCATCCTGTGATTTTTCTTCTGACTCCTTATGATAGGAATGCACTTGATAAAAAGCCTTTTAAGTTACTTATAAAAGAAACAACATCCTGCTTATAATTTTTGACAGTTGGCTGTTTTTCTTTATTTTGAATGGTTTCAAATAAAATAGCTTTGAGGTTTGGACTGTTAGCCGTACAAGGCAATTAATCAGAACAACAGCAGGACTGCATACATACCTGTACCGATATATGAATGTAAACAGAGAGCTGAGTGTGAAAGTGATGCTGTTGATTTACCAGTTGGTCTACTTTCCTACCCTCACCTCTGATCACAACCTGTAGATACGAGCGGTGTCCGCGGCTCGTGAGATCGAGCTGTAGACACTGCTTGTTTGAAGGAATGAGATCGCGGACACAAGCTGTGGAAATTAGTTTCCTTTGAAGGATGTCTGGACTCACCCTTAGAAATAGAGTGACCCATACCCAGTGCACACTGGAGAGATTACATCTTTCGGCTGGCTTGAGAATGCCTCAGTATCCCCCAAGAAGAGCTGGAGGAAGTGGCCAGGGACAGGGAGGGCTGACGCTTACACTGCTGCCCCAGTGATTCAGACCCAGAAGAGTGGCAGAAAATGGATGGATGAATGGATGGATGGCATGAATTGAGTCCCTGAATTTCTCAATCTGGCTAGGCCTGTGATTTCTTTTCTTGAACATCAAGATGGTGTGTCCCATTTCTTTTTATTTCAGTTTGACAAATTTGTCCCAAGCATGAGAAAAACCTTTGCTGGAAAGACCCAAATTAACATACTGGATTTCCACATGGGGGTAAAAAAAGAAAAATCAAGGCCCTGGCTAGGTTGGTGTGGACTTGAAGTGCACGCCAGCAACTTCTCCCATTTCATGAATGAGCTCAACAGTGCCCACAGGACCACGCCCCTGTTGTGCATCACTCCTTGAAAGTCTGCTCCCAGTTTAGGAAACATTTTTGTGTCAATCAATTAGGCCAATTCTCTCCACTGAGCAATCAAATTTCCCTGCTGCTGCATTTTAAAAACATTTCTGAGGTCCTGTCATGCTGTTGTAGAAAGACAATAATACTTTCCCCTTATATCTCCATCTCTGGGGCTCCCTGTTTCTGCAACACAAGCAAAGGCAGTAGCGTTTGCTTCATTAATGGCCCGAAGACTTATTCTTCTGCAGCGGAAATCAGATAAGCCTCCATCTTTTAATAACTGGATTAGGGAAATGCTTTCTATGCTGCAGTTAGATAAACTGAGACACAGTAGAACCAACATCCAGGCCAGTGACCTGGTTGCCTATTACTGAATATGTTAAAAAAAATTGAGCCCATCGTAATATAACAAATGCTTCTGTTTTTTTAAGTTTCATATACATGCACTATGTTTATTAATTAGCATCTTGTTGTACAATACTCTGCAACTCTTGAGCCACCCCTCAATTATTTATATTTGGCTTCCAAGCAGCCACACTTTGTTCTAATTTTTTAAAGTGGTCTTGAGCAACAGTTCTCCAGGCTTTCTGAAGTTCTCTGAACATTGGCTGCTTTTTCACTCATTTCAGTCCAGTCCTTGTGCCAGACCATTTTCATAGGAATGTCTGTTTGTTAAGCCATTTAATGCTGAGCTATGAATGATTCAAGGATAAGAAGGCACCTAACTTAAGGGATGAACCAGTTTTGTGTTGACACATAACAGACAACTTTCAAAGAACCAGTTTTAAAATGTGTCTTTAGGCACTTTGTTACTAGTAGCCTGTCACAACACATCTGTTCCCATTTCTGTTGTCGGATTTATGAGAAATGTCAAAGATAACACAGTTTGACAGACATAAAATTGTATTCTTGCAGCAACAAGCGTGGTGTGCAATGTGTCCTTAAAATATCAGAGGAAACTGGACAAGTGGAGGACAAAAGAAGAAGTGTCAGGCCTAAAACACAAGAACTGGACTGAAAATCAGTGGCAACAGGTCTGATGGAGGGATGGATCCAAATGTGAAATTTTTGGTTCAAATCATCATCATTATGTACGGAGGAGGTCAGGAGAGAGGTACAAAAATGAATGTCTGCAGTCGTCATTGACAGAGAACAGAACAAAAGGCAGAAACATCCAAAGAAGAGCTTTGAATGTCCTTCAAGAAGCCTGGAGAACTATTCCTGAAGACTGCTTAAAGAAATGAGAAGAAAGCTGCCTCAGAGAGTTCAGACTGTGCTGAAGAATAAAGGTGGTCACACCAAACATTGACTTTCAAGCTCGTTAGAATGTATGTATGTATGTTCGCACACTTCAATAAATCACTGCACATATTTCCCAGTTTCCTGTAAAATAGAAACAAACGAAGGGGTGGCTCAAATATTTTGCACAGTACTATGCCTTTATATATGTCACTAAGCACGCTAATAATGTTTTAATACACATAAAACACTTCTTTCAAACACATTTTTATAAAACGTTGCATTTTAATTTTTTAATGCCATTTTAAATGCAGATTTTGTGAAATTTGCCCATTTTCTGCCAGTCTCGTTGTGATCAGCACAGACAAACAGGGTTTCTGCAGCTCTGTTACAGCTGCCCCCGATATATTATATACCCATGTTGTAATCCTGTGTTCTAGCATGCAACGCCTACACGCGGGTTGCTCATGTTAATATTTAACGCATAACTTAGAGATGAAGTTGACATGAGTTTAAACTCACAGTCATCGAAACTTTAGGCAGCGGAAGAAAAAATACTGTAGATCCAAAAAGTAACCTGCTTATCTCGAACTCTGTTTTCTATTTCTGCATAACTGAAGTAACTCTGCACTTCTTCCACAGGCAGAGAAGGAACGCTACTGAGCATGTGCAGAGTAAGTGTAATCGTTCCGATTTGTTTCTGATTTGAGGAACTGAGCGTGTTACAACTGCCCCCTACATCTTTGCTTGAACACTTTGAGTGGCCGTGATGAATAAGATCACAGTCACAAGCTGCACCAGAGAAAATGTGCAACGCATCACGAGAGCAGAAACAAACTCCAGATAAATCTGCTGGTTTCCAAAACAAGCTAAGATAAACACTTTGCAAAAACACTCATGGAAGCAGAACGTTTTTTTCAGGGGTCATTCGTGCTCGGGATTATTTTTCTTTCTTAATACCCAGAACTGAGTTGTGCAAGAAAGCAGCAAAATCACTGTGGAAAAAAAAAAAAAAAAGAAAATGAAAAAGAAATTCCTAAACGGTTCCCTGAATCTTTCAAGCTTAACAGTGTGTGCGCCCGTTTCAGGAAATGCCAGGGCAGCTGGGAGATCCTGCAGAGATAAGTGGCGCCAACGGCACCGCTGATGTCACTGCCACTGGACTGAGAAGGCTCCCTCCCTCCTTCTCTTCCCCTCCGACTACACTGACAGAAAAATGCCAAGTGAGGAGTTCATTTCCAAAACAAGGTAAAGCTTCTCCCCTGCAACACAAGAAAATCCTTATGGAGGTGCAGCCAAGTGTGAAGCTGAAGACTTTCACTCATGAAATACAGACGCAGGTTCACTTGGAGGATTGTAATGCTTCATGAGACACAACAAAGTGACTCCACTTTACTGGTTCTTATTCTACAGCTGCTACTAATGCTTATTTTCATTGCTCATTAATCCCTCGATCATTTTAAATCCTCTAAGGAGTTTATGTGGCTGGTACAGTTTGTCTTGTTTAGACCTTGTTAGGATAGAGTTAAAAAAAAAAATTAAAGTAGACATACAAGATCTAAACTGGTTGGAATGAAAAACTAAACTTTTTTTCTTTTCTTTTCTTTTTTTTTTTGCATAAATCATCATATGTTCAATATTTGGTTCAGTTTTTGTGTTTTCTGAAAAATCTGAAAAAAATCACTTAGGCCATTATTTTAAGAGGGCGTCGTACTATTAGAGCACGTATACTACACTTTGTGAGTTTCCTTTAATGAATCTAAAGGATACAAATTTTTTTTGGTTGGTTGATAAAGAAAACAAACTTACGAGTATATGCGGCCCATTTCTAAACACATTTCTAAATGATAATTTATTGCCTTATTGTCTATTATAAATAAATAAATAAATTCAAGATCCAACATGAAGAATTCAAACAATGTGCGTCTCTGGTGCAACATCTGATTGTATTTGGCGCTTTATCAGGTTAACAAACACAGATACTGACGTCTGTCCTGAACTTTGTGTCTCATCTGCTTCTCCCTACGAGCCATTTCATTTCAACACAAAAGTTGCCGCTTAACACGTTCCATGCAAAACAGAAAGGAACAACATGTTTGCATAACTAGGAAATCATTTTATCTCCACATTACAGACTTATATTTTACATTCATATCATCTTCCACCTTTTACAGCTTATCTGGACGTCTGAAGTTAAAAAAAAATCGTGATGGGAAGCTTATCTCTGTGACTGAAAAGAAAATAAACTAACAAAACAAAAACAAAATAAACAAAACAAACAAAAAACAAAAATAAAAAGTAACAACCTTTGGTGTTGTAGCTTTGCTGTGGCAAGGGTTCATAAGGATTGGGCACAAAAAGAATTGGTTAGGTTTTATTAACACGAGAGGACCTTTCTCATCACTGTAACAACAATAAACATGCTGTTAAGGTCACACGATGGTCATGAGTAAAGAAACAACACTGCCTGCGGGCTTGAAACGAGAACAAACTGAAATGTTTGGACCCATCCATCGACCCCAATCTCCTCCCCAATAAAAGGGAACTTTAGGCTGCAATAAACTGCTTGAACACACTACTATTTGGGCTGTTTTGCAGGGAAAGAAGTCTCGCACCGCTTTATCTGATCCGAAACCAGCCCACCGTTATCCCGTTTTCATCAACACAGTGCTGATGTTTCCAAATGTTGAAGGAGTCCATGCACTTCCTCCAAAAAAAGACTTGCCACTGCTAAAAAACTGGCATCAGCATGGCAAATGAAGCTGACCTGAGTCAGTGACTTACTTTATAAGGCAAATTGTTGCCTTATTGTTGTTTTCAACAAATGACAGTGAGCAATACCAGGAAGTGCAAGTAACACATTTGCTGCCCTGCCATCAAAAGTTTACAGTAAGGGCACTTATTTTTAATCAATTAAATACATACATATATACTGGTGCACTGCCCTTAAAAGTTAGGTCTTTACATACAAACAACCCCAAACTCTACCAAAAATAATTGGCTCGTAAAAGGCATCACTGTAACGGTAGAAAGAGACATAATTTTGACAGGATTCAGAACAGACACTGGGGATATTTAGCTGTTGGAGATGTTGGGAATAGATATTTCTTAGGAAATCTGTTAATCAACTTTAAGATTTTACCAGCAGCTGACACCAGCAGTTACAACTTTGAACCAAGCGGTTTTGTGGATTTGTGCCCATGCCAGCTTGTTTTGATGAAACTGACTGTAGAGGAGGCACCCGCATCGGGTCTGTGGCGAAGAAATTTTTTTTTCACGGTGTTCTCGGTTTCTGCTACTGTTTGGCTGAGAGACAAGAAAAACAAGTTGAGCCCTGGCTGATGATGGCTTGCTTATGCAGGTTTCTGACAACCTGCATGGCATGCTAAGGAGATCAGGAATAGAGTTAGAGGCGGATCAGGAATGTCAGCAGCGGCAATCTCGGGGTTAAGGTGCACTTGACGTTGATGTTGTCAGACTAGTTTGACAAAACCGCAACGGTTAGTCCACTCACTATAATTTTCAGTTGTTGCCCCTGCCCTGGAGAAAGGCAAAACTTGGGAGACTTGGGAGACTTCTGAACTGCTTCACAAGCTTCTTAAAAATGCTTTTTGTGTTAACTCTTACCTGTTTCCATGTCCTACATTTGGGTCCAAATTCCATGTTTCATGACAGACAAATTGAAATTTGGAATTGTTTTTGGAACGTGTGGATGTTGCACCCTCCGGGCTAAAGAGAACAGGGACCATCCAGCTTGTTGTCAGCATTCAGTTCAAAAGCCTGCATCCCTGATGGTGCACCCTTAGTGTCTACGGAATTGGCACCCTTAGTGCTGAAAGGTATCTACAGGTTTTAGAGCAACATATGCTACCATCAGATAACGTCCTTTTTAGGGAAGGTCTTACATATTCTGGATGCAGAATATTACACCTTTGTGTGGAGTAACATCATGTGGTCTAATGCCGACTTCGTAGCTGTACACGTCTGTAGCGCATGTCCTCAAGAGGCCTGCTCAAGAAATGAGGGCTGGTTCCAGAAATTTCTCAGTGGTTTACACACAGAAACCTTCAGGTGCTTCAGTGAACCCCAGCCGAATTTGTGTATTCAGAGACGTGGGCGGGATGAATGTGCAACAAATTGGTGGTATTGAAGTTATTTGCAGCGATTAGAGAGGCTCCACACATGAGGAGCATTCGCCGGTGACACAGAATCTGCCTCCTTTTGTCTCCTGTTTACACTTATTTGCCACCTCACATGCCCGCACACCTCGAGTGTTTATTTTAAATCCACTAAATCATACTTAATGCCACTAACGTTTGGCGCTTTGAGCCTGCTTTTACTTCTAACAGGCGTGCAGCAATAATAATAAGCTCTCTGGCTCGCGTTCCTGCTCATCTCTTCGTTAGTGTCACAATCACAAAGAAACTTTCTGAAAGCTTCGTGGACACATTGTGAGATCTGATCTTCACACATGTGCACACACACAGAGTAATGAACTTTAACAAGCCAGCTCTGCACAGTACGACAGCTTCAACCCCTCGCACACACTCACGCGGCGCTGCCAGCACAGCTTGCCATTAGCCCAGGGTTGGCCGACTCCAGACGATGTTTCCAATCTCTCGCACCATCTGCTCCTCGCCTCTGCGCTATCGAAAGGAGGAAGAATGCAGCTTCCTCTTCCTCCTCCTCATCCTACCGTACGAGGCTGGCCATCTTGTGTGGAGGTGTGAAAGCTCTGGGACATC
This sequence comes from Cichlasoma orientale, assembly GCA_034780415.1. Lineage (NCBI taxonomy): Eukaryota > Metazoa > Chordata > Actinopteri > Cichliformes > Cichlidae > Cichlasoma > Cichlasoma orientale. The sequence goes on from JAVDPK010000341.1 coordinate 134,858, forward strand.
AACCCCCCTTGAAAATATTAATGATAGTAGTGTTTTCTGCACGTTATTTCCCCCTAAAGAATTGCAGTCCTCTGAGATCCTTTTTTTTTTTTTCTCTGTCTTTTTTAATCTTCTTGCAGGTTGTTCAGCAGTAGTAGCAGCTCCTCACTGGCATGACAGCACTTTAAAACCAAAAGCAAACATCTCAAACAATCAATAAAACACTAAACAGAGGACACTAAAAACAAAGCACCATTAACATAATAGATATTCGAAGGTAATAGTGCAATAGCATCGATAACATCTGCCTTTAATTTCCTGGAAATGATGACTTTGATGGATTTTTATGCCTCTTGCAGGAAAGTTAAGAATAGCTTCCAACCTGTCAATAGTCACCTGCTGACGTACTCTATGTAGGTTTTAACAGTGCAAAGTAAAGTGTGGAGCGCATAAAAGGGCTCCTTTTGTGAAGCCAAGACAGACAGAAACTGTTTTGTGAATGCAAACAGACAGATTTATATTTATCCGCTGCTCGGTGGAAGGCCTCGGCATCCATCCGCTCCTCCTCCAAGGCTGAGGATTGAAAAATGAGACGGATGGCTTCTGCAGATTACAAAGCACGGGCCGTGATGCATCACGGCGAGAGCTGACAGAAATACTACATGAATCATATGTGGCGATGTTACACAATGTACTCCAGTCCCTTCCTTTCTCTTCTCTCCATGCAGCTCATTTTCAGCTCATTATATTGTTGTTGTATAAATGCACCGAGCGCTGATATCAAGCAATGTCTAGTCAGTCTGCATGTGTTCAGCGAAAGCTCGAGCTGCATCTTTGTGTCACGCTGCACTGACAGCGCGACTCGTGATCCTGGACACTAATTTCCCACCCTTATATGAAAATTCATGATCCCAAACATGAATTTTCATCCCACTGGTCTCACGACTTTTGAATCACATCCATGCAAATGTAATTAATATTTTCCACTTTTAAAGGGCGAAAAAGCCCACATTTGGAGGCTTGACGGATTGACGCCGAATCTTTTTACCACTCACGCCGGAGAGCACGGATTTTTAACACTCCGGTTGCGTTGAAAACTACCTGGTCATGTTTAGAAAACGATCACAGGGTGGGCTTCAAAGATCCATTTTTCTGGTTGCCAGGGTGACGTGTTCCCTCTGAAGACTCCTGACTACATACGGTCGTGGCAAAAAAGAAAGTACAACCTCTGCCAAAGTTTTTGCACATCAGGACATAATAAAAAACTCATCTGGTTCTTAGAAGGTCATATTTAGAAAAGACTAAACCAAGCTGTGGAAGCAGTGTGTGAAAAATCGAGTCCACCCCATGATCGAGTAGCTTGTAGAACCACCTTTAGCAGCAATAACTTGAAGTAATCATTTTCTGTCTCTTCTTTACAGGGTTGCTTCAGTTCATTCATTTATGCGTAGCTCTCTTAAGGTCCCACCACAGCATTTCAGTCAGGCTGAGGTCTGGACTTTGACTGGGTCATAGCAACACCTTGATTATTTTCTTTTTCAGCCATTCTGTTCTAGATTTGCTGCTGTGGTTGGGCTCATTGTCCTGTTTCATGACCTAGTTTGGACCAAACTTTAGCTGTCAGACAGACGGCCTCACATCTGACCCTAGAACACTTTGGTACACAGAGGAGTTCATGGCCGACTCAATGACTGCAAGGAGCCCAGGTCCTGTGGCTGCAAAACAAGCCCAAATCGTCACCCCTCCACCACCGTGCTGACAGCTGGTGTTTGTGCTGATATGCTGTGTTTGGTTTTCACCAAATGTGGTGCTGTGCATTATGTCCAGACATCCCTACTTTGGTTCCATCTGTCCAAAGGACATTGTTCCAGAAGTCTCGTGGTTTCTCCTGGCAACCGTTCCAAACAAGTCATCCTTGTTCAGTCTTTTTCTAATTGTGCTATCACAAACTTTAACATCTCACATGTTAACTGAGGCCTGTAGAGTTTAAGATGTAGCTCTTGGATTCTTGTAGTTTCTCTGAGCATTGCATGGTCTGAGCTTAGGGGGGAATTTGCCCAGGCGCCCACTCCTGGGAAGATTGTGGTATTGTTGAATGCTCCACACCAGCAAACTGCCAAAGCTTATGCTTTTATAGAAGTGCTCACACTAACTGATGATCAGTTAATAAAGTGCATTTGATTAGAAGCACCTGGCTGCTAATAACAGTGTAATATGCCATGTGTTGTTGTTCATCTGAGGCTGTACTTACCTCATTTTAAGATCAGCTAAGAACCAGGAGACTTTTACTATGTCTTCATGCATAAAACCTTAGAGTTTAAGGAGGGTGTGCTTTCTTTTTAAAGTGACTGTATGTGCTGGTATAGAGGGACTGAAACAATGGTTTAGGCCCATTAGGCTTACCCTATGTCTTATCTGGGGTATCAGCATGTTAGATTTTCTCTATGTGATGAAAAGAATACACTTGATGCACTTGATATTTTGTTTCCATTCGGTTTCTGCTACTCTAGATTCAGGTCACAGGGGCAGCAGTCTAAACAGGGACACTCAGACCTCCAAGCCACCTTCTCCAGGGGGGGGATGCTGAGGCGGTCTCAAGCCAGCCGAGAGACATATTCACTGTAGCGTGCCCTGGAAAATATTCATTTGGCCCACGTGGATGTGAATCAGTACATACAGTATGAGACCAAACAGATGAAAAATCATGTTGAGGGACATGAAAAAAATTGGGAAATTTGAGTTTGGGAACCCAAATGATCAGAGGTCATGACTATTTCAGAAATTATTGCAGAAATCCATCTGTCAGCTGCACAAATGGGCTGGGACTCCCTTTGGCCAAAAGGGTTTTTCTTTTTAGGGGAAATAAGTCTGAACAAATTACTGATAGACTAAATTAAAATCTGTTTTTAACAAGTTGTACAGCAATAATAAAATATAACATAAAATCCCAGTGCTTCAGGGTATGATACTGAAACAACTTCCAGAATCTCCTTTCTGGAGATTCTTCCTTGTCAGTCATTTTTATTTTATTTATCACTCATCCCCCTTACAGCAAACCTTCATTCATCTTGAACCCATTTAGATATTTTAATGATCTATCCAAGTCCCTCATTCCACCCAAATGCCCTCTCCTCAACGACTTCCTCCACCTCCTGCTCGGGGATAACCGGTCACTCCCAGGCCAGCTGGGAGTTGTAATCCCACCAGCAGGTCCTGGCACTTGCCCTGGACTCTGAGTCCTCGCAACCAGTCAGGACCAGAGCAGCCAGCCAAGAGGCACAGAAAGCAGTTGGCCACTTGTAAATATTGCTTCATTTTGCTTGTGCCTGGTTTATAGTCACATTTCATTCCTTACAAGGTAAAAATTAAAACCAAAAGCCATAAAGCACGGAGATACAGCTAGTGCCGGCGCACAGTATCCAAGGATCGGTGACTAAAAGTCGGGGACAAAAATAACGAAAGAAGACATTTGCAACAACCAGAAGAGCTGAAAGGAATGGGTTGGAAAAAAAAAACAGATTGAATACTTAGTTAACAGCAGTGGTTGAAGCATGGTGTGGAGGGAAATATTTTCCCATGGATGTATCAAAGGAGATAGATATGGTGCCATTTACTGCAACAAAATAATCTCCTGGTGGCCCGATAAGCATTTTTCCCATTGATAACCATTATAAAAGCACAAAGGAAGACGTCTAACAGCTGGAACCAAGGTCAGGTATTGTGCTTTGTATCAAAACTGCTTAAACCATTGAGGTGTAACATTTGTAAGGCTTCACCAGAATCCACAAGACTGATTTTATGTGTATAAAATAGAGAAACTATTGCTGACTCAGCTGCCAGTTCTTTTAAGAAATCCACAGTATTTACCTACTATGTACTTTCAGTACTTCCTTTTAGTGACTTTCACATGACTGTCATAACTTTAATGATTTGCCCGTCATAAAAAAGGTAGCTCTGAGTGCTCGAACACACAACATTAATTTTGAAGAATCTTTGGGGAATGTTTTTTCCTTGTGGGTTTGTAATTAATGACGAATACATTTCTAATTTCTAATGACAAGTGCTTATTTTGCTCATCATCTCTTGAAGTTGCTGATGGCGCATCCTTTTATAATCTCCCATTGTTGCATTATGATAGACATTAATATGACAAAAAAAGCTGCGAACCACAAAGCTGCCAAGTACAAGGTCCAGACCCGAGACCTCCACGGAGGAGAACTTCACAGCTCAGCTGACTAAAAGGGAGTTTTTCCTTCCCACTGTTGCCGAGTGCTTGCTCATAGGGGATCGTCTGATTGTGGGGGGTTTCTCTTTAATTCAGTTCAGTTTCATGTACAATACCAGTCACCCATATGGACACATTCACCCATTCATAAAAAAGGATGAGTGTGTCTAAACCTTTGACTGGTACTTTACATGAAACTGAACTGAATTAAAGATGATTTGTAGGAGATTGAGTGGAATAAAGTAAAGTACTCACTGAATCATGGAATTGTACCATCTTAACCATAAATTTGACAACAAATAACAAAATAAAAAAATAAGCTTTAAAATAAAAAATCTGAATCGTGAAGACTTTTTTTTTTAAAAGCATTTTAAATGTCAAATTACAGAAGCTTAACAGCAGAACTAACTATGTTTACAGTCTGGTTGAAAATGTTTTTTTGCTCTGTGGACGGTTTTCACTGCATTTGTTTTGTTGATGCCTTTTGGAGTATTTCAGCAGAATTACCGATCAAATAACATGCCTTGCTCAGTGGTTAGTGATACTAGTAAGAGTCAACCTGTTTTGGTCATTGAAATTCCACCCGATCATTTTCATCCTGATCATTCATTAGCACGTATCTGTGTGTGTGTGCGATACACACTGACAGCCGATTAATGGAGCTTGCTAATACTGCTAACACTGAGTATAGCACGGTCTGTTAGCACAGTGCCATAACCTTCCCAGGAGTGGACATCCCAGCAAATTCACCCCACCTCACACACCTGAATGCTGCAGACCAGCAAGCTGCTGAATTTACATCCATCCTTCATATACAGGCTATAATTTTAACCCTAAACCTAAGCATGCATTTTTGGTACCTACAGGAAGGGGGCAATTACTTTTTTGTGGCACTGTAAATCTTATTCAAAAGCAACTGAAAAAAAGAACAAAAAAAAAAGAACAAAGTGTCTCACATAGATCTCCAAGACCAGATTCGGCCACCTTTTTTTAAAATTTTTTTTTTATGTCAAACTGGGACCTTTCCAGGTGAAAACACCTTTCCTTTGTAATGTAATTGAAAGTGCCCTTGAGTTGTCTGGCAATATTATTTTTAGGCGGGAGTGATTGGCAGAAGAAGCCAATCAAGGACAGAGATTTTGAGCTGAAGCACATTTAAGGTGTTTTGTTGCTGCTGTTATGAACAAATCACAACGTTATGATTGCTGAATTCATCCAAAAAAAGTGACCCTGAATCTTAAATAGATTTAATTTAAGCTGCAGATTTTTGTCATTACTCACTGCTGCAATAAAGAAAAGAGGAAGAGAACCCGTGGGCATATAATTTTTCTGCTTTTACTTAGGAATGCATTTTCCTAGTCTTTGTCGTTATTAAATTCTTCCAGGAGTCTGAAGGCAGCGGCTCAGTTGCTCATGTTTTTTGTCATAACTTTTTAATAAGCCTCATAAAAAGACGAATCAAGACAGTCAAGGTGAAAACTTGGAACTCGGAGGCTCAGACAGACTCTCAATCTTTAGGTGAATTTTGATTCTTTGCCACTTTTCTGATGCCTCACAATCGGCTTTACAGAGCGCTGGCAAGACAAAGGACCCGAATGTCTATCAGATTGAAAACAAGTGAATCAGAGGCCGGGCTGTGCACATTCAGCCTGTGACTGCAAAGCTAACAAACATCGCAGCAGAACGTGAGTTCGAAGGAAAGCCGGGCCCTGGAAGCCATCACCTGTCATGGCGCATCATTTTCTGCTGCCATTTGATGAAACCGGATGCTTGCTTAGAGAGCTGGCACCGCTCTCAACTCAGCTTTGAAGTGCATCCAGTCTCATCACTGATCAGTTTTCACGAAAGTGTAGGTTTGTTTTATACTTGCAGAATTATGAGCAATCGATCGGCTCCATTCTCTGCCTCTGAGGTACAGAAAGCTGGCATTTTCAGTCGATGTATTCAGATGATTCATTGGAGCGAAGTCCTGACCTTCCACAGAGATTAGAGGATAAATCTTTACTCATATGAAATCCCAGCACAACGCCGGCCCCATGCAAACGAACCCACGAGCTCCCGGACAAACAGAAATGTCACTTTCTGTCTGCTCACATCTTCCACTTTTCGCTTCCTCCGCATGCGGCCAATCGATCTGCACATGAAGGCAGTTCTGTCTTTTAGCTTCTTTCCATCTCTTCCATGTTCATTTTCTCTGGATGCAAACACTGAGTATTTACCTGTGCCTTAAACCCATCTATCAGCAGCGTGCATCCATCTTTATAATAAATTATAAATGCAGACCTCTTCCTCTCTCTTCGTCTTTTTAATAAAGGCAGCCCTTTCTGTCCTTTTTTTCCCTCTTCTCTTCTTCTTCAAGTGGTTCATCCTTCATGGCGCTCTCTCACCTTTTTGGCTCATTTTTCTCCCTTTGTTGGATGGATGCAGGCTTCAGTCTCATTTCTCTCTTTCTCTCTGCAAATCCGTCTCATTTTTCCCTCTTCCGGCCTCATTTTCTCGCCGTCTTCATAGATGCACATGTCTGTCTTTCCTCTTTGTTCCCTGTCTTTAACTTCAACGGCGCAGTTTTTATTTGCCTCGCCTGCATTTATTTCTTTTTGCTCCCTGATGCTGTTCTCACCTTGATTTCTTCTCTCTCGAACTTGTTCTTCCTGCATCCTTCTTTCCCCATTTTACCATCATGGCTGAGCATTTCTAATAGATGGAAATTCTTCACACCAATAAAAGGGGGTCATTTATTCAGGTCCCTCCATTTATTGTTATGGAGCTCGTTTTCAAAATTAAATATTGTAAAAATTGTAACATTGGAAAGACTAAAGTCGAGATGCACAAAATAAAACGCAGCATATGAGCACAAACTCTTCATACCAGCTGTCAGCACGGTGGTGGAGGGGTGATGATTTGGGCTTCTTTGGCAGCCACAGGACCTGGGCGCGCCTCGCAGTCGCTGAGTCGACCATGAACTCGACCATGTTCTAGAGTCGAATGTCACTCAAAGTCCAGACCTCAACCCGACCTCAACGAACTGAAGCAACACTGTAAAGAAGAGTGGACCAAAACTCCTCCACAGCGATGTGAGAAACTGATAAAGTCATACAATTACTTCAAGTTATTGCCGCTAAAGCTGGATGCACTTAGCATTTCATACATTGCTTCTGCATTTTGGCCTCATTTTTGTTAAAGGTATAAAGACACAACATAAAATGAGGTTGTATTTTAATAATTTAAAGACCTGCTGGCGAGTGTTTATTTTTTACTCTATGCTGATATGGAAGGCCCGTAATGAGCTGTTTTTATATGTGTAACCCAGACTCCTCTTCTTCTTCTTCTTCTGCTTTCGGTTGGTCCGTTTAGGGATTTCTGTGCTTGCTCCGCCTTCATTTTCCCGGGCTCGAGCAGTCGCACCTGTTTCCTCTTACTCACCAACCACAGTACTTCACTCCTGGAAACCTGGAAATCCCTCACGGAGAAGAAAGACATTTTAACCAGTCATCGCCTGCAAAAGAGAGAAAACTCTCTTCACCTGGAATCTCCTGAATCTGCACTTCCTGTCCACGAATCACCTGCCTGGTACAGAAAGCCTTAAACTGTCTGTGTCTGGGACTGCTTCTGAGTCCAGGTTAGCCCGGCCGTAATAACTATATGCTCCGCCAGGTGGAAAACCAGCAGGTCAGCCCAGACATCATAAATCAGGTCAGCGCTGGACAGACTTTTATCCTTCTTACAATTTCAGTTCGCAGTTTGGTCGACGCGCTCTCAGTTCTCACTTATTCAGGGCAGGTTTTCTTCTCTCCCCACAGGATGAAGCCTGCGACATTTCATATCTTTGTTAGTGTGAACAACTTTCGTGAAAAGACCAAAAATCAACAATGTGCCAGACTTTCAACAACAGCTGACTTCCCCGTGTTGTCTCAGTGCAATTTCCTAAAACTGATTGCTGGGGAAATTGTGCAATTTTGGGACCATTTCCAGCAGTGGACTGTTTTTTTTTTTTTTCATGGCATTTCAGAAGGATTTAGTTCATAGAAGTGAAGGAACAGATCACCCAGTGTGATGGTGTGCAAGCTTTCAGCTGCTTTTAGGCTGCAGCGGCAGAGAGATTGGAGAATAAAGCGCACCGAGTCTTCGAATAAACACATTTGGTGAGATCACTTCATTGTCGGCGTAGGTCGTCTGGTGGTAATTGCTGCCAAGATTGCTCAGCCTCATGTTCTGCATCTCAAGACGTAACAGCCTGACCTGACCTGCCACCGTACGCTACGTCCAGCGCCACCTCTGCTGACATTACAGGCACGAGGGTGTTTGTTAAATTCAGACTGTACAGCATGAAAAAAATCCTGGAGCAGAATCCAACAGTTAGACAACTTAAAAAAAAAAAAAATTAAATTATATAATCAGAGAATTTATCACCAAACAATTAACTTGTAGCTCACAGCGAGCCCAGAATGTGTGACTCTCTGGTGAAACCGACTGCCAACAAATTCAGCTTGTAAAAGTCAAAACTTTTCTGCTGCTTGCACATACAGTTTTACTAATTAGAGCGGCTTCACTCTTCTCTCAGAAACCTGTAACTTTCTCTGTAATAATACCCTTTTCCCAGCACTGAAAAGTATTCGAAATGACCTTAAAAAAAAAAGACCTGCTTGTTTTGTGCGACGCGACTAATTTTAGTGCATGAACATTGTGTAAAATGTACAGTGAGCTCTCTCTGTTCTGAGGACAGGTGCCAGCACACACGCTGATCAACATTTTTCAGCATTTCTTCCAACCACAGTTAATGTGACAGTTTTTCTGTTTTATAATACTTAGGCAAAGAGATGATGATCTAATTAAAAAAACACTGTAGCTTCTCAGAGAGAGGGTTGTTGAATTATTATACTGTGGTGTCAGGATGAGGGAAGCGATGGAGTGAAACAGCAGTAATAACAAGAGATGTATGTATTAGAAAAAAACACATTTAGCATTTATTTAACAAGACTTTACGGGTGCTGAGCTTAGTCAAGAGAGCAGCTCACAAAGCTGCAAAAACAAAAGCTCACAGACCTTTGAAGTGGATGCTTTTACTTATTTTCTGGCATATGTGTACTGCTCCAAAGGTGGATGCTCAAATTAAATGCGGCTATAGTTTTAAATAATGACAAAATGCACAAGTAATCCCAGTGATTGACTCGGCATCCGCCGACCCCATTCTGTGATTTTACGTGGCCTATTGTTGCTGTCATTCCCAATCGCTTCCACTTTGTTATAATACCAGTAACAGTTGACTGCGGAATATTTAGTAGTGAGGAAATTTCATGTTGCACAGGTATCATCCTATCACGGCACCACGCTGGACTTCACTGAGCTCCTGAGAGCGACCCATGGAAGTGACTGGAACACCTGGATTCAATGATTTGGATGGGCGAGTGAATACTTTTGGCAATATAGTGCCTTTTTGAGGAGGATCATCTCATAGAAATGACTAGAAATTAAGTTTTCTTCTTTACCGTGAAGCTCGTGTGTTGTTCTAGAAAGAGCTCGTGTATGTACAACTGTGAGGCATGAATTTCTTCTGGCAGAAAGGAGCTCTTTAGATCGTGTTGTAATGTTCATGTCGGATTCTGAGAGACGGCTGTCAAGGACTCAGAGGTTCAATAGATATTTGTCTCAGATACACAGAAGAACGGCTTTATTGTGTCGTTAAAGCAATGCTTCATGTACCTAAGGTAGGTGCTAAAAGAGATTCATCCACTTTCTGTTGCTTATTGGGGTCTGGCTTGCAGAGGCAGCAGTCGAAGCAATTTGGCTACGCTAAACAGAGGAAATACACAATACTGTAAAATAAAAAAAAAAGGAAAGTTCATTTTTCATCTGCTGCAGCCTGGCATTGCTTCCAGCTGACAGCATGGAGATAATAGTAATAAGAAAATAATCATAGCTGTGACCCGTTTTCCCTTTTTTTGGTCCCTGTGGCGCGTTCATGGTGCAGCTGTCAAAGTTGCATTTGCGGTATTTCAGCATCTACCTAGAGCTACCGAAGAGCAGCCACCATAAACAGATTAACTTTTTACAGTGGCAGGTAATTTCAAATTCATCCTTTCAAACAGCTCACAGATATCAACAAACACAAACTTTTTTTCTGTGCAGTTTGGTAGCTAAATGTACAATTGCTGTATTTCCACGGGAGAGAAAAAAAAAGTGAGACACTCTCAGAGATGGACAAAGATATAAGAAAGATGAGACAGGGGAGGAAGGTAAGTGCTCAGCAAGTGACATTTGATAAACCGGTAATTCTGCTTGTAAAATCCGAACAAATTTCAGAGTTTTTTTTTTTCCAAATTGGATATTGAATCAATACATGATGTGCTGCTGAGCAATGTTTTTCTTGCAAAACAAAGTGAAGTATAATTATTTTGTGTTATTCAAAGGATTGCCTGAAAAGCTGGATAGTTTCGTCTGGGCTAAAGTGGTTAGTGCGCAGGGTTGTGGTAATGTGGCATGGACTCCACTAGACCCATGAAGGTGTGCTGTGGTATCTACACCAAGATGTCAGCAACAGTCTTTAAGTTGCGAATGTGGGACCTTCATGGATTGGACCTGTTTGTCCAGCACGTCCCACAGATGCTCGACTGGATTAAGTTCTGGGGAATCTGGAGGCCAAATCAGCACCTCAAAATCATTGTTGTGCTCCTCAAACCATTCCTGAACCATTCTTGCTTTGTGGCAGGTGCATTATCCTGCTGAAAGAGGCCATCAGGGAATACTGTTTCCATGAAAGGGTGTACATGGTCTGCAACGGTGCTTCGGTAGGTGCTGCGTGCCAAAGTAACAGCCACTTGGATGGCAGGACCCAAGGTTTCCCAGCAGAACATTGGCCAAAACGTCACACTAGCCTTTTTCCCATAGTACATCCTGGTGCCAGGTGTACCCCGGGTAAACAACGCACATGCACCCGGCATTCCACGAGATATAGAAGAAAATGTGAATCATCAGACCAGGCCACCTTCTTCCATTGCTCAGCGGTCCAGTTTTGATGCTCACGTGTGCGTTGTTACTGCTTTCGATGGTGGACGGGGTCAGCATGGGCACCCTGCAGCCCCATACACAACAAACTGTGATTTACTGTGTATTCTGACACCTTTCTATCAGAACCAGTATTATTTTTTCAGAAATTTGAGCTACAGTAGCTCGTCTGTTGGATCCGACTACACGGGCCAGCCTTCGCTCCCCATGTCCATCACTTAACCTTGGCCTCCCATGACCCCGTCTCTGGTTCACCACCGTTCCTTCCTTGGACAATTTTTGTTAGATACTGACCACTGCAGACCGGGAACACCCCACAAGAGCTGCAGTCTTGGAGATGCTCTGATCCAGTCATCTAGCAATCGCAATTTGATCCTTGTCAAACTCCCTCAAATCCTTATGCTGCTCATTTTTCCTGCTTCTAACGCATCAACTTTAAGGACACAATGTTCACTTGCTCCCTGATATATCCCACCCACTCACAGGTGCCACGATGAAGAGATAATCAGTGTTATCCACTTCACCAGCCACTGGTCATAATGTGCTTTATCAGTGTATATCATGCAACTACTGTGGATTGAATTGCCGCCTTTCTCGGCCAGGATGCTCTTGTAAAAGAGATTTTTAATCTTGAGCGTCATTTTTTTCCTGGTTAAATAAAAGTTAAATAAAACTTGCAGGAAAAAAAAAATCAATGAAATCACCAGACAACCACCAATTTTTCCCAGTTGCAAGGAGGTTGCCGTCCGATTTTTACTCTGGTGCGACTGAGCTGTTACCGGATGCACCTGTTAGTCAAAATTCAGCCTCATGGAGCAGCTACTGTGAGCTCAAACGCTCATAAATTGCAGAAGACAACGTGACGGTAATTAAATTAAGGATTAATTCCTCTACAGTCTCCAGAGATTCGCTCGACAGAGCAACAACAGCCTAAATGCACCCGTGTGAGTCCCTCAGTTAGAGGTTTACTGTGGGAGAAATTCAGGTTTAGAATCAACAGTTAATTAATTCAGTGCAATTTATATAACCTAAAACGTGCTCAGCAGAAACAGCAATTCTTCTTCAGTGGTTTTGTTGGTCAGGAGGGTTAGACGTGTTTGATGGAGAGCTTTAGCAGAAAAAAAACTTCTGTGCTCAGTTTATCTAAAAAAAAAAAAAAAAGCTCCTTTTAAAGATATTTTACATCATCAGATGAACTTAAACTTTCATCCTTTGCAAAGATGATGCACACTACCAGCCCCGGCCCCCATCTATCCATCCATGGTAATTGCGGCAGTGCTGGATGTTGCTTCAGCAGGAGGCTTTTGCTTCCTCTCACTGGGATAGAGGATAAGAGGCGCCAGCCTTTAGGGCTTTAAGGCTCTGACAAATCTTTCTCCTCCTGGCTTTGAAATGAGACACCCTCCCCTCTGCTGACTAGAGACCACCAGCAATCCCCCCGCCCCGGCCAATCGAAGCGAGGGGGCCACGGTCCTGCAGGGGTGTCAGGTGTGAACGACACGGTTGTAGAGGAATGTAAAGGGAGCTCCTGCAATAAAAAGGTTTTACTTTCGGGTTTTTCAAGAGTGTCGGCTCACGTGGCGGTGCAGCACGACGAAATGTGATGTAAAAGGAAGGAAAGAGTGCTTCAAGGACAACGACGTGATGAAATAGGTGAAAATAACGGGGGGGTGGGGGGGTGGTAAATACCATTGAGAGCACACCGCTTGATGTCAGAAGTGAAACAACCAAAATGATGTTTATTGCACACTCGAATGCAAATGATGTGTATTATATATAGATGCTGGTGCTACGGATGAGGCTGCTGCTCCCTCGAGATGTTTTTGTAGCAGGATCAGGTGAGGCACTGACAGATGTGTGTGTGTGTGTGTGTGTGTGTGTTGGCACACTGTGACACTGACACTTTTGTCTTTGCCGTCTCTGCCAATGGTAATCCCAGCTGTCATGTTGCATGTTGCTGCGTTTTCAGAGCAGGCTGTGATAAATCTGTCTTTTCTATTTTAACTCATCTGGGCTGCTCTGAAAATAGAAGTGAGAGACGTTAAATGTAAAAGTCTGCGGACGGGTTTTTAGCTAAGTTTAAGACACTTTGCTAACGAGAACAGAAGCGGTTTACACGTGTGTGTTTTTGGGGAGGATCGTCTCACAGAAATGACCAGAAATATTAAGTTTTCTTGGGTGTGCCGTTCTAGAGAGAGCTCCTGCATGTACAACTGTGAGGCACGATTTTCTTCTGGCAGAAAGGAGCTCTTTAGATTTTATTGTAATGGCCATGTCGGATTCTGAGAAACGGCCGTCAAGGTCTCTGGTTCAATAGACATTTGTCTCAGATACACACAAGAACGGCTTTATTGTGTTGCTAAAGCAATGCCTCATGTACCTACTGTAAGGTTGCGCTAAAAGAGTGAAATAAGGATTCGTCCACTTTATGTTGCTCATTGGGATGTGGCTTGCAGAGGCAGCAGTCTGAGCAGAGACTCCTCAGATTCATCCAGCTCTTCTGCAGGGGGCTCGCAGGCCAGCTGAACGACATCGTCTCTCCAGCTTCTCTCGTGTCTTCACTGGGATCTCCCTCTGTGTGTCCAGGAGGCATCCTAGCCAACCAAACCAACCACCTCAACCAGCTCCTTTTGAGGTGAAGAAACAGCAGCTTCACATCAAAAGACACACTTAAGAGAAAGCTGCCTCCACGATGATGTCATTCTTTCCATGACGATCTACGGTCCGAGGCCACGAGGGTAAGGAGCATGGCTCGACAGGTAAATCGGCATCTCTCTTTTCACTATATAAAAAAAATGGTGATAGAGTCCACATCTCTGCTCCAAATGTGGCATTTCGGTGTTATTAAATAATTTCCCACCTTTTAGATATTACTCACAGTGTTTATGTGTAATTGGGCTACACTGAGCACACAGCCTATGTGGAGAGACTGGCTGATGTATAGCACTGTCCACAAGTCATGAGCCACCCCTCATTTCTTAATATTTTGTTTGGAAAATGGGGAATAGGTGCAGTGATTTATTGAAATCTGGAAACATACACACAGTATATGAGGTGAAAAGATTTTATACAGTTCTAACAATCTTGAAAGTCAATATTTGGTGTGACCACCTTTATTCTTCAGCACAGCCTGAACTCTCTGAGGCAGCTTTCTTTTCATTTCTTTAAGCAGTCTTCAGGAACAGTTCTCCAGGCTTCTTGAAGGACATTCAAAGCTCTTCTTTGGATGTTTCTGCCTTTTGCTCGGTTCTCTGTCAGGATGATCTCACACTGCTTCAATAATGTTGAGGTCCGGGCTCTGGGGAGGCCAATCCATGACGATCCGTGTGTTTTTCTGTCCAGATGTGCTTTTACTGCATTGTTAGTGTTTTTTCACAATCAGCCCCTGTTGGCTGTTCAAAGGAATGCAGGTTTGGGTTTCTGCTTTCTATTGACATTTTTTCCTGCAGCTCTCTCTTCATATTTTACTGGTGTAAAAAGTGTGTCAACTTTGCCTTAACTTCCTGTCGTTGTCTTCCCTCTGAGCCCCTGATTGTTTCCACCCGTGACTCGTTATTCAGTTGTTTGTGTCTCGTCTTTTCCTTTTGTGTTTTGTCAGATTGTCTGTTTTCGTCGTCCTCTCTGTTTCAGGATTACTTGTTTTGTTCTCAAACTCGATGAAGCCGGAGTCGTTTATTATAGTGGAAGGTCAACAAACGGTACGTGATGTGTTTAATGAAGCCACAGTTTTATCAGTCGTCTGCAGCGCAGCTACATGACTTTTAACCACAACACAGAAGTGGAACATTTCACCTGCGCAGGCTGTTTTATTTTGCAAAGTTACCGTATGCCCTGTGCTGTTCCCGTGTAAGTCTTCCCGCGCTCCTCATCCGCTCTGTGCAGCTTTGATGAAAAATTGATTTGACAGGCATTTTTAGCAAAGTGAAGAGCTAGTTGGAAATCCCAAAGATTGTCTTGAGTCTAAGTCTCTGGTGGGATTCAAGGCTTAGATTTACCTCAGTGCTCACAAGCTGCACAGCACAGCGCTACTTTGAGTACCCCTAAACGTAAACACTGCCTTTTTTACTCTATAATCTAACAAGACGCCCAACTCGGTGACAATCTAAAATAATTCTAGGTATCGATAAACCTTCAAACTCCACTTATTTCACTGATGGCTTTTACAAAAGCTCAGCCAAATGCTAAACTACCATTTACTATAAAATCCAACAGGAAGACAAATTTAACAATACTCTATGGTAACTTTAAATTAGTTTCAGCGATCCATAAACCTTGAAACTTAACTTATTTCACCAATGAATTATACAAAGGCTTTAAAGGCTCAATGAAATGATAAACTGCATTGGTGAATAGATGTTTTTTTTCATCTTTTTTTCATTTGTATGTAGTAAAGTTCGAGTGGGTGTTTGCCGTTGTGGTAGATACAGGCCAAGACCATAGATTCATAGAAAACTGCTGCCATTCAGATGGAAAAGAGTCTATACAAATGATGAATATGAAAAATGTACTTTTCATGTAACCCAAAGTTCCCATATTCTATGCTTTTTCAGCTATTTAAAATGAACCTCACAATAGGTCTTTCAGCGTTTATCTCAGAATGCTGCATAGATTAATTCTACCTGTACATAATGCCCCTGGTTTCAGCTCTGCTGCTGCCCACTCCTTAAAGGAGTGTATGAAAACCACATGGACTGAAAGGCGAACAGTTGGCCCCAGATTACGCAACTTAAGCTCTAACTAATGATGAAATGTCCTCAACTAAAAACTTTACTTATACTATGTTGAAATTTTCTTTTTTAGTATAATATGCCTTGGCTGTTTGAAAGCTAAAGTTAGCCCCGTCTTAACAAGCTAAGCTACACTTGATGTTACTTAAAACTTCATAAAGTGTTCCAGTGCATTTGAGGATGCTATATTGTTCTATGAATTTTTATGATTAAATACTTTTTTTTTGCTGATTTTAGGTTTGTTTTTTGGTGGTCTGGGAGCAGGCACCGTCTCTATGGGGATAGGGTTTTGGGGGGATGGCAGCAGGAGAGAAGCTGCAGAGTTTTATTTAACTTTAATGTCTTATTGGAGAGCTGTGAGCATAGTTGGAAATGAATCATTCACTCATCTTTATTCCTTGATGTACCAGCGAAGACAGCACAACTGCTGCAATTCTTCAAAAATTGAAATAAACAAACAAACAAAAAGAAAACAAGCAAAAGTTTAACAGCCTCTTTTCCATAGCTGTGGTTCGCGCTGTCACGGTTGCAAGGCAGGAAAAGCTACTGAGGTAAGGGCGGGGATGGCAGGTGAAGCTGAATATGAAGGGTCACTCTTTCTGGCCTTTGTGGCTTGCAGCCCCTGAATTTGGACGCACTATAGCTTACTGTTTCCAAAATTACTTCCATGCTAGTTCACATATTTTTTGCTTGTGCCATCAGGGAATCCGAACACCACAGCCAGCTAATTTAATCTGAATTTAATTCAATTCAGCTTTGTTTACAACCATAGACACTATAAAATATGTATGTAGACACAGTGGCGTCACCCACTGGTTTGTGAAGTCTAGAAGTCTGGAGCTGAGCGTTTTCTCGGTCCTTCGAAGCCTGAATTGACAAGTGAGGGGAGGGTTTACTGTGAAACCACATGTTCATTAAAGTTAAGCTTCATCAGCCAAACCGATTTGCTCAAGAGCAAATGAAACACTGAAATAAACCAGCAGTTGGTGAATTATATCTGTGTTTAACTTCAGCCACTGAGTACATTCCAGATGATCTTTGTTGCTGTGTTTGTTACTTTGTGCACAAACTGCTCCTACACGATCAGGAGTTGAACCACCAAACTTGGCATACAGGTACATATTATATATATTACAGATTATAGATTATATATTATAGATATTACTGCCCATTGTGCTGCCTACCAATTAACTTGCAATGGCCTAGAATGACCCATTTTTAACATTTAAGAACCTATAACATGTTATAAAAGTATCACTCAATTTTAATTTCACAACAGTAACATCTCATTTCTCACAAAAGTTGAATTATAGCTGATATATTATGACTCCATCATGTCGCCTGGCAACCACTTAGCAATAGACTAAAATGAACTTTTTATTGCACCATAAGGTCCAGAAAGAGTTATGCATGCTTTGTTACATCTAGACTGGACTGTTGTTCTGCACTGCATACAGAAGTTAGTCAGTCCTCTCTTGCTCATATACAATTTGCTGCGGCCGGATTACTGACTGGGGAGGAAAAGAAGAGAGATGGTGTTGCTCCAGTGTTGGCAGCCTTGGACTGGCTCCCTGTGCATCACAGAATCCAGTATAAAGTGGCACTGTTTGTATTTAAAGCCTTAAATAGGTAATATCCTGCATCTATACACTCCTTCAAGATCATTAAGGTCTGCTTCCCACTCGCTCTTGGACATCCTGAGGTCGAAGCTCATTTCAAACAGGGGTCGCGCTTTTGCTGTTGCTGCGCCAAGACTCTGGGATGATCTCCTAAGCGACCTCAGAGAAGCACCAACAGTGACCGTCTTTAAATCTAAGCTGAAGACATACTTTTTTTGTCAACCTTCTGGAAACATCTGATCTCCGGAACTGAAGTTGTTGTTGTGTTGCCTTTGTTTGTATTGGCAACACTGAGGAAGTGATACTGGTATATGGGGATTCTAAATATGACTAGAAGTTTGCATTCAAATATCATATTGCATTTGACCTCCGACCTCAATTTTGCATTTCACATCTGCTTCTTTTTTGTTTTATTTATTTATTCATTTTCCTATTTTACTTTATTTACGTTCCAATTATTTATTTACTTTCCTCTTCCTACTTCCTACTTTTCTTATGTATTTATTTGCATATTTATTCATGGATACTTTATTTGAAAATGTATTTATTCTTTTTGTTTATTCATTTTTGCATGTTTCATTTACCTATTTATCTATTTATTTGTTTTCATTAATTAATGTCCAATTTTTTGCTTTTTTTTTTTAAACTTTGTTTTACTAATTTTATTTACATTCTGTTAAAAAATTTTTTTTTAAAAAAAAGCAAGTTTAAGGCACTTCCACATTGGCTTCTTCATACCCAGAAGATTGAGATGTCCCCTTCAAACACGAGCACTGAAGCAAACTGAATAAATTTTTATCCAGCTCTGGTATGAACAATTTTTCCTACTAACGTGAACTTCATAAGAAGTAAAAACTCTGTTTCACACTTTGCTGTGGATCTCGGAAGGCTCCTTGGGGAACTCCTCGGCTACACGAACCCCTGGTCTCTGCAGAGGACCTTCGAACAAGCCCTGAAGTCTTAAGAAGCTCTCTCCAGATCTTTGTACATAGTCTTTTAGCCTGAAGAGAAGAGCAATTCCACAAATACAAGCTCCTCAATGCAAAAAAAAAAATTGATCTTCATCCTTCTGCTTTTTCTTGCCTGGAGAGTTTTTTTTTTTTTCCTGCTCAGCAGCATCAACACAAAGCTCAAGATTTGGGAGGTGCTGCAGCGATAATCAATTTTTACCTTTTATAGCTGAGCAGAGACTAATGAAGAACACATCGCTGCACTGTGGGGATCACTTATTAATACAATTGCGTCTCCAGCCACTCCTGAACACACCGCCGGGCTGTGAATCAGCATTGACTCGTGTAAGGTTGCTGGAAACGGCAACGGGAATCATTTGACTCGCTGTCTGCCTTCGCTCTCCAGCGGTCTGTTTTACACTGAGCTCTTTATTTTGGCTGTTGGGCGATTTCAAAATATCACATTTTGAGGAGTTAAGCTGGTTTTTTAGGTTGATATGAAGCCACTGATTGAGTTTTCAGAACTGAATTGGAGAATAAACTGTCTGCAGAGAAGAATCAATATTTTTTGTTTTCTTTTTTGTGAGGTTTGTGCATCTGTATAAAACTGTCTCTAATTATCGCCTACCTTTGGCAAGTTTCAAGCTTTATTGATATTATTTGCTCTGTATTTCTTATATTCCAACTCCGTGTTTCTCTGTCCACTCACCCAGTTACCATTTACGAACTTTTATCCGGGTCATGGGCCACCAGCTCTTCTGCGGGGCCCCAGAAACATTCCCAAGCCTGCTGAGAGACTGCAGTGTGTCCTTCATCAACCCAGAAGTCACCTTCAAAACACCTGACCCGGGAAGTGTGCAGAAGGTATTCCAGTCAGATGCCCGAACCACACCAATTGACTTGTTTTGATGCAGAGGCTGAGTCCAGCCTTCCTTCAGCGGAAGCTCGTTTCTGCTGCTTGCAGCTGTGGTCTTATTCTTTCAGTCACTACCCACAGTTCATAGCCATAGGTGAGGGCAGGAGCACTGATTGAAAAGTAAATCAGCAACAGCTTTGGATTCACCTCCAGCTCTCCCTTTATCAAAGCAGACTTGTACAGTGCCCGCAACACTCTGCAGACACTGCACTTATCCATCTGGTAATCTCCCACTCTGCCCTCCCACTGCTTGTGAACAAGACCCCGAGACACTCGAACTCCTCCGCTTGAGGCTGAAACTCCTCTCCTCACTTCTGACTTCTTATTATTTCTCCACATTAAAGGGATTTGGGGAAGTTTTTTTCCCCCTCATATTGCCGATGTTACACCCAGGCCTGGAGGAAACCAGAGCAAAACATAGACGTGCCTCCCCTGCTCCCTGCTCTCAAGAAAGGATCACAGCAAAACTTGCAGTCCAGACATGCTTTACATGTAGATGACACGAGGCTGGGCATTTCCAAAATAGCAAACAAAATATTCTGGAAAAAGAAAAGGAAACTAACTTTCCAAAGCAAAAGAAAATACAGGCCTTCTACCTGCCTTCCTAACATAAACAGGAGAAAGCTGCCAGAGCTACTGGAAGAAAGAGGAAGAAGGTATTTACAATATGTACAAAATCCCTAACTGAGCTCTTCTAAATTCTAAATTCAAAAAATGTGTGCACACAACACTACTCCCTATGGCACACACCTCCGTGTGGTTGGGTCAGGAAGGAGGTCTGGTCAAACTGGCCCAATGGACCGCTTACATAGAAAACATGGGGCAGAATGAAGAGCACCACCCTCAGACAGGGAGAACACAATCAATACAGATTATCACCTGGGTCATAACTCCTAAGCATGAGGCTGTATAAATCCAGCATAGCTCAGCCACAGTCCCGATTCATCCCTCTTAACTGCTTATCCAGCTTAGGGTTGTGGGTCGGTGGAGCCCATACCACCTGACATTGTGCTAAAGTTGGGGTACACCTTAGTCAAAAACACATGCCACATATCTAATTGGTCAGTCTCAGATAGAGGGGACTATCTAAGATGGTTTAGCCTTCCCATGATGTCTGCACATCTGCAAGCTGCTTTGCAACCCACCTCCACCCCAGCTGTTCCTTTCATCCAGTGTCTGACTTGAATGACTGAACTGTTGTCACAGATGCACTTTTCAGCAGCTGGAAAGGTGGGGGGAGGATCCGTGGAGCCATGCTGCCAATTAAAATTTGATTGCAGATGGGAATAACAACCTTCCTTTGACATTCTGGCTGCTTTGAACCCTTTATTGCACAGCTTAGGTCAGTTTTCTGCTTTAAACAGAGCGCACTACCTTCATTGCCACTGAAATATGAGGAAAAGGCCAATGATCGCGTAGATAAGGACAAATCAAATGGTTGTAGCGTCTGTGATGTCACTCGGAGCTTTCTAAAATTGGTCTCACATCTTGCCACCATCTCTGCCAGTTACTGCAGCCAGAAAACTCCCAGTGAAGCTTAAAGATGGGCAGCAGGAGGAGGATATTATTTGGCTCCTGTCAATCAAACAAACTAACTTCTGTAGCAGCAACTGTTTTAATTAACAGTCCTCTTTTAAATTAGAGCCGTTAATGGGTCAATTTGAATTTCTTAATGCCAACAGTTGTAAAAATGTGTGGAATTTTGTGTATTGTCTTTTCATGATCTGGGCTTAAAAAAGGACAAAAAACAAACTGTTAGCAAATAAAATGGTAATTATATTTTATATAGGAACACATTTTAAGGCTTCTGTTTCTGTTCATCATACCTATACTCTTCTCCTTATCAATGACACATATTGTAAAATGTTCTAAATTAATTAATTAATGTTTTCAATCATTTAAACCAAGCTAATTTTTCATCATCACTTTGGGCATTAAGTATCTGCCTTAAGGCTTCAACATCCAAAGAAGAGCTTTGAATGTCCTTCAAGAAGCCTGGAGAACTGTTCCTGAAGACTGCTTAAAGAAATGAGAAGAAAGCTGCCTCAGAGAGTTCAGGCTGTGCTGAAGAATAAAGGTGGTCACACCAAATATTGACTTTCAAGCTTGTTAGAATTGTACAAACTCTGTTTTTGCCTTAAATACTGTATTTACATGTATGTTTGCAGATGTTTCTATAAATCACTGCACCTGTTTCCCATTTTCCTACCAAAATACACTGTATTGCTTTTGTCTGCCTTCACACACGTATGAACTCGAGTGAAATCCCATTCGTAATCCATAGGTTTAATATGATGTCAGCCCACCCTTTGCAGCTATAATAGCTTCAACTCTTCTGGGAAGGTTTAGGAGTGTTTATGGGATTTTTGGACCATTCTTCCAGAAGCTAATTTGTGAGGTCAGACACTGATTTTGGACGAGAAGGCCTGGCTCACAGTCTCCGCTCTAATTTATCCCAAAGGTGTTCTATCAGGTTGAGGTCAGGACTCTGTTGCAGGCCAGTCAAGTTCTTCCACACCAAACTCCCTCATCCATGTCTTTATGGACCTGCTTTATGCACTGGTGTGCAGTCATGTTGGAACAGGAAGGGGCCATCCCCAAACTGCCCCCACAAAGTTGGGAGCATGAAATTGTCCAAAATGTTTTGGTATGCTGAAGCATTAAGAGCTCCTTTCACTGGAACTAAGGGGCCGAACCCAGCTCCTGAAAAACAACCCCACACCATAATCCCCCCTCCACCAAACTTTACACTTGCAGTCAGACAAGTACTGTTTTTTTCGGCAACTGCTAAACCCAGACTCGCCCATCAGTTTGCTGGACAATGAAGCATGACTCATCACTCCAGGGAACACATCTCCACCACTCTAGAATTCAGTGGCAGTGTGCTTCACACCACTGCATTTGACGTTATGCATCGTGCTTGGTGACATAAGGCTTGGATGCAGCTGCTCAGCCATAGAAACCCATTCCATGAAGCTCTCTACACACTGTTCTTGAGCTAATCTGAAGGTCACATAAAGTTTGGAGATCTGTAGCGACTGACTGCAGAAAGTTGGTGACCTTTGTTTACAATGAACCTCAGCATCCACTGGCCCCGCTCAGTGAGTTTATGTGACCTGCCACTTTGTGGATGAGTTGCTGTCACTCCCAATTGCTTCCACTTTGTCATAATACCACTAAATGTGGAACATTTAGTTTCGAGGACATTTCACGACTGGACTTGTTGCACAGGTGGCATCCTATCACGGTGCCACGCTCAAATTCACTGAGCTCCTGAGAGCGGCCCATTCTTTCACAAATGCCTGTAGAAGCAGTCTGCATGCCTAGGCGCTTGGTTTTATACACCTGTGTCCATGGAAGTGATGGAATTTAATTATTTGGATGGGTGAGTGAACACTTTTGGCGATAGACAGACAGATCTATTGTATTTCTGTTAATTTCTTCTGCTATTTAAATAGTTTTCTTCACAGAAGTAAGCCAGAAACATGCTGTGCCTCAATTCTGTTTGCACAGCTTTTAGAACATTTCTACAGTTAACATGCTGCTATGAGTATTGTTAAAAACAACCTTGTGATGTTTTCATTCAGGCTGAGAATCTGTGGTTAACAGCTAAATATTGCACGTCTTTCACAGCCATCAGGTGGCAAAATGCGGTGTCTTACTGTGCTTCAACACTTCCCTTTCCTTTTTAAAGAGTGGCCTTTGCGTTTTTCTGGCATACATTTCGGCTTCCGCTGAGCATCTCAAATATTGCAAATGGAGTCTGTTCAGTCTTTGCTCCAGGAAGTGGCATTGTAGCTTGTTAAGAAAAGCTTTTCATTTAATTAAACAAAACTTTTCCATCATCTTTAAGAACAGCAGATCTTTATTTACTAATTGATTTATTGTCCAAAGCTGACCCAGCAATCACAGTTATAATTAATGCGAGATTTTAACTGAAAAAAATGTGAGTTTTCGAATAGCTAAAAGGAGAAATCTTAAAACCTCTATCAATGCAGCAGTAACCCTTCTCTCAGTTAAGTGGTGTTCATGCAATGATTTGTGATGGCTTCAGAACTATAAAAGCTGATGGCAGCAGAGAGCGTGTGCACTGTTTTTACTGGGACTCTGTGCACCCATCACTTGCATACCGTGATACATCTCTTAGCAGTATATATAAAGGCATGCATTGGCAGGCAGTAGCAGTGACACGGAGTATGTAAAAGCATCAAGGAATAAACATTTGTCTTAATTATCTAGAGGACAACATTTGCATTCATTAAGCTGGAGTGCTTTTACTGGACGTTAAAAGAAAGATATGTGGTATGATTAGTTTAATTTCGTCTCAAGTATAGAATGAGTTGTTGAGAATAAATCACAGTGACACCTACAGTACAGCCTCATACCATGGAAATGCAGCCAAGCGGAAATGTAAGTGATGTCTGCTTAAGCTGAAGAAAAAAAAAAAATAAAAAACCCTCTCAGGTTTTGTGCTAATGTTCAGCATATGGTCACAAGAAAAAGTGTGACAATCAACACCAAAAGGTGCAAACTACCCTAAACAACTGCATATGCTACCATCTGTGGGATATTTCCTGAAGTTGTTTAAAAGAAAATAAACCCTGTTTTTAATGAACAAGAACAGCAACTACATGTAGACATCTTCCCATTCAAATATTGGCCAAGTCTTTAGGCATTAAGCGTACATATTTCACATTGTGCGAAATTACTGTTTAATGAGGCAATCTGAAGATGGTTTCATTTCTAACAACTACTCTCCTTAACATTCTGTGATTGTGCATGATTTCTTTGTAAAAGAATACTTTCCTTTAAAACAACAGATATCAAAGCAAAATTGAGAAGTTAAGCGAAGTACGAGGGAATGTGATTCTTGGATTCTCTTTTGTCAGACAGTGTCTTTTGAAATAATTGGGATATTCTACCAATAGAATTGCCTAGTGTGTAGTCAAAAAAAAAAAAAAAAAAAAAAAGTCTGTCGCTTAGACAGACAGGGCACAAACAGCCCTCAGACCAGTAATGACTTTGGAGGAAGGGTTGTAAGGAAAACACTCCTTTAACAATGTGCTGAACCTCTACAATTCCTTTGCTGCATCCTCCAAAATCCTGAGAAGTAAAGAAGAAAGAAGAAAACACAAACCCTCTGTAGGCTGTAAATAATGAAAAGTCATGTTCAGTGTTGATGGAATACTGCCTTGTCAAGACCTCTGTCTAGGGTGCAGCTTCTGAAGTGATCTTGTATGTTCACCAAAATTCATGCTGGCAGGTTCTCACTGCCTGGGATGGATGACCTATTGTTTGCCTTGACTAAACAACCTCATCATTTGCTTCACCTGTAAAGCTTAATATGTATATACACCTGGGATCCTGCCAGTGTTCTACAAGTCCAAGAGTCTGCTGGGTCTATGCATAGGGGGAACGGTGAGCTTAACAATTGAGTACAACATTATAATGTAAGGGAATCGTGATTATAAGAACGGATTAATCCATGACTGCAAAGACAAGACGGGGAATAATCAAAGATTACCTGAATGCAAACTTGCTTTGCTTGATGTTCAGCTTCCTTCTGAATAGGAATGTGTAAATATTGACTGAGAATGCTGCAAATTACTAAATGCAAAATAAATGAATTTGGGGTTATTTTGAAATGGTTATGAGTAAAATATGTAGCATGGTATGTCCAACTCATGGGATCTTTCTTTTTTTGTTTTTGCATATTTTATTTTAGCTCAAGCCAGACAGAAAATTACTTGTTGGCAATCATTTACTTGTACTGAGTCCTTCCTTTTACTCTACTGTTTTTATTAATGTGATTATTACTGGTTGATGTTTGCATCATACTTTGAGAAACATCACGCCTCCTTTTTTCCCCAAGGGCAATTTCTTTCACATTATTTACAAGCTCAGACAGATCAAAACATCCGCTTATATGCCATAGACACAGTGTTCTACTAGGTCATTCGATAGGCAATGTTACATAGAAGGTTGGGTATATCATAAGTGCATTTGCCTAGGGTACATGAGCTATAATTAACATTTATATTTGACTCACAATTATCCTCAGTAATCCCATTTAGCAACAAAAAATATATTTAAAGAAAAAAAGAATTCTGGTACTGTTCGTGGGTGAGATATCAGTCATTGCTGACACCAGCCTACATAACAAGAATCCAAGTAGTGTGCATATATATAATAAACAGGGCCAGCCCAAAGGAATACTATTGCAGAACAATTTTTTTTAAAAATTTATAATGTATAATAAGTCACTGTTGTACAACATAAAACAAAAACACACTGTTATTGAATTGTACATCAACTCACGAAAAGCAGCTTATTATTAAAACTGCTTCCAAAGTAATACGTAAAATCTGATTTGCAGGCTTGTGTTAAACTTGCTGCTTTGGGGCTGAAGGAAACAAAGAAATAACACACAGTAGCAACAGTCTGGATTGATAATTTATCCATATTCAGTTAATGGCTCACAAAGTCTCAGAAATGCTATGCAAATGACAGCAAAACAGTTGGACAGAGTGGCAAACAAAACCAAAGGGACAAAATTAAAAAAGAACTGTCTAATTTGAAAATTATTTCATTCTTCAAAACTAAAGAATACCTTTAGAATACGACAATCACTGACTAAGCACATAAAACCTCATTTGAAGTTTGATTTAGTTTAATTAGAATACAACAAAAAAAAAGATCTGCACATTGTCAAAACATGAAGTGACTGAAATTAAACTATTTTTGTGAAACGTTGGACACCAGTATGATGCACATATTGCTCAGTATCTGCTACAGATGGTAACTGGGACAGCTTGATCCTTAATAGTTAATTAAAACTGTGCTTCTGTTAGTTTGATGCAGACTTTTTTTTCTCAAAAATAACGTCTGAAGCTTTATCGAGTTCTCCTTAATGTTGCTGCATATGGGAAAACATTTTACTGAAGAATGTATGCAGCAGAGTTTTTTTCCCCTACTTTAGCAAAAGACAGGAAAAAAAAAAGACCTAATTCCATAAAACACCAGCATATGCCTTTCAGCAGTTATATCACTGTTCAGAGGCTTAAAAATTAGCTGAGTACATGACAATGTATCAGATATAGTACAAGTACTGTAGGAAACAATAACATTTCATTTGTGAAAACAGGTCATAACAAAATTCCTTCCTCATATCTTGGCTCAGAGTATAAACTTTTGGTTCTCTGGGGAACATGCTGATTTTTGGTCTGAATTCCCCTCCGACTCGTTCATATGCCTTCGGCAGTGTCTGATAACACTTCC
Organism: Cichlasoma orientale; assembly: GCA_034780415.1. Lineage (NCBI taxonomy): Eukaryota > Metazoa > Chordata > Actinopteri > Cichliformes > Cichlidae > Cichlasoma > Cichlasoma orientale. Next base: position 161,554 of record JAVDPK010000341.1, read on the forward strand.
ATTGTTTGATAGCATTGAAACACACCACACCACACACACACACACACACACACACACTCGCACATACTCACACTGCCGCTGTATGAGGGGGACAAGTGTCAGCTGGAGGCATAGAAAGATAGGCCGCCCCCGCTACACAGTTAATCTTAATGAAAAACGAGTCTGCCTCCAGACTGGGTACTTTGGCTGACATCCATTGATGTTCTTTCCTCAATGTA
>JAVDPK010000341.1:161871-176475 GCA_034780415.1 Cichlasoma orientale
AACCCCCCCCCCCCACCAAACTTTACACTTGGCACAATGCAGTCAGACAAATATCGTTCTCCTCGCAACCGCTAAACCCAGACTCATCCATCAGATTGCCAGATGGAGAAGCATGATTCATCACCCCAGAGAACACATCTCCACTGCTCTGGAGTCCAGTGGACCACTACATCTGACACTTTGCATCGTGCTTGGTGATGTCAGGCTTGAATGCACCTAGTCTGCATGACTAGGTACACCTGTGGCCATGGAAGTGACTGGAACACCTGGATTTAATGATTTGATTAGATGAGTGAATACTTTTGGCAATGTACTGTGTAAAGAAATAAGGGGTCGCTGAAGACTTCTGCAAAATACCGTGTATCTGTTTCACACAAATGCCCATGTTTCCTTGCTACACCATTCGGCCAGTTTCTGTAAAAGCTGATGAAAAGTTGTAGAAAAGAAACTGAGGGTAGAAAACATTTTTAGGATTAAAAATACGTGTGGCTCGAGTCATAAATGATCCCAGCATCGCGGTTATCCTGTTTTCTCCGGCAGTAATCAGATTTCTCAGTGATTAATCAGAACTAACAATCTGCATGTGAAAGTTATTCAAAAATATTCTCCTATCTAAAGATGTACTTGGAGTATTTTGCATTAATTTGTGCTCCAACCAAGGGATGGATCACAGTAAGACTACCAGTGCCATTATCTGTTCTGCCTATTTTTAATGAGGCTGAACACAGAAGAAAAAAATAAAGCACTCCATGTGACTCAGGTGTCTAAAAGCTCCACTGCTTTTAGGTGTAATGTCATTGTTTCACAATGTTTAACAAGCAAAAGCTGCGTTGTGCTATCACACAAAATAACTTGGGGTGTTATTCATTTGCTATTTTGTGATACCACGCTGGTGTACCAAACTTCAGATCACAATCTAACGGCCGCTTTTCCTCTCTTATTCTTCTGCTCCCAGTATTCACATTCACCGTGTCTGCCTTTCTCCTTCAGAGTTTGTAATTGCACTACTTTTGTCTCTCCTCTGCATTCAAACGGAGCATGCTATCGTAATGATGGCTGCAATAAACAAAGCCACTGATCACACAAAGATAGACTGAATGGTTGTGGCATCCTTGATGTCACTCAGCGCTTCCTAAAGTTGGGCTCATTTCTGACCATCTTGCCATCATCTTTGCCAGTTACTGGGTGCCAGAAATCTCCCAGTAGAGCTTCAAGACAGACAACATGAGCACAATACTCTTTGGGTCTTGCCAATTAAAGAAGCGACTGCAGAAATAACAGTTTTAATTATCGATTCTGTATTTTTAGAGACGTTGAAGGGTTGTTTGGGGTTGGGATACTTGGGCAGCAAGTCCCCAAGTCCTCTTCACGGTTTCAGATTTCTTATTTCTTCTCGACTTTAAACTACGTGTGTGTGTGTCTGTGTATGTGGGGTCTTGTCTTGGTTGATTGCCTAAGGATGAAGGATTTTGTATGCTGTACACGGTTTTATAACCTAGCTCAGGCAGGCCAAAGATTAACACATCTCAATGCCAACCCGCCTCAGCTGATGACTTAACAGAGACCTTTCTACACATCCAGGTGGCAGGTCTTATACAGATATCTTCATATAAACACCTTCTAGCCTGCCTAAAGTTGTTGCACATCTGCAAGCCACCTCCACCTTTTTTCAATTCAGTTCACTTTTATTTATATAGCGCCAAATCACAACAAACAGTTGTCTCAAGGTGCTTTATATTGTAAAGTAAAGACCCTACATTAATTACAGAGAAAACCCAACAGGCAAAACGACCCCTATGAGCAAGCACTTGGCGACAGTGGGAAGGAAAAACTCCCTTTTAACAGGAAGAAACCTCCAGCAGAACCAGGCTCAGGGAGGGGCAGCCATCTGCCATGACCGGTTGGGGCTGAGGGGAGAGAGACAACTTTTGCTAAGTTGCTGGTTATGTGTAGACACAACACTGGTCCAGTGTCCTTTTCGTGACATGAATAATTCATAGGTCAGTGTTAAGTGGCTTTCTTCTGAAAATGGTCAGGTACAAGGACTGGACTGAAAATGAGTAAAAAAGCAGCCAGGGTCCAAAGAGAAGTTTGAAAGACCTTCAGAAAGCCTGGAGAACAGTCGCTCCAGACCACTTTAACGAATTACAAGGAGGTTTAGCTGCTTGGACGCAAAATATAAATAAACGAGGGGTTTGCACAGTACTGAATATGAACCTGTTTTTCTTCTTCCCCAAACATCACACTCTCCCTTTCCTCATTCTTTCACCTTTAAGTGTCTCATTAATAATGCTTCAGCTCTCCTTCCCCCTGAGCGTTCATTATCGCAGCAGTTGCAACACCTACGCCACTGTAATCAATCCAAATTAAAAACTTAAAGTCAACTTAAAATAGAAAGAGTTGGGTGTTGGGAGGGATTTGCTTTCCTCAGCGGCCTTTGGAGGAGAAACGTCAGCTGTGTTTTGATTTTTTTTCTTTTTTTTCTTTTTTATCGTTGTTGTTGTTTTCATTTATTTCTCACTTGGCACCTTGAAAAGAAAGCAGCAGTAATTGAAATTAATGTTTGTGTTTGCATCAAACGGGCAGGGGTGCGCCTGCGAGTGTCTGAGCGGGTGTGCACACCGCGCTGTGGTCAAATAACGTGCGTGCGCAGATACACTGTGAGCACACAAACACACACACACACACACACACACAAAGAGGACTCCGAGAGCTCTGACAGTGATGAAGTGGAGAGTGTGTACGAGCCAGGCAGAGAGGAGTGATGAACACGGCCGCTGAGACAAGAGGAAACCACCTGGGGGGAAGTTTGAGTGTGTGTTTGTAAAAGAAGAAGTGGAGATTGTGTGTGTGTGTGTGTGTGTGTGTGTGTGTGTGTGTGTGTGTGTGTGTGTGTGTGTGTGTGCGTGCGTGCGTGGAGGATATACAAGAGTCTATCATGTGTGCAGGCAGTTTTCATTTCAAATAACTCAGGGAATTTGTTTATCATGAATTTTAGAAATGAGGAGAAAATCTAATTTAAAAAAGCAAACAAACAAAGATAAAGTTCATGTTGAATATATTAAATTTTATTTTCTCCCGATCACTCTTTATACTCTGAGCTCTGCTTGCCTACCACCTGGAGCTGATAAGCAGCTTCTGGCGGCAGACGAATAATAACTCTAAGATGCATTAAGACAAAAAAAAAGAAAAGTAAATAAATAAAAATAAAAATAAAATGCGGGTACAGTTCAACCTGCGCCTCTGCTGTAGCTTACAAATGACATTTATACACCTCGAAGTTCTTTCCGGCGTGACAGAGTGATGAGAACCGCTGGCTGGATCATGATCAGAAGCAACGTTTTCGATTAAAGTATCACGTCGAGTGGGGAGGTGCTCGGGGCGGCTGGTCGGTGTACAAAGCACGAGGTTTTTTGTTTGTGTGCGCTACATCTCAGCAGTCTATCAATGACCGATGGTTTTGTTTTTCTGACGTTCTCGTGCTATAAGCTTTGGCTCCTTGTTAAAGTTAGGAGCTTTAGGTTAGTTGATTATTTCCCGTTTTAATTTGACATTTAATTTTCTTGTGTCTTGCTTCCTCTTCCTCCAGTTGTCCTCACCTGTTGTGTCTCCCCACCTTCCTGTGGTAAACCCTAATCAGCCTTCTGCCCTTAGCCTATAGGTTGCCCTCCTGTGTTTACTGTAGTGTGACCGAGCTTTTATGCTCCCCTCAGTTTTGGGTGTCTTGTTTTTTTTTTGTGCCCCCATGATCCTCATATTGATGTATGTTGTTCAGGCTTCCTGTATTTCATTTGGGACTTTAATTCAGCCACAATAAAGACTTTCCTTTTGTTTAGTATGTACTCCACAATCCACACACCACTGTGACACCCTAACCTTTTTCCAAGTACTGCCAGACTGTGTGTGAAACTAAATGTTCATGGTTGTCCTTGTCTCTTTACGCTCGCCTTTTTTCTCTTTTCCCATGTTAAAGCGATTTCTTCTTTCCCACTGCCGCTGAGTGTTTGCTCAAAGGGGATCGTTTGATTGTCGGAGGGTTCATTTTGTCTAATATCACAGGGTCTTTATTTTACGTTAGAAGCACCAGTAGACAAGTGCAGTTGTTGTGAACTGGAACTATCTAAAGGAGACTGAATTATATTTGAAAATAGAGGCAGATCAGTGTTACTGTTAAACTCCCTAATTCATTATAAATGCCTCCATTAAATGAAATATCTACTGGCAACCAGAGGTCACGGTAGACTCAGGATGTAACAGTTCTGTGATGATGTAATGAAATGAAAATTAGACATATTTAATAGTCTCGTAATAAAAAAAAAAAACCTCGATCGCAATAACAAACACACAGAACAGAATGTACATTTATGAGGCCATGGAGAGAAAAGATAAGCAGAAACAGAGACTCGGATTGGTGCAGTATAATCAAAACTGAATTGAAAATCTACACACAATCCACACACGACATACACTATAATTTCAAACCATCTGTCACCACAACCTGGCACTCCACAACTTCACTCAAAGAGCATGTGTGCAGCTGCTCTCTGCACAGACAGACAGACCACTAAAGATGCTCCAGGCTGGCTGTTGGTGTTGTTGCTTAGCCACTTCAACTGTTTGTTTGTTTTTTTGTTGAGAATACAAAGTAAAGAGTGAGACTTTACAACATATCAAAATAAGGAATGTCAAGCGGTGGGATTCTTTGAGTTCCACGGCGGTGCTAATATCAGTTCTAAAAGCAAACAGTGCCGCTTTCAACCTGTAATCAATTAAACAAAGAGGTCAAGCAACATGTTTTTTTTTTATCATAAAGATTGTTTCTGTGTGCACCTCTGGAGTAATCTCAGCCATATTTAGATCTCTCCCTGCGACCACTTCCACTTGTGACTTTGTTGCAGACCTTTTACTTTGGTGTCAGATGGTCTCGACTTTCATGTCAAGGATCACGACTGGAGATGGGAGCAGGACCTCTGGCCGTGACTTGGAGACTGGAGAAGTTTTCATTGCCCAAGCCCACATAGTGCCATTTTGTCAAAGCCGCTGACATGGCACATTTATGCACAAGGTACCCTTTCGTGTTATGGCAGTGTGAGGAATCTGGGCCTCTATCCATCCATTTATTGATCCATCCATTTCTGCTGCTTGTCTGGTCCGAGTAGCTGGGGCAGCAGTCTAATCGGAGACACCCAGATTTCCCCGGTCACCTCCTCCAGCTCTTCCAGGGGGACACCAAGGCATTTCCAAGAAGTCCAAGAGATGTTATCTCTCCAGCGTGGGCTGAGTCTACCCTGGAACCTCCTCCTAGTGGGACATGCCTGGAACGCCTCACCTAGAAGGTGCCTGGGAGGCATCCCGGTCTATGTCCAAACTATCTCAACAGGCTCCTTTCAATATGAAGGAGCGGTGACTCTTACTCTGTGAATCAGGACCTCCTCGTGGGGGAGGGGTTTGTGTGGCCTAGTGATCCCAGTGTCCTGTTGTTTGGGGCAGTTTGCCCCTGGTAGGGTCTCCCAAGGCAAATTAATTCTAGGTGAACAAGTGCGATTCACAAGACCCTTATGGAGGAAAAACCAGTGGATCATGATACATCCCTCGATTGGGGTTACCAGTGCCACACCCTGAAGCCAGGTGCGGGGAAGGGGGCTCATCGGGCAGCATCTAGTGGTCGGGTCTTAGCCCAAGAGGCCATGCTGGGCTCAGCCTGAATGAGCCACATGGGAACCGCTTTTATGGACCAATCACCTACAGGAGGGGCCATAGGGGTCTGGTGCAATGTGGATTGGGTGGCAGTTGAAGGGAGAGGACTTGCTGGTCTGATTCCTGGTTGCTGAAACTGGCTTTGGGTACATGAAATATATGGAACTCCCAACCTGTTATTTACAAATGAGCAGGGTTACTGTTGTGAAAGGGTGTTTTAATAGAAATAAGAGTCTCCTCTTACACGATTCTCCAGGATGAGGACGCATTGTAACGGCTTGTCATTGTCTTTAACTTTGACAAGTCTGTGCACCGTGAATCAAGTGTGTGAAAAGCATCCTCCATATCCACTATTCAAACAACATCAGCAGCTTCACTCTGCGGTAAAAGATACAAGTACCAGCAGAAAGAGAAGAAGAATGTGGGGATAGATTAGGGACATGCTATGAAAACCAGCCTCTAGCATCCCCAGACAGGCCGTGATATGGAACCACCAAGGTAAGAGAAAGACAGTCTTCACATGAACCAAGCTGTGAATCCTTTGTGAGACGTTGCCCTACCCTGCATTATGCCTGAGATGCAAGAGAGATCACTTACTCTTTAGCAAGTATGTACAGGACATACAGGAGACTCAATATACTGCTTCTCTCTCACCTTGGTATAAAAGAAGAATTAAGAAAAGGTAAAAAGGCACATTAGGGAATATAGAAAAATCAAACCTATGTACAAATACCATAACAGAAACGTACATAGTCGTATAATAAAGATATAAATAATATAATTAAATAAATAAATAGAGCAGTGATGTACTTGGACAGTAGTGCAAATGACCAACAGCAGCGGGTATGACAGTAAGTGCAAGTGGTTGCAGTAAGGTGCCAAAGACAGTCAGCAGCATTAGAGACTTTGAATGTATTGAGTCCTTGTGTGCAACCAGCTAAGATAGAGTCCTTGTTTAAGTGAGTGCGCTACAGTGCAGGGGTGGGGGGCAGAGGGGGGAAGTGGACAGAGTTCAGCCTCCTGAGAGCCTGGTGAATAAAGCTGTTCAACAGTCGGGTGAAGCAAGCCCGGAGGCTCCGGTACCTCCTCCCTGAAGGCAGGAGGCAGAGTGGGAGGGGTCACCAGTGATGCTGATGAGCCTGCGGGTGAAGCGGGTGTAGAAAATGTCCATGAGGGACGGCAGAAGGGCTCTGATGATCTTGCTGGCTGAATTCACTATGCGATGCAGCATCTTCCGGCAGGAGGTCGTGCAGCCTCCGTACCACACAGTGATGCAGCACGTGAGGACTCTCTCAATGGTACCCCATTAGAATGAGCACATATTGGGAGGTGGAACTCACACTGTCCTCAGTTGGTGGAGGAAGTAGCAGCAATGGCATCCTCTGGACCTGTTTGACCTGTATGTAAACTGAAACGGGTCGTAGGAGGGGGGGGAGGATGGACTTAATGTACTGCATGACCAGCTTCTCAAAGCACTTCATGATGATGGAAGTCAGTGCTACAGGCTGATAGTCATTATAACTGAATGGGAGGGGCTTCTTTTGTACTGGTATTATCGTTGCAGCTTTGAGACACGTGGGAACAGCAGCTTGGCTCAGAGAGATGTTGAAGATGTGAGTGAAGACACCCTTGAGTTCCCTGACACAGTCCTTCAAAACACGACCAGCTGCTTTATGTGGGTTGATCCTGGGTCCTCTTCACGCTGGCTGGAGCCAGACATACAGCCTGCTCATCTGGGGGGGGGGAGTGGCCTTCTGTGCCGGTGTGTTGAATTGTGTTTCAAAGCAGCCAAAGAAGTAATTTAGGCTGTTAAGCAATCTGGTGTCACTCTCACAGGTGTGTGGTGGGCTTTTATAGTTTCTGAGGGTTCGGATGCCACGCCAGAGAGACTGTGCATCTCTGTTGTTACTGAAGTGTCTGGATATTTTCTTACTGTACTGTTGTTTTGCTTTCCAGACACCACAGGACAGCACTGTTGCCAGTCAGCCATAAAGGCTGCGTCCTGAGCCCTCAGGAGCCTGCGAACCTCAGCTGTCAGCCATGGCTTCTGTTAGCATGGACAGTGATAGTTTTGCAGTGAATGGCATCATCAGTGTATTTTGCAATGCATGCTGTAACAGCCTCAGTGCATTCCTCTATGTCTGTGTGGTCATTGTAGGAGGCTTCTTGTTTGAAGATGTCCTAGTTTGTGGTGCTGAAACAGTCCTTCACAGCATAGGAGGCCCTCTCTGGTCATACACGTACCCGCTTCTGTGTTGGTCTAATAGCTCTCATGCAGGTAAGTACTGCTCGCCTTGCTTGCCCTGACGAAAGGCCAGTGAAACTGAGATGCAATAAAGAACGGGAATCTTATAATAACTGAGTGAAACTGATGGAAGCAGTCTCACAGAGGGTTTTTCCTCATATTTGTGAATCTCACAAGAAACCTGTGGCTCAAAGAGAGCTGTGCGAGACGATGGATGGATCCCGTCGATACACAAATGATTACCAGACAAAACAGCAAATGAGAAGAGGAGAACAGAAGACAATAAGAAGACTATTGCATAACAAAAATGACACACTTTAGCTTCCTATTATGCTCATTGTGTTTACTTTACTACCCAGCTGGGATTATAAAATCCTTCACATGCTAAATGCAGCTTCCTGTTTAGTAACGTGTCCCACATTGTTCAACACGGACACATTTTTTGTCCCACGTATAGCTTGTTGGGATCCAGCTCATATTTGCATTTTATCAATATGTTTTAGTAATTTCAGGGTTGTGATAGGTGACAGTTTGCAGTGGATATGTGTGGTTGTGTTTACTGTTGAGACAAAAACATTTGAGATCCTGTCTTTATTAAGTAGGATGAAGCCACACTTTCTCCAAGGTCAGGATTATAAAGACTGGGTGTAAATGGGAACAACTTGAACTGGATTCTTTCCAAAATGTTTTAAAGAAAAATGCCCAAATCTGTCTGATTGCTGTGTTACAGCTGTGTGCACTTAATGGAGCATTGTTGTCAATTAACTTTGAGAATAAAATTCAATCAAATCAGAATGAAAGAAATACATGAAGTTAAAAAAACAAACAACTGAACTATTTTCCTTGAGGGAACATAATGTGAAGTACAAGGACGAGTAGGTAAAGTGTTTCTACCTGTGTGTGCGTGTGTGTGTGTTTGTGTGGGTGAGACAGAGCAGGCAGCAGGGAGGGTGGATGCATTATACTTAAATGTAATGGTTGTGCATGCGTGCAAATCCTTCCAGGAAAAGACCGACTAACTTTGTGTGTGTGTGCGTGTTCCTGCAGACAGTTAATGTATCTGAGACGTCCAGCCGTCTTTCTGACTTGCCGCTGCTCTCAACGCGGAGCCGACTGATGCTGGAATAAGTACGAGCAACTTTTCGTCTTCTTTGTCATATTTTTTTCCATATCGTCACCCTCTTAAAATAATGGACTAAGAGGGTGACGATATATTTTTCTATTTTTAAAGTCTTAACAAGCTTTGATCTTTTAACAGTGAGCACTTGGTCTTTCCCTCTATGCGTTTTAATGTGAGCGAAGCATTGCAAGAAGCCCAGAAGTTAGAGAAAGGTTTAGATTTTTGTTTTTGATGTTCAGGCTTGTTTACTTTTTTCTCCATTATTAATTTTGTCTTTCATCTCACTGCTGAAATGAAAAAATATCCATGCTGCGCAGAGCTGTAGAATAATATAGCGTCTTAAAATAGAGGTAGAAGTGCAGAGGTTTGAATCAAATATAATTTTCATGATGAAGTCCATCAATAAAAATATTATTTTAAACTGTTGTTTGTGTGGTTTGATATCCAAGATGTATTTTAGACACTAACTTGCCAAATGTACTGCACTTTTTTTGACACCTCTTTTATATATTTATTCAAAGTTTGAGAGCCAAACATATTTCTGCATCCAGGAAGATTAATAAGTGAACAGAGGAATAGAAAACCTCCTGCTTATTAAAATCTTTTTTACTTCCCACGTCACCAGGTTTGAGCACAGAGTTCTCTTTTATTAAAATCTCAGCAACTGTTCCCTCATTTACAACTTGTTCATTAGCACAGAAAATGTCTTCCAGCTAAAAACTTTAGCTGTGTGTAAATCAGTTGCTCAGTATTTTCTGTCCAGCCAAAAGGAATTACAGCAGCTTTTGCGAGCTTTCTTAGAGGTGCAAAAAGATGCCTTGCTTCATTTAATTTAGAATGTCCACTGTGAATGAGCAGGTTGGCTCATTTAACACCTGGACTCGATGGCTATAGAGCCATGCTGTTGTGATATGTCCAAAATATGGTTTGGCAGTGTCTCGCTTAAACAAGCAAGACCTTCCCTGAAAACCGATGTATCATTCAGCAGTAATGGTGCCTTCACAGATGAGTAAGCCATGCCGTGTCCTCAAAAGTATCTTCCCAAACCATCACAGATACTTTTGAGCTGCGTTTTGATCAGTACCAGGGCCCTTACTCAAAAAAGTAACACATTATATATTACCTGTTACATTATTTGACTACTGCCAGTACTAGTTACATTACTTTTGCATGACTCTGTAACACAAACATCCATCCTGAAACACATTGTCACATAACTACCAGTTAACACTATAAAAAGGTTTCATTCCCACACACTGATATGAGTGCTCTGTCCTAATGAGGGCACGCATGCAATCTTTCTTTTAGTGTTTAAGTGTGAACACAAAGCTGACAACACACTTTTTTAAGCTGACACTTACAGTAAGAGCAATCGGCACTGCAGAAACATGCACAGGCCTACGCTCAGCTTTAAAATCACTCTGGGTCCTTGGCTGGCTTTGTGTTAGCATGCCGTCTGTGCAGAGGCTTGCAAAGAGCCGATGCAGTTTGCATTACAGTAATGATTCTGCATAACACCCAGCGCTGTTTTTGATAACTAATTGAATGGTTGCTTGCCTCTTTAACCCACAGGATGAGGTGTGCACTCCATAAAGACAGTCTAGTAAGTTTTCCGGTTCACCTCAGTCCATCGAGCCTCCTGTAACTATAGTGTTCTTGTCTTTGTGTGATAGCTTTAACTTGCATTGTGGATGTAGAGCCAAACTGTCCACTCTTCACGGGTTTTCTGAGCTGCGCAGTTCAGCATTTGTTTCCAGCATCGTCCCTTGTGTAGAGAGATTTCTACAGATTCTCTGAAACCTTTAATATTATGAACCATAGACAATGAAATCAACAAATTGTTTGCAATTTGCATTGTTAGACTGTTTGCCCACGCAGTCTCTCACAGAGTGCAGAGTGGTGAACCTCTCCCTGGGCCCTCTTGGATGCCCTTCTGCATGTCAAGTTACTAATTAACCTCACTAGTTGTGAGAGGATCCACTGGCATTTTTTTTTTTTTTTTTTTAACATTACACAACTTTTACAGTGTTTGTTGCCCGTGTCCAAACTTTCTGAAACATGTTGCTGGCATCAAATTAAAAATTACCACATGCATTTAAAAAAACAAAAAACACCTACATTTCTCATTTTCAACATTAGATGCTATCTTTGTGCTATTTTCAGATACATATAGGTTTTAAATGAGTTGTAAATGACAGTTGTGGTCAGAGGTTTCCATCTACTAATCATGGACATGAATGCCATGTCAATTTGGGGCTTTTAATGATTTCTTTAAACTGTTCTTTTTCCAGGGTGGAATGATTGTACAGTGTACATCTTTAATGACTTAAAAAAACAAGAATTGGGTGCACATGTTTGAATTTTTTTTAGATTTTCTCTAATCCATATAGGGTCAAAATTATACACACAAGCTCAAATATATACATACACCCCCACCAAATACTTGCTTAAATGTCCCTTAGCAAGTTGCATGTTGACCAGATGCTTTTGGTACCCATCAGCAAGCTTCCGGCATAATTCTGTCTGGATATTTGACCACTCTTCTTAGCAGAATTGGTAGAGTTCATTTAAATTGGGTGGTTTACTGGCACAGACCCAGTTTTTAAGCATAGTGTAGAGATTTTCAATAGGATTGAGGTCGGGACTTTGTGAAGGCCATTCCAGAAGCTTAATGTTAGCCTGCTTCATCCATTCCAAAACCAGTTTTTTAGTGTGTTTGGGATCATTGTCCTGTTGGAACAAACTGTGTCCAAGTTTCAACCGCATAGCTGTTGATTTGAGATGGAGTTGAAGAATTTGGAGGTAGTCCTCCTTCTTCATTATTCCATCCACTGTGTACAGTGTACCACTACCACTGGCAGCAAAACCTTGCCCCAGACCATGATGGTGGCCACCACCATGCATAACAGTTGGTGCAGTGTTCTTAGATTTAAAAGCCTCACCTTTACTCTTACAAACACACCACTTGTCATTGTGGCCAAATAGCTCAAGCTTTGTCTCGTCTGACTTTTCTCCAGACGACATTCGGCTTGTCCATGTGGGCAGCTGCAAATTTCAGTACAGGTTGAAGGTGCCGATTTTGGAGTGGGAGCTTCTTTCTTGTTCGGCACCATGTGTGGATTAGAGACAATCCAAAATAAATTCAAACTTGTGCACCCAATTCTTGTCTTTTAAAGTCATTAAAGATGCACAATCATTTCATCCTGGAAAAAGAACAGTTCAAAGAAATTGTTAAAAGCCCAAAATTACCACCACATTCAGGCTCATGATGAGTGGATGGAAACACTTGACCACAACTGTATGAATGTTAGTGCTTTACATATACAGTATTTTACTCGTGCTACTTATTCATCACAATTTTTGAAATGCAACTTGAAATTTACAAATTTTTACAAAAATTATGAAAGTTTTTTGAATTTTAGGTCAGACACTCTCTTCATACACTTCAGTCACATATTGACACACAGTCGTGAGTTACACCACAGTTACATCTTTCAGTTCGTGTTTAAGTACATAGGGTGAAATAGTGTCCACATAAAATATGCATCCTGATTTAATTCAGATGCGTTAAACTCCACATTTGTGAGCTTGTGTGCAGCGGGTTTGACCAGCTCTGAGCAATTCAACATCAAAGAGGAGGTACAAAAATCAATTTCTGTATGCACAAGACCGGGAAATAGACTCAGTGTGCCTATACAAGACAGACCTGAATACCAAGGTTAAGGTTGTCGTGGGAAATATAGGAAATCACTGACTGAAACAGAGGTAATCGAGGTAGGAGAGGTAAATTATAGCACTACATTACAAAATAAGTCAGATTAATGCGATTCAGCAGTGTCAGGAAGTACTTGTCATGTTAAAATCTGCTTAGTGGAGGGTTGCAGGTTGAACCATGAGGCGCCAGAACACCGGCTTCATCCTCCACTACAATCTTCCTCATCTGCCTGGAGTGCCCTTGGCTCTCGTCCAGCATTAATTGTGTTTGGAGTCGAGTCTGAGCATTGTCTCCGAGCTAAAGAGGAGCGCAGCAGTCTGCAGTCACTGAGCCCAGACTTCTCTTTCTATCCCTCGCTTAGGTTTCTTTTTGTCTCTCTTATGTAATTAAGCAAATGTGGTTACCATGAAATGACTCCCTGAGCTCCCAAAATAGGAAGGAGGTGTTAATCGAGGAAAATGTACATAAGCTGCCTGTGGAGAAAGGGCTGCTGGGAAGAGGATTAACACATGAAGACAGAACTGTCAAGGCCATAACACCTCGTCTGCAGATGTTTTTTCTCCACAGGACGAAGAACAGAAAGCGTCTCGTTCCGTTTTTTCTTTTCTCCTCACTCACACCCACGTGGTTGATACCTTTGACATCGCATCGGGAGGTTTTAAAGGCCATTTGAGAACGTCGAAGCTTTCTTTTATGCTACACAGGGAGACAGAAAGTGCCTACATGGCAGTTAGTCTCGGAAACATTACAGCCCGAGGGAATGAGGCAACGGGTTCTTAAGTGCCATGCTCGAGGGGACTCGAAAGGAAGTGAAGCAACCAGCTTTAATGAAAAATGCAATTAGCACCGACTCATTTCATTTTAGAAACTAGTGTTTCAGTTTATGTACAAGCGACATTATTTCAGTTTTGCTTAATATGAATTTTGTTCTTCAGTAAACTGATGTCTTTGTGAGCTGGGACATCTCGTCCTCATATGTCCTCGAGTTAATCCCTTTCCCTGCTGGGACACACCGAATGTGTCGTATTTGCATCTCACTGCGCTGCTCTCGTTTCCCAGTGGATCAGGTGGGATTGTAGAAAACTTCCCAGAGATTATACCTTTTTGCACAACCATATAAATGTGTTGCAGAGAACACACACACACAAACACACATGCTTAATACTGAGTAAGTCTCTGTCCCTAGCTACAACAGCTCTGACCTATCAGGACATAGATCAAGGACCTCTGTGGAGTCATCTAATCCAGTGGTCCCCAACCTTTTTTGAGCCACGGACCGGTTTAGTGTTAGAAAATATTTCCACGGACTGGTCTTTAAGGTGTGGCGGATAAATACGTCAAAAAAATGATCAAAGGTAATCAAAGGTGTTACATTTTCTAAGCGTAATAATAAACGTTAATTCACTGTGTATTCTTATGCAACTCTATCAGCAGCGTCCTCGTAACATCGCGCCACAGCATGAACAACATCCTCTCTGCCCACAGCGCTCTCTGGTCACCATGGTAACGTGTAAACATGCCTTCAAAATAAGATACACCGCAAAAACAAACAGTAGAAATTGCCTCAGTCAGATTCAAATGTTCCATGGAATTTCATCTGACTTGCAAAAAAATCCGCCTTAAGTGCAAATCGGATAAAACCCGCTTCTTCCAAATATCCGACAGTTTGGGGTTTAATATTGAATATTGACTAGTTCTTATATGCCGCTTTTCGAGCCTTATGTAGGTCCACCGACCGATTTCGTTAGATAGGCACAAAGCTTCTGGGTTTAATTTTAGCGGTGACATATCACGTGACCAGAAGCGTCTTGACACGTCAAGAGGAAG
>JAVDPK010000341.1:176700-191106 GCA_034780415.1 Cichlasoma orientale
TAAAACTAAGAAGCATTTTCGTCCAAAAGACTAAGACTAAAACTAAAACTAAAATGGCTGCCAAAAACAACACTGTTCAGAGATACTGCACTCGTACTGTAATGACTTGTAAATCTTAAGATGGCTCTATTTTACTCTAAATAGAACCAACATTTAAAAAAAAGGAGCCTCATGTTTTATTCAGTTAAACTTGAACCTAATGAGGCCGAAAACTCACCAGTAAAATGTTTACTGAGGTCACAGATCAAGTGAGCAGAATGGTCGTTTTCCCACGGACCTCTATACAACCTCACTCCGTTTGCATCCGCAGGAGTCGCCCCCCCTGCTGGCCATTAAGACGAATACAGGTATAAGGCACTTCTGCATAGGCTATCCAGAGGCTAAGTCATTCTTTTATATACAGTCTACTGTTTTTATTGAACAGATTTTATAGTGTGATGGGGCACACTGGTCCTGCTGGGGTAAGCTGCTCATAAAAACGGGGGGAGGTCTGCTCGGTCTGTCATGGTTGTCGGCTAGGAGATCCCAGCTTGCATCCCGTTGAGACTTTGGTGTTTGCACTATGTTTACGCTTTGGCAAAGGACAAGTTGGCAGAGACAGATCCTTCTTAGTAATGCAGTGACCTGGTGTGTCAGGGCATCGAGGCCCACGGACACCATGTGCACTACAAACTAATTGCACTAACTGGAATGAAGCCTGGGATCAGGGCCCAGAGCATGCATGTAGCGATCCCGATGACCCTCACTGGATCGTAAAGCCCCATTTTGAAGCCTCATTTTGAGCCACTTTGGCCATTGCTATATTGGTTGGATGCCAGGACTCAAAATAACAACATGATCAATGTTATTCATGGCAATGATTTGACTAGACCTGGACTCACAAGCAGGATGCAGGGATCAAAGATCAACAGGTTTATTTACAGAAATGGAGGAAACTGAATGCTAGAGTCTGGCAATAATAACAAAGCAGAGATGGTGGAGGGGCAGGCTGAGCATTCACAGAGTCTTTGCAAACCCACAGACACACACACACACACACTTGATCCTTTGCTCTTGGGAAGGGGGTCCTCAGAATGGCAGGGGTCTGCAAAGAGGAGAGAACATTAAACCAGATTTCCAACAAACTACGGACTACACTACTGTACTCAGCCCAACAACCTGGCGATGACCGAAGGACCTCTTAAGCCTGCGGCTGATGGCCTCTTGCAAACAGGTGAGTTCATTAGCAAACTGTTTCCAGGTGCACTCGCCAGGAGGGTGGAGAGGCTCTGATGAGGAGGAACCACCTCTGAACCAAGCGAGCAGAGAAAGAGAGAGAGAGAGAGAGAGAGTGCAAGAGGGAGAAACAGATAGAAAGACGGACCCAGGGGACTGTGACAAGTCACCTGTTAATCCTTACTGTCCTTTAAATGAGAGCAATAGCTGGAAAAGGGATCCATTTGAAACATTGCATTTGCAACAAAAACAATTCTTAGAATTCATTCTTGAGCTCACACAAAGGTCCATTAGCATGAGTAGTTCTGGAGCGTTCAATCAATCGTCTGTAGCAGATCTGTCTCTTAAAGGACGTCTACAAAATGGAAGAGAAATGGAAACCTGAACTTCGGTAACTTGTGAAGAACAGCTACTAATGGACTCTGTGGTGCGGTTTATCAGTTCATACACGTCCTTGAATTATTCTCTTTTGGGTCCATTAGGATGAAAGAAACACACAAACTGGAACTACAGTGTAGCCTCCTCTGAAGGTAATAAAACAGGACACAGAAAACCGCAGACACACTCGTCCCACCAGACCGCCTGGATTCAGTTTCATGGGCAGGCAGATGCTGTGAAAATCTGACGGCTTCCTCCGGCGCTAATTTTACAATCAACACATGGCACGATGAAAAGTAACTGAATTTCTCTCTGTCTGCAAGAAGAGAAGGATTCAGACAGTGTAAACCTGCAGCATATAGTGTGTATGTTATACGAGACACTGCTGATTTAATCAGTGACCTCCACAGTGATTCACCTATTAATTCGCTCTGGCAAATGCTGCGTTATTATGTGTAGTTAGATGATGTAAAAAGCACAGCTAGAGTTCTTCTGGAGAGACCTTTTTCTTTGTTTTTAAATCATATTTTTTCCTGTGTTTTGCACCCCCCCTCCCCATCCCCCATTCTGCACTTTCCATACAAATAAAATCAAACCAACAAAATGTCCCTTGTTTGTCTGAGGTCTGTGTAGCCACACAAACTAAAAGCTTTCTGACTTCTTGGACTCGAATGAAGTACTAATAATAGTGCTAATAAGTTGGCTTCTGCAGCAGAACAGCCTGTCCTCTTACAGTCCACCATTAGTCCTGACGCTGAAATGAAATAACAAACAAACCTTTAGCAGCATTTCTCATCGGTTTTACTGGAAAAAAAAATTATAAAAAAGCAGGCTTGGGTCAAAATATCAGAGGCCAAAATCTGAACTAATGCTGGCTGAAAACAGAGTTTTAGAGGACTCTAAATGGACTGAAGCTGTGTGTGTTTTTCTGTATTAAGAGACAAAGACAGAGCTGTTCTACACTTTATGTCAAAGTGTGATTTATGGCTCCCACCTGTCAGGTGATTTATTGGGGGGGGGGGGGGGCATAAAAAGGTCCCCCGCCCAGCGAGAGGTCGACGTAATGGTTCTCGCCTGCTCGACCCCAGAGTGAAACTCACAGTGACCTTTAGCCCCTCGCTGAAGCCTATATGGCTCTGCTTAACTAATGACATCGGAGCAGGGAGGAGGGGGCGGAGCAAAGTGTGCATGGATGAGAGGAGGCGTTTGCACGTCTTCTTTCTGATGAACGGGAGCAACATACCGAACTTACAGGAGACAAACTAAAGCACTGATCCTATCACGTGACTATCAATCCCATACCAATACCAGCGTTGGTATTGATACTATCAATATTTGGATCGATCAGTCCACCCATACAGTATGCAAGGCAGCTTTGCAGACTCTGGCCTATAATCTGTGAAACTTTAATGAACATCAAGTTATTCTGAGCAAGAAAGAACATTTCTGTCACAAGGTGGAAGCTGCAATCAGTTTTTGGCAAAGTAAATATAAGCCCTTCATAAATACTGTTGCAGTCTATTTACCAATACAAAGCAAAGATACTGCACATCAAACACATAGAAACGTGGGAAATCACTTTTTGGCAGACGATCACTTTTTGGCATCGCCTCGTACCAACAGTGATCAGCGCATGGCCGCTGAAAATATCACACTTTGAGAGATTTTCTGATGACCTGACAAAGAGACATTTTATGCCCCCCAGTACAGCATTTGGATCTGATCCAGCACACTGGAGGAGAGCAGCAGGGGCAAATGTCTCTGACTTACGAGAAGCGGTCGACGCTGACGGGTCTTAGATAATCGTGTGACCGAGGGTGAAAAAGCACAAAGAGAGAGGCATACGGGCACGGTGGAAAAGGTAAAGGTGTTTGGGTTTGCTAAAGACTTTTTCATAGTATATGATGCTTTTAAAATGTGTGATAAAAAAGCTTTTTTGTTCGTTTGATATGCATCAAAAAACATGATTTTTATAAAACCTTTTTCCTTATGATTTGAAATTGTGTGACATTTCCATAAAACTTCTTTTTAGTGTATTAAGCTTTGAAAATCAGCTTTTCTTCTTGGAATTTTTATAAAAACTTCGTTCACTGTATGTGGTATTGTAATCATGTGTCTTTGTTAAATAAAATATTTAAACTTGTATTTGTCTACTTTTCTTGGTGACTGTTGAATAAAAATCCCTTTAGAGTCTCATAGCTTTGATAAGCACAGATGGCTGAGGAATGTTTGATGAAAATAAAAAAGGTTTATTAAGCTCCTGAAATCTGAGGTTCTAAGACAGGTCAGGGCTGCTATATCGTTAGATTAGCACGAAAGGTCAAAATTCAATTCACTTTTATTTATATACAGTAGAAATCGCCTAAGCCAGATTCAAATGGCCTGTGGAATTTTATCAGACTTGTAAAAAATCTGTCTTATATGGAAGTTAGATAAAATCAGATTCTTCAAAATTCTTCAAAATATTGGACAGTTTGGGGTCTAATATCGAATTTCGCTGCAATAGCTTCTGCTTCATCCCTTGATTTGCTTCTGCAAATTTATAATCTCATATTTTTGCTTGTAAGTGCGAGTTTGTAGTTTACGCTTGACCCCTGCGCTTGCCATGATTGTCTCTGGTGAAATGAACTGATTCGCCCAGTGCAGCTAATCCAGACGTCATGTGATTGTATAGAGACTCGCATGATCTCCAGGCGTTGTTAGTGTGTAGTTGTGCATGATTGAGCCAATGCGTGGAGTAGATCGTAGACATTGGAATTGGGCGTGGGGGCAGCTGACGAGGGCTTTAGCGCTAAACTCAGCCGACTTATGTGATCACAGAGTACAAGAACTTCAGTTATATCCGAATTTAGAAGCAGGAAATTAGCGATCATCCAGGCCTTTCTGTCATTAAGGCATTCCTGCAGTTTTACTAATTGATGTGTGTCATCTGGCTTCATGGATAGATAAAGCTGGGTATCATCTGCATATTTGTGATTTTAATCGGACTGCATTTTGTTGGCTCCATTATCTTGTGATTAAATTTCCTGCTTCAGTGCACCCGTAATATTGTCACAGGGCAGCCATGTCTCCTCATTTGTGTTTGTCCTCAATTAAAAATCTCTGACGTTTTAACCAATTTCCAGGTGGTTTGCTTTGATTTTTCATTTCTGAAAGATTTTTCTGATTTCACACAGCACCCCGTCCGTCCCACCCCATTAAAAAAGAACCCTAGAGATGCCCCTGGTGTTCACTGTTTCCAGTCTGTTTCCAGATATTGATGAGAAAACCCACAAGAATGTGACTTTTTCTCTAAAGAAAGATGTACATTTATATTCATATACTGCTGTAACTTTAAAAGACATCTGTATTCTGCACGTTGCATTGAATAGAGCTGTAATTGCCATGTATAGTTTGCTTTAGAGTGCTCTTTGCTCGCAGTTTTAAATCTCCCTCCTCGTCTTTAATATCTAACCCATCACCTCCGCCTCCTCCTCTTCCTTCTGTGAATGTTGTGCATCATTGCTGGGAAACATATCTCGTGTGTCCTTGCAGCTCTCAGCCCTCAGACTTTTCATTTCCATTTCCATGCGTCCAGTTGCCCTCTGGGGAAGGACCTTGTTATCTTTTAAAGCCAGCGTGGAGGACGACACGCAAACCCACGTACTTAGATGTGGACCCGCATTCACACAGTGAGGCTGTTCCACCTATTTCGCCACTTTTATCACACTTCTTTTATGATTTCTGTTCTGACCTTTCATTTTCAGGGCCAGCTGCACATTTACATTTACATTTATTCAGAATATACCTGAACTGCACCGTCAACAGTGAATTAATCTGGGCCTAGGTGGATGCTCCTGCAGTGGGCTGCATTTCTGTTTCATCTCCAGCTTCTGGTGAATTCTGCAGTAAATGGAGAATGAAGGATGGCATTTAAAGGTTTTGTCTCTTTAGTGTAATTTATACTGAGTTAATTTTATGAATGATGCTGTAAATGAAAGGTTATAATCATAAAAAAAGGGGTGCATGTTTTAGTTAACAGTAAACACCATCCAAAAAATGTTCCCGAATACAAACGTAATGAAATGAAATCCTAGTCTAGTCTTTGAATAGGTGAACTTCCAGATTGTAAAGGTTTCCCAAAAATACTTTTCCTTGTAAACACACTCACAGGGCTTTGCAGAGTTGCAAGGTTGTGTGCCAGTGAGCATTATGTGTAACTTTGTACTTGTAACAAAGATGTTAAAAGCATTTTCTCCCTTGTGAATCACGTGCAAAATCCATTTCTTTTGGTTTGAACTTACTTTACCTCACAGCATTCTTCACAATCACTGGTGAATTGCAAATAATTTGAAAGACGTTACATTGTATTTTTAAAAAAAAGATGTTAACTGCTGGATATTTTTCCTCTTCATAAAAAAACCATTAATGTTATCCTGTGATCAATTATAGTTACCTTGGTAATTAGTGCATCATTGTTATGCTAAGGATGCCCTTAATTGTGAAATGAGTCTGCATGCAGTTTAGATTGTGAGCAGAAATCTTGCAGGGTCCAGGGTTTGTGAATAAAAATGAAGGAATCTGCCATTAGTGTGAACAGGTGACGCATCCTAAAAAAACATATAAAAGAGACCTCCCTGCACTCTCATCTGGAATCAGGCAAACACAAAAGGGGACAAGAGGAAATGGTGGCCTGTGTGTATGTTTGCTCAACAGGGAAATTGTTAAATAAGTTAAAATAGCGCCGAATGAATCCAAAGCAGTACCGACTGCTTGAGAGTCTCAACGCAGCACCTGTGGCTTGATTTTTGTGTTTACATTCACATAAAGATGTCGTAGCTTAAAAATGGTACAAACTGGTGCATACAAATTCCCACGAATGGAGGAAAATGAAGGGCCGGATACTCAAAGCTTCCTTGGGAGGACGGATCCTCGGACCTACAGCTTTGTACACATTCATTCATGCAAAATGCATGGCAGGCTGCAGAAAGATAAAGAGAGGTCATGATGTTAAAGACATGCAACACAAGCATATAAACACATGGAGAGTGTAAGAGGGACCCCCCTGCCACATGAGCGTGTAGCAGCACAGCTAAGGGATGGTTCAGGGTCACTTGATCCAGCCCTATCCATAATCTTTATCAAAAAAAGGGAAGTCTCTGCCTCTCAAAAAGAAAAAAAAGCATGCTCCAGAGTTTGTTTTTAAAAAACACCTTAAACCTCCAAATAGCGCATGCCTCAGTAAATTAGAGGAAATCAAAGTAGTGACAAAAACACAGAAAATGATGAATAAAACATCTGACCTGAAGCCGAATGTTCGATCAGGTCGTCAGATCCATTTGTGTAGGTCAGGGGGATTTTAGCTCAGATCAATGTTTGCCGGAGCGTCTGAGAGCACACGGATCCTTTTGTTGACTCAAAAAAAAAACAAAAAAAACCTGCTTCTCGCTGGCTCTCTCTTTTCTGTGCCTTTCATCTTTCATCTGGGCTCTGAGTATTGATTGAGTGAGTAGGGAGTCATTGACATCAAACCTGACCACTGTCTTTTATTCATGCCAGTTTCACTGAAACGAGGATTTACAGGTACTCCGCTCGTCAGGTTGCAAGGCTGCCACGCACAATATCCTTCAAAAAGAGCAGATTATCCATTTATATATATATATATATATATATATATATATCAGCAAATGTGAAAAAGAGGTTTTACTGTCAGCCACCAATGGGAATTCTCAAAGAATGAAATTTCAACTATAGTGAATGAGGTTTTTGAGCTCCGGTGCTCGACTAGATCAGTTACTGAATCTTCTTAAGGGTGCCCTTGACTAGGGCCTTTAATCAGTATCAGGCAGCAGGCTGGGCTAAAACAGCAGCAGCAGTAAAGTTGACCGTTCATCCTAAAGACTTTGAGCATATTTATACACCAGACTGTTTCATTTTACCTCTGGTCCTGTTTAAAAATCATTCTGACAAAACATGAAAGCATGGATCCATCCTGCTTTGTATTAACGGCTCAGGATCATCGGGTTTTCTTAGTTTTAGTCACGCCTCCTTTCGTACTCCATAGTTACCTCGCCCGCCGATTTCTGGAGTTGTTGGGGGTGGTACAAGGATCAAATGTTTCAGTTTTTGGTGGTGATCCGGATCGCGATCTGGATCCAGGATTTTGTAATAGGATTCTTTACCATTGTGAGAGAGGGGCAATATTGACATCTTTCCATCTAACATTATGAGGATAGGTCAGAATCCTCTAAAACCAAGGTAAGTAACAAGGTAAGGTAATGAGTTCTGCTTGTTCATGATCAAAGAAGGTCTCCAGATCTAATGACCCAGAATGCTGAAAATTATTTATGATGGAGTTTGACAACATTTGGTGGTATCTGTTGCGGCGTAGTATGGCACATAGAAAATTTGGGGTGGGTGAGGTATGTGCTCTACTGAGTTCCTGCCTCCTCTGTGTGCTCCTTGAAGCAGTCGGTCTCTGTCACCATGTTCGATGTTCCCATGTTTAGTTACTTCCTGTTTTATTTTGATATTCTCTTTCTTAGCTTTGCTTCCCTTGTCTTGATTTCCCCGAGAAGAAAGAAGTGGCCAGTGAATGTATAAAAGCACTTATCACGAATCGTTTGATGCATTAACGTCAGCGTTAACAACTAAAGCAAAAACACTGTCATTTTAAAGTTCCCTGTAAAGGTAGTTCAAAGCACTAATTGATCTGCCCGCAAAACCGAGACGAGGGAGCGATGCCGAGCAAACGTACGATAAATCGCCTCAGCTAAGAGCATCGGATTAAGCCAAAATGTAAAGAGAGCATCCAAGGTCACCCCGAACCAAAGCTGTTCCCCAGTCGGCGACCCCGACTCCGACACCCTTCTCCAGATGTTTGCTTTGACGTTCTATCAACTTGATGAATTTGCGTGCCTGCGTCTTCATTAGGCTCTGGGGTTAAACTCTAACCAATCAAACCGCTCCGCTAATTGCGAGCCTTATTGGAGGATTGATTATAATTAGAGCTGCTTGATGGGAAGTTAATATCCGTCAATTATGCAAGAGATAACGGAATAACAAAGATGAAACAGCGCTCATCGTTATTCCCCCGCTGATGATTTGTTTGGAGCGGAGGATGACAGAGACTCCAGGCTGGCCTCAATCTGTCTTCGAGAAGAAATACATTTGAATATTAAATAATTTTTTATTTTATTTTATTTTTAAAAAGAGCTCCTTCCCTTTGGGGAGGGTTGCCGTAACAATGTGTGCTCTTTTAAACCATCTTTTATACAGTGGCTTACAGTTACACCGAGAGATGCCAAGAAATGCGAGTCTTTTCTGCCAAACTCTGAATAAACCTTTCAATGTTTATTCAACACTTTTACAAAAAGTTCTTACTAATTAAGGTACACACGTGCGTGTGTGTGCTTCTTTAGTCATTTACATTCTGTAGAAAACAGATCCAACCTTGTACCACCAGTTAATAATAAAGAATAACCCCTTCCACCCTGATTACGTATTTAAAGCAGAATTCATAGCAAAGAACACTTCCCTGAAGAAGGATTAGGGGTTAAGATGAGATGTTTTGGATTTATTAAAGAAAGAGCGACATTGTTCACTAGAAGCCTGAGGAGCTTCACGCTTACCTGTACTCTGCCGGCGGCTTTTCTGACAAAACAAAATAAGTGAGAGCAGAAAGTGGCAGAAATCCAAAAAAAAAACTTTCTCCATTTACAGGTTTCAAAAATAATCACAGCAGAGAAAAAAAAAAACCTTAAATTAAATGTCTCGGTGATTGTAGATGTATTCAACCCCCAATCAAGTGTCACATACTTCATTTGAAAGGGACACAAGAATGGAAAGAATACATTCCTTTAAACAGACCTTCAGAAAGTAGCCTGCACGGACATTTAAAGGTATTTAATTGCTGCTAAGTTCAAAATATGTACACAACTGCAGAAAAATTTGGTCACTTGGAAGAGTCCTTGAATGTTTTCAGGTATGATGATGCTTTGCTGCTGCTGGCCGCAATATGCTCTTCTCTGCCCTGCTGTTTATTTTTTGTATCAATGATTTTTTTTAGCAGCTTTGGTCAATAATCACCTGACGCTCTCATCTGCTGGATTCTGGATCAGGATAGCTTGTCCTCCTGGGTCTGTGCTTCTTATCCTCTGCTGCCGGTGGCTGGATCCTCATATGGGGTCCCCAGCGATGCCCTCCTGGATCCACCAGACCATGGAGGAGGAGAGGGAGAAAAGCAGGTGTCCTGGTCAAACTGTTCTGGAAGCTTGGATTAGCTGGTGAGTGGTGTTGAGCTTTTTCTGACCAGGAATTGTTCTTCCTCGTCCCTCCCTGGATGCGCAAGGCCTGGGTTTATGAGGCTCAGGAGTGTTCATCCAGTGTTCATCCAGAAGTTGCGGAAATAGCCTCAGTTTCCTGTTCTTAGCTTACTAGCCTGACGCCCGGTGCGGTCTTCTGCTGTTGTGGAAATCAGAGATGCTCTTCTGCATTGCTTGGTTGTAACAAGTGGTTACTTGAGTTACTGTTGCCTTCCTACTCGCAGACATCTCCATTTTGGCCTCATCTGTCCAAAGGACATTGTTCCAGAAGTCTTGTGGTTTCTTCGGGTCCGGCTATGCAAATCTAAGCCATGTTGCTGTGTTCTTTTTAGAGAGAACAGGCTTTCTCCTGGAAACCCTTCCAAACAAGCCATATTTGTCTTTTTCTAATTGTGGTGTCATGATCTTTAATATTTAACATGCTAACTGAGGCCTGTACAGATGTAGCTCTGAGTTTTTTTGCAGTGTCTCTGAACACTGCACAGTCTGAGCTTGGGAATCTGCCGGGACGTCCACTCCTGGGAAAACTGTAGCTTTGTGGTAACACACACCTGAATGCGCCAGACCACCAAACTGCCAAAACCTCTGATTTTATAGAGAGGTTACCTACAGCAACTCCACTGGCTTTCGGTTAAATTAAGAATTCATTTCAAATTCCTCCTTCAAGGCCATACAAAACCTCACCCATCCCCATCCATCCAGTCTCTTTCACACTCAGGGAAAGGGTGTGCTCTGTGTGAGTGAGCTAAATCGTCTTAACACTGACACATCAACAAATTGATGATACTAACGAAGGCAAACAGAATATTACACACAACGTGAGCAGGAAATACAAAATAAAACAGAAAATGAAATGCACATGCTTCCGCTGTGTTATCCTTGTAAGTTACTTTTATTTTTTCTTGAGGCAGTTAGGATTAGGATATTAGGACATATCGACTTCAAGTGTCCCAAAGTGAACTCCACAGCAAAACCGGCACTTAATTGGTTATTTCTGTGTAACAAAAAAATGAAGGTAAAAATCAATTTCTCTCACAGCTCAGACCAAAATGAGCCCCTCAGAAGGAAAGCGAGCCGTCCTTCTGGTATGCAGCCCTGTTTTTAAGCACGCAGCAGCTCCCCGACTGTGCAGCAGGTGAAGGCAGGCATGTAAACGTGAGAAAGCCACAGCGTGAAACCGCCTGTGGTCGACTTAATACGCTCCAAAATATGGCGATAAGCACGGAGCATTCACTGCGAGCCGGTGGGCTGGGCTGATTACGCCCTCCAGACCACAAGACAACAACACCGGCGGATAATATCTGCACTTCAGCTGCAAACACACACAGTGGGAACAGATAGAAACGCCGCATGACTGCCTCACAGGGGCATTATTAGAGCACTGGCTTTTTAATTATTATTATTATTATTATTATTATTATTTTTTTTATTATTTTAATAACAGGCTTCTTTATCAGAATCCCCGTGCCTGTCTGTGGTTCAGATGTGACTCCGCTGGATGAAACACTGTCAGGGAGCATCTCGTCACAGAGGTCACCGGTTATAGCAGCAGAGTGCGCTGATCCAGTGTGACGGCTGAAATAAGGTGAGAGGAAAACTGCTCGGCCCGATGGAGGAAACACACCTCAGGATGTTTACACACATTCCCCGTTGGCTGTCCTGTGTGTGTTTGTGGAAATATCGCTGTGGGATTCCTCCCCTCTGGCCAACCTTATTACTGAGAGCGAAAACACTTCACCGGGGGAGAGGTGAGGAGTGTGCGCTCACGATTTTATCTTTGTGAGGTCCAGCATGAGCTTTAGACCTTTTTTTCACAGTGTATGGCTCATGAATCTGTTTGATCTGAGTTAAATTTAGGTTAATTTCAGGATCTGGGTTGAGTTTAAGTCTATATACGTGTTAGATATCTCATTTCTGTGATTTGTTCTGTCTTTAGTGCTTTATATGCAGCTTCCATTTATTGCTGTTTTGCCATCGTGTGTGGGTTTGAACTGTGGTAATGTTTTTGCAATAGAAAAAAGGGAGAGAACAGTGTGTCTTCTGCTGCTATAAAAGGCTGGATAATATTTATATATCCTGCTATACCACTGTGCAAACAACATATTCAGAGAGCGAATCCTGCACATATTCGGTATGTTTACGCTTTTAAAGGAAAAAAATAGCCATTTTTTTCTGCAGCTAAATTCCTCAAAAAGATAAATCATTAGTCATGTAGGCAAACAGTATGCAGAGAGAGAAGTCATTTCTCTGACAGCAGAAATGTAGATGAAAGTTTTTTACATTTCTCACATTTCGAAGTCTGACAATAGGTTTAAGTGAATCTGAACATAAACATATTCCAAGATACATATTTTTTCTTTTCTGATATTAAGACACATGCATAGATGGGTGTCTAACTCTCTAACAGAAGCTTTACCGTTTCTGGAACAAGCCTCGCTTCTTAGTTTGTTTATTGTGTTTGGTTGTTGTGTTATACAGTGATCCCTCACCTATCATGGGTGTTACGCTCCAGAGACCCCCGTGATAGGTGAAAATCCACAAAGTAGCGGCATCATATTTATTATTTATATATATTTTAAGGCTTCATAAACCCTTCCCACACTCCTATAAACCTTTTCCACTCTCGCACTACAACTTGAATGATGAAGATGATGAATTATGTAGCTGTGCAGTACTGATGGCGATGAAGGTGATGACGATGAGATAAATGTACAGTGCTGCACAGCCAAGAAGAACATTACAGCTCTTCATCAGGCGCTTCATCAGGTGGTGCAGTATCTTCACCCTCGGCTGTAACTTCTATTTGCGCTAAAGGCGTAACTGATCTCTTCGATGAACATAGTTTGGGGAGTTATATAAATACTATATAATGCAAAATCCCGCAATATAGCAAAAACTCAGCAATACAGAATTAGATTAAAAAAAAAAAACGCGATAAGTGAACCTTGATAACGTGAGGGACGACTGTACTGTGGTTTCTGTTGTTCCAGAGTTCTCGCTGTTATCCGTAGTTTCCTATACTTATTCATGAACTTTGCTATTTTGCTGTCCTGTGGATGTCAGTTACGCCTTCAATAAAAGTTCTGTTCTATTTGATCCCTGCCTGCTTATGAGTCAGCAGTTGGGGGTCCTCGCTTGTCTCTAAGACCCGTCATACTGACACAAAGAATCCCACGGAGGGCTGCGGACAAGTGACCGCAAGCAATCCGCAGTAATTCACGGTGGATGGGATAGCGTGCATGTTGCGTGTACCGCACGAACACCTCGCGACCTGATGCCGAACACGTGTGTTGCGGATGGCGGTGGTTTGCTGTGTTGGTAGGACGTACCGACCTTGGATGTGGTGGAGTGAACACAAAATCTGCTGCTCATCCGCGCGAAAAATCATTGCGGATGGTCACAGAAGGTCGGAGATGGGCTACCCAAGGTATTTTTACCATTTATCTGAAGCCTGCATCACCCAGCACCTTCAGCCTGACTGTGGAGGACTGCGGACTGTTAGCGGACTGAGCACGTGCATTACGGAGCCGTCACGTGCATTGCGGGCTGATTGCAAACTCAACAAGTGCTTATGACATGCACTCCTGTCTGCAACTGTCTGCAATAATAAAAAAAATTTGACCCACAGAACCAAAGAGATGTAAAACAACAAAATGAGATGCAAAACAATGACACAGAGATACAAAATTATAATGCAGACTGGCCACAAAGGGATGCAAAACTGCAAAAACGAGGCAGAAAACTAAAAACGGCGACCTCAGAGAGGCTTAAGAAGGTAAAACAGTGATGGAAAATAACCACAAACAGAATGACTGCAAAGGCTTTGAATGAGACACAAACTATAAAGAGATACAGCTGACCAGAACAAGACACAAAATAACACAAATGACCTCAAATGGACTACACAAAGATGCAAACTGATTGCAATCGATGAAAATGCCCACAAAGATTAAATGTCTCTTCCAGTATGCGAGTCTTTGTCCTCGGTATGTTTACCCGTGCACCCAGTGACCTGCTGTTTTATAATCCGTCCATGGCTACAAGTGCACTGTAAGTTTGTCAAAGTTCCTGCCACCAGCCGTCACATTGATGGGATGTCATCTATCCCGTGCCCGGGGTAGCTGCTGTCCTAAAGCCTTTAAATTTAATCTGACACTCTTTCTGAACATCCAGCATTTGTTGTCCTTCCTTCTGCCTGCAGGTTGTTGTTGGCAGGACCACATGATGCACCCAGAGGAGCGCCTTAAAACCGAAAAGGATTCTAGATTAGTGGAAGTTTTCGCTGCTTTGAGACCTTAAAGGATGCATAACACTCCTTTTTATGTACAGTTTCTCTAAAAATTGATATATAGATGTCCACATTTGGCATCTGCAGTTATATTCCTCTGATTCCAGCAGGCTTCAACCTTGAGCTGCAGCCAAAAGCCAGACAGGCGCCACACACACACACACACACACACACACACACACACACACACACACACACACACACACACACACACACACACAC
>JAVDPK010000341.1:210475-222590 GCA_034780415.1 Cichlasoma orientale
TGTAGCCTAATGTTTTTGTTGGTCTCTTGGTGTGTTATATTTCATGTCCGTTTGATGGGTTTCAAAATGACATAGTTGTTTTCCGTGGTGCCGAAGCTTGTAAGCCCCGCTGTTGTGGGCATGTGTATGTTGTTAAATGATGTTATGATGAGCTTTATTATTTGGGTATAAAGGACCCGGTCATTTGCCCCGCCCCCGGCCTGGCTTTGATATGTTCCGCTAGTGTGTGGAAACAATGTTAACATCCATCCATCTACTGTTGAGTTTTTGTCGTCAAAAAAACTTGTTGAGCTATTTGGCCACAATGACAAGAGGTATGTTTGTAAGAGTAAGGGTGAGGCTTTCAAACCTAAGAACACTGTACCAACTGCCAAGCACGGTGGTGGTAGCATCATATGCCGTTTTGCTGACAGTGGTACTGTACACTGCCCAAAGTGGATGTAAAAATGAAGGAGTACTACCTCCAAATTCTTCACCTTCATCGTAAATCAACAGCTAGACTGTTGAAACGTGGACACAGTTGGGTGTTCCAACAGGACAATGATCCCAAACACACATCAAAAATGATTTTGGAATGGATAAAGCAGGCTAAAAATTGTGGACTATGCTTAAAAGCCAGGTTTGTGCCAGGAAACCAACCAATTTAAATGAACTCTACCAATTCTGCTAAGAAGAGTGGTTAAATATCCAGCCAGAATTATGCCAGAAGCCTGTTGATGGCTACCAAAAGTGTTTGGTCCAGGCGCAACTGGCTAAGCCACATACATTTAACCAAATACTAGTGGAGGTGTATGTGTATACTTGAGACTGTATGTACATTTTGACCCTGTGTGGATTAGAGAAAATCCAAAATAAATTCAAACTTGTGCACCCAATTCTTGTTTTTTAAAGTCGTTAAAGGTGTTTGCTGTACAGTCATTCCACCTGGAAAAAGAACAGTTCAGAGAAATCATTAAAAGCCCCAAATTACCATCACATTCATGCCCATGATGATTAGATGGAAACTTCTGACCACAACTGTATTTACTGCCTTGCTTAATAGCAGTTCAAAGGCTGCATGCACTCTTATGCAAGGGTTTACACATATAAGTCTCGGCCTTTGAAGGATTCACTGAAATCTGTTCGTAAATATTTCCCGAAGGAGACATTTTAAAACTGGCCCTGAGAATATTTGTTCGGTACCTGCTGCAGCTCACACGCGTTTTCGACCCGCCCCGCGAAGCTGAATGATGGCTGGTACTCTCTGTGGCCTCGCTCAGATCTAGTTAGCATAACTGCACTTACTGACGCGGCTGAGCAGCTTTTTGATAAATGACACGATTAGAGGTAAAATGAACAATTTGACTCGGGCCACGCCACGAAAGCACAGAGGCTTTACACTCGCTGTCAGAGGGCCGGATCGAGTTCATCTTTCATGTCTGAAATCCAGCAGTGTCACACACAGCCTGGTGTAAGTTGTCTTTGACATGTATTCACTGTTGGGCTTTATTGGCAGTCACTCCGTCACTGTCACTGTGAGTAACAGCCACGTGCAGTAGCGCTGGAGATTGATATATGAAAAAAATGAACTGACTGATGACTTGACTCACAGATACTGTAGGTGAATGGATGGATATTTTAAACAGATTAAACAACATTGTGTTTGAAATTGATAAATAGCGCGAGGATAGTGCAGTCAAACAAATTAACTGATTAGTTTTTGAGACGCTTTTCTAATTGATAAAAGAAAACAAACCTCGGTTATATTAAACGTCAGCTTTGAGATTGTTTACGACATTTGAGTTCATTTGAATGGAAGGAAACATGTTGGCTGCCCGAATTAGTTAATTTTTTATTCTCCAGTCTTAACAGATTAGGACAGGTTTGTTAGCTCGAGCAGCTGTATGCAACCTCAGCTGGCACAGAACGGGCTGTAACGTTGATGAATCACAAAGTCAGAGCCCACAAGGATGAAAATGAAGCCCACTATGTGGCTGCCAGTGGGTAGATGTTGCGGTTTGGCTGCCCTTTATCATTCCCAGGGCTTCAAATACTGCTGTTCTGTCAAAGCGCCAGGCATCAGAGGCACAAGGTGCCCTAACAAGGACGTAACAATGGTGAGATGGGTCTCAGTGATCGCATATAGGCAAATGCTTGATAAGGACACATTTTACAACACTGTCTACCCTTAAGTGTTATTTTTTCCATGTGCATGGTTAAGGTTTAAAACTCTTTGTCATTGCAGTCATACTGTGTACAATAGTACACAGTATGACTGCACGTTTCAGATCATCAAACAAATTTTAATATTAGACAGAGATTACTGGAATAAATACAAAGTGCAGTTTTTAAATGATGTAAAGGTAATACACAATGAAAACAAAGCTCCCAAATAGGAACAAACTGCAGCAAGAAGTATCCAAATGATGCCGCTGCCACCCCGTATGCACGCTTATATGAACTTTCAACGGCTGATGGCTCAGATGCCAAAGGGCACTGTGTTTGGATCCTTAAGACGCCACTGACGTCTGATACAACAGCAGTATTTGATGCTCTGAGATCCAAATACGTCACTTAACATGTATGAAACAGATTGCTTGATTATTATTCATATTGACCTTTTAAAGCTGTTCTGTAGCTACTCTGCAGAACTGCCTCTCTTTGTTAATGTTAATTCAAGCCATTAGCATGCACTTCTGACAACCGCAAACAACAGAAATCAACAGCAATAAAATATTTATACGAGGAGCCGGGGTCTTAAATGGTATAAAGATATTAAATGGAAGGAACAGGTTTTCAGACCACAATTAAAATGTTTTTTTAATTATAAGTTGCTTGAAAACAGAATGTGAAATTTTGATAAATCCATGAAGGGCTGAAACTGCCAAAATTAAAGAAAAAAAGGGGGGGGGGCAAATGACTCTTTAAATACATGAAAATATCATTAAATGCATCAAAGATAATCTTTATAAAATGTGGCATGAATAGTTTTTTTTTAATGTACACTTTAGTTTTTTGTTGTTTTTTTTAATCTTTGAAGTAATTACCCTCTTTGTTCCTTTTCACATTTAAATTTCATTTTAATTTTTACAGTCATTCACCTGTAATATTTTATTAATGTTTCATTTTGCATTTCTGGGAAGTGCAAAGGGGAAACAGTACATACATGATTTATGAAATTTTAATTTATTAATGAATAATCTTATAAATCATTGGGCAAATTAATACAAAACAATACAAAAATAATAAAGCAAGTGAAACCAAATACATGAATTAATAACTACTGATTTGTATGCATTTAATAAAATATTCGTTTATTTACTGACTTACTTTTTTCAAGTATTTTTGTATCGTGCATCTCCAGCTCTCCAAACAATTTCACTGTAAACTGATGACCTTGTTATTGCCCCCCCCCCCCATTCATTTCTGCACTTTTCCTGCACACAAGTGCACCAGAGTGCACTTTTCTTGCACATGTTTGCAGTATTTGACTGTCTGCAGACCTGTGATTGCATCAGCGTGCTGGGTTGCCTGTTACAGTATGTAGAAGGATCCTGGTCTTGTTCCCCTGCAGTTTATTTGTTACATTGGTTATTAAAGCTGTCTGCCATCTGGCAACAAAATGAATGGGAGCAGTCGGCGGCCAGTAAATTGTGCACAGATAGATCCTCTATTTGTCCAGCCAAGCAGCAAATATAGACCTGAAGTGGCAGAGGAGGAATGGAGTGAGACATGGAGGGAAGGAGGGAGCATGCTGAGGAACAGGGTAAAAGAGGAGGGAGGAGTGAGAAATGAGCAGCAAAGCAGAGGGTGAGAACATTTTATTGATACCAGTGCCTCTATTGATTCTGCCCGTAAGTCCAAATCGCTAATGATTCTTATTGATTACTGATCAGTCGGATCCCCGTGGGGAAAAAATGGCCAGCATGTGACAGAAAGCTCTAAAAGCTGGAAAAGCTCCACTGCTGTGAGTTTGCCACCAGTGTTTCTGGTGGCAAACTAAGGCCAAACACCTTCACTTTGATCTCACCTGTCCAAAGGACATCGTTCCAGAGGTCTAGTGGTTTGTTCAGATGCAGCTTTGCAAAGCTAAGCTATGTTGCCATGTTCTTTTTAGAGAGAAGAGGTTTTCTCCTGGCAGCCCTTCCAAACAAGCCATACTTGTTGTGTCTTTTTCTAATTGTGCTGTCATAAACTTTAACATTTAACATGCTAACTGAGGCCTGTAGAGTCTGAGACGTAGCTCTTCATTTTTTTTGCAGTTTTTCTGAGCATTGCACGGTCTGACCTTGGAGTGAATTTGTTGTCAGAGGTGGGATAACCGCCTCAAATTTTCAATCAGAATTATTTGATGAATCCTCTTCATAGCATGTTTCTGGTTTTACATTAAAATCACAGTATATTGCCCAAAGCAGTCAAATATGAAAAGAATAGAATCAGTAGAAATAATAAAGCGTAATAAAAATAGACATTTTTGGATTCAAAAGTGGAAGATGCAGTGCAGGGAAGGAAAGATGAGTATAAAGAGCAGAGGGTGGGATACAGGAAAAAAGGGAGTCGGAAAATGAAGGGAGAAAAGGAAAAAAGGGGGCATGGGACGTGGGGAGGAGGGATGAGAACAAATTAAATGCTACAGAGAGAGGCAGCACAGGAATAAGAATAATCAACACTGGAGTGAAAAAGCAGAGAGAGAAAGAGAAATCATATGTATGATGTTTATTAAGCCTTGGATAAATGAGACGTTGCAGCAGCTGGCTGGACGATAAAGCCAAACATTAAAAATAAAGAGATGATTTCTTTAAAGGATTTATAGCACTCTGAAGTCACTGATGATCACTCACTGAAGACTTCATTATTCCAATTAATGGGCCCCTCCGCTACTTGACCCGACCGTCAAAATTAGTGGCAAGAAACCTTTAAGTCAGATGGATGAACTGCCACAGCCTCGCCGGCTAATTGGCAGCCACAATCAAGAGCGAATATGTATCAGGAGAAGAAGAAGAGGCTTAATATATTAGCAGCATAAGAGAAGAAGAAGAAAAATGAGGCTGCGAGCAACATGGCAGCACCAACTGTCTGGATGTCAGTGGTGGAAAAATGGTGATTGGGAGGAGAGATGGAGCAAAAGATGATTAAGAAATCAAAGCGAGCAGAGCTAATGTTTTTGAGGAGCCGATCAGACTTTTGAGGATCATAAACATTCATCTCGGAGTTGGAGTGTATAATTTTGTTAAAACTGACCAGTTTGGGTCTGATGGATGTGACGCACTTTGTGTAATTACACAGGATTTCTGGATTGGGTGACACTTTAGTTTTGATTTCCACACAAGTACGTATGACTTTAGTCTCGCTGCTATTATCCCGCTGAGAGCTTCTTATGTCTAAATCGTGTTTGTCTCCTCCTTATTAATCAGAGCAATCTTTGGGGTGAACAAAACTGCACTAGCAATTAGAATAAAGTTCTCCTGCTGTTCTCAAAGTTTTCAAGCCTGCATTTGTGATCATCAATCCTCATGAAGCTGTCATTTTCTAATTTGCTGTGAGAATAGGACAGAATAAAATTGGCAGTGACGATGACAGTTCTTTTGAAAGACCGAGGCCCTTTGTGCAGCGAGATGAAATTCAGCCGCAGATTTAATTAAACTTGTTGACAAAAAACCCCCCACAAAAAAACAAAAAAACAAAGACAGTACGGATTTCAGACACTACTAAATCATAGCAATCCCCTCCAGATGTGGTCTGAAAGAAAAGTGGGATTTGTTTTGATCAGCAGCGTACCCTTTTATTCGTTTGAAAAAAGGCGAGACTGTGCCCCATAGGTCATCTTTGCAGAGGTTGCATCGCGACCGTGGTGTATACGAAATGGTGTCGGCGTCTGATAAGTAAAGGCGATGCAGAACCTCTGGTTGCAATGAGAAGTCTACGAGGAAAATATTTCCCAGCTTATCCGCGATCCGAGTCAACTCTTTCCTGATGAGTTTATGGACTCGGTTGCTAGTTTCAAGTCTTATTGTTCATTTTGTAAATTATGGTCCCGTTAGCCAAAAAGGACCAGAAAGCGGGGAAGGATTTACGGTGTACTGTGTAAAACACTCAGGTTCTACACTGGTCACAGAAAGGCCTCAGACTGGATTCAAACCCGCGACCTTCCTGCTGTGAGGTGACCACTGCACCAAAGTACTGCTTAACAAAACCTGAAGTCAACAAACTGACCAAACCAATCTCGGTCATCATGCCCAACCCAGGTGGTGAAAACCTTTCTGCTGCTGTCTTTCATAGAGTTTCTAACATGTTTGATGTTTAAAAAAGGCAGTATTTTAACTCAGACCATTATTTTTTTCCTAAAGTAGTTTTTTTTTTGGCAAAGCAAGAAAGAAATGAAACGTAGCAACTGCTTCTCTTGGGCGCCGCTTTAGCTCGCTGCGTGAGGATAAAGCTGAAGGGCCGGGGCAGTTTACTGCTTACCAGCTTTTCTGTCTTCTTGTCACTGTGCTGTCACAAAAAAGTTAAAAAGCCCAAAAAATATATTAAAAAAAAAACCCAAAAAATGTCCCGGACAAGCCCCGGGCTTTGGTCCTCTGAGTAAGGCCCCGTCCACACATGCGAGGTTATCTCAGTAAATAGTTAAACCTTTTGCTTTGGTATGTTCTGGACTTTTTCAAGTGGAAAATCCCCACTATAAAAAACACTCATGTACATGTGTACACTCTAAAACTTGGGTTTTTGTTTGCTGTTAAAGTACTGCTGCATGTCATGTCATCTTCCAGTGGGAGGATTTGTTGCATATGAAAATGGCTCCTGCATGTATTAGTATTACTAATATGGAGCCTTTTTTACATGGTTCATTTCAGCAGCGGAAGCTACAGCACACTGTGACAGTTTGATCCCTGCTCTGAAGTCACGTGTAGGCGTGGAGCCGGTGCAGGTGGCCTCCTCAGAGCAGAGACGAACGGGGCCCAGGTGAGTCGTGCTTCATGCAGACGCAAGCTAAAGAAAACACAACCCGATGGCCTCTTTGTGTCCTGCCATCGATTTTTCTCTTTTGGTGGCAGAGGGAGCAAGAAAAGAGATGAAAAAAAATTGTTCGGCGCTCTGGTTCTCATGCATCAGGGAAGTCGGGCATAAAATAGTTCGTTTGGATGGGTGATCATGAACTGGCAGCAACGGGGGGAAGTTTACCAGAGCTAAATGGATGCTCAGCCTCCACTTTCTCCCTGCCTCCCACTCCGCGTTACAGCCATAATTTATTGTAATAATATACCTTAAAATGGTGGCGGGAAAAGAAGCGGAAGAGAAATGGGCGTCCTCGCAGCGTGTTTACATTGCATGTATGATTGTGGGAGAGAGCAGTTTGAGCCCCGTAGGGGGGTAACTGATTGGAAAAGGTGATTCATCTGAGGTTTTTCAGTTTCACTGAGCTTTAGTAGTCATTAGAAGCTTTGCTCAGATGCTCACGGGGCTGCTTGCTGTCCTTTTTCTCTGCTCAGCATGGCCTGTCTAGTATTTATTGCTCGCTCTATTTGTCTACTGATACTGTGGTCAGTATACCAGATTACATGCATGGAGAATTATATTTCCTTCCTTAAAGCATTATATTTTGGTTTTCGTGCCACGGCTTATCTATTTCTTCTACCTCGTCTCTCGTTTTCTATCAGTAAGGTCACCAAAGTGTCAAATCTCGGGACTCTGCTCGGCTTTTTAATGTGATGAGTGGAGGCCTGGAAGTCTTCCTCTGGCATCTATCTATCTATATTATGCTTTTTTTTGCGTCTGCTGTCAGGTGAAGGTCAGAAAGATGAGCTGCAGGCAAATGCTTAGACAGGTCTTATCTGAGTGAAGGGATGAAAAGAACATTTGTCTGAAGTATGCTCACAGTGGAAAGACACCCTTACAGTGTGTTCACACCAAGTTTAGCCTCATATTACTCGTGTGAATACGGTGGCATTGGAAACCCACAAATATTGGCCCCTGGCAGCCAACAGGACGAGGAGGAGTACATCCAGCTGCCAGAATCAAGTTACCAAAACATAATTTAAGGTCCTTTTCTTCAAGCCCTCTTATTTTTTTTTTTATCATGCCTTTGTTTAAAGTCATAGCTGCCCCCCAAATGGCATCAGCAGTTGTGTCCTACATTTCTGATTGTCAGCGGCATCGGGAGAATCCCAGCTGATGCACTTTTGTGACGCAGCATGAAGCCAATTTAACACTAAAGTTATGTGACTGTAAGCTGGCCTCCATTCGCTTTGTTCTGAGCATGTTTGTGTCAATTTGCGTCATTGCACAGACTTTGTAAGTATGCAATGCAAAATCAAAACCAGAAGAGACGTGGGGTTGCCCTCTTCTTTTTGTATCAACTACGGCAAAGTAAATGATTCTATAAGTTCTTTCTTTTGGAGGTTTGTTTCTGTAGCACCTTCTTTGCAACCGATGCTGGATTTCAGGGATTTTTCTAAAGAAAATCTGCAGTGGTTCAGCTAACACGTGAAAGGTCATCAGTTCAAGACCAGGAGGCACAATTCCCAGGCAGGGCTGCATCGGTGAGAGCACCTGGGGTGAAAGTCTGTGCCAAATCTGTTAAACAAGGGAGCAGCTGACAGAAGAGTCGTCTTCTTGAGAAACGCACCAAGATGTTGAAAGAAGTGACTCATATTTCGCTTCTCTTTCAAGGTAGTCAGGACTCCAGTAGAAGCTGGTAGCTGATAAAATATGTATGCTATTCTGTCTTTGAGCAGCTCACACAATGCAGTCACCTTAAGTACCCAGCGCTCCTGTCTTTCACTACAAACGGCTGTTCTGCAACTCCAAACCTTGTCCTCTCGACACCATTACGCTACCATTTCAAAGCTGATTTTCTCATCTTTTGCCACAATTGCACAAATATTTCTTGATTTCTTTCAGGATTACATTGTAAATCCGTAACGCACAGTTGAATCGACTCAGCAAAGATACTGCTGGCACGCAGGACTATACTTTATACTTATTATTTTTATATCGATTTAAACCATATCACAGAGCACTGATATAGAGTTTAGTCTGTACAGCATGTACCTGTGACATTTTTTTAAACCACCCTGACATGAAGCATGTTTACAGGAAGCTTAAAGGTTTAAGTTGATGAAGTCGACCGTGTTTCACGTCGTACAGCATGTACAGCATGATTAACGTGTGCTTTGTAGTTTATTGTTTAGATCTGACAGGTGCCCCTGGCAGGGTTGGTACCTTGCCACAGGAATTGACTAGAGACGATTCATTCTGTGACCTTTGATAAATGCCCTTTTTGGCAAAAGAAGGTGAGTTATTTGAAAGCAGTGGAGGACCGTGCACACTCCCTTCCTCCATTCTCTCTCCCATGTTGGCCCTATAACTCCTGACAGAAGACATAGAGCTAGTTAAGATCATTTACATCCCGGCCATCAAGAGTTTGAGATGGCTCATTAGCCTCTAGTATGTAGATAAAGCTCCAAATTGACAAGTGCAAAGTATGGGCTGCTCCTTCAATTTGGGGAGAACAGGAGGAGGGGGGGGGGTGAGCTGTGAAGCTCAGGTGATTGATGGTCCTGCATCCTCTTGGCTCTGCTTTCCGCTCTCAGAAGTCCTGGGACTCGGCCTGGTTGTTCCTCGGCCAGGGGGGCTGCTCGCAGACGCTACCCCACCGTTGGACTCAACCGCTTATAGACAGAAGGGCAAATGGGCTCTAACTGTAACAGGGCCATTACCATGGTGATTAATGAGGTTGTCAAAAACTTGACTCCAACCCCAGCGCCTCTCCCTCCTTTATTTTTAATT
The DNA here is from genome assembly GCA_034780415.1 of Cichlasoma orientale. Lineage (NCBI taxonomy): Eukaryota > Metazoa > Chordata > Actinopteri > Cichliformes > Cichlidae > Cichlasoma > Cichlasoma orientale. The sequence goes on from JAVDPK010000341.1 coordinate 220,241, forward strand.
TTATTTAAACCACACTTTTTTTTTTGTTTTAAAAAAATCCTTCTTTTAAAATGTTTCATCAAACTAATTTATTCTAATTATGCACACCGCCTACTTCTGCGCTGTGTTCCCCAACACTCAGCTCCCCCCCATCCCGCTCCCCTTAAACCTTTTGGTGCAGATTAACGTAACAAAAAGTCTATTAATTAATATTTTGTGGCTTTTAATTCCTGGCAAGGATGCCGTCTTGATGCAGCTGCCTGTCGAGGCCCGTCACTCCTGAACCCGTGCCAAGGAAGTGCAGATGTAATTCTGTTATCTCTTGCTTAGTTGTTTACACAAATTAATTCGAACAATTAGCCCTCTACTGGCCTTTCATGAATCATGCAAGAGGAGCTGCCAAAAAATTAATACAGAAAGATTTCCATTTCCAAATGAGAGGGCTCCAATTTGGGGGAGAATAAAATGTTATACCTGCTAAAGGCACATCTGGAGGCTTAAATCATTGGATTTAAATTGAATGTTGAAGCTGAGCTGGTCACGTTGCGGACTGGTAAATGTTTAAGGCTGATGAAAAATCAACTGCGGTGACATTTGAGAGGTTTCACCAGGTAGCAAAGCAAATAAATATTGACAAAGTAATCAGAGTCGGGCAGCAGGGTATCCCAGAGTTTCCATTATGCTAATTAAACCAGTCGCAACCTTAAAAGATTTTCATTAGGCTGAGTTTCAGTGGCGAGTTTCACTGTCCCGCTCTGGGCTTAATCAGAGACTCTCCCACGTTAACAAAGAGGAAACCGTCTGTTAGTTTATGGGGATCAAAATTATATGAACAAAGCCCATTATCACCCTAAATTCTCAGATCCTCAAAGCAAGAGGAAAGAAGTCATGCAGGTAACTGACGTTACATTAGATGCAAAGAATATATTTACTTAAATTAGTGCAGTTCATTTAGACTGGCTCTTTGAGATAACTCGCTTGTAATTTATACCTTTTTGCCCTTGTTCTGAGGAGAGTACTTGCACATGCCCGCTTTATTTAATAATCTGAAATGTATTTCATTGAGTAAGGAACACTTAAGTTCATGTGGCTGATCCTTTGTTAGCGGCACACTTGAAAACAAATGAGTTCCTCCTGCTTGGAGGTTTTAACCAGATATCAAAGGAAATCAGTAGCAACTAAATTACCTTTTTTTTTTAGCTGTTTTTTGTTAATTGGGGTTTAATTTAATCAACATTTTTCTTTGTGTTTTTTTTATAGATAGTCAGAAATGACAGAAGTCAACTGATTCATTGCCTTTGCTTTGTGCAACTAATTGCCATTATGTGCAAAATCACTTCCCCAAAAGGTTCATTTCGAGCCCCCGTCGAGGCGGTGAGCTTGCATATTTTTAAGCACAGAAAGTGTCTGACCTTTCCTCACTTTCTGCACAACGTTTCCCTCTCAAACCATGCATGAAGGTTTTTTACAGTTTCTGATTCGCCCTAATGAAGTTGCAGCTGTGTACTGTATGGTTTCGGACTGTCCCGGAAGAAGGTTGACCAAAGAATGTGTCAGAAATGAGCCGCTGTTCAAAACCGTACGGTCAAAGTGTGCAGAACAAAACTTTTGGGACTACTGTAGTGCTGTGCAAATGTATCATACTGTCATACTATTGGATGTATTTCCTTATGACACAAGAAGTGCAGACATATTTGAAGCAAGAATACCTGAGAAACCCAAAAAAAGGGGTGCAAAATAGAGCGCGCAAAGAAACAAAAACAGATCTGCTTGTGGTTCTGCATTTTCTGTATGGATGGATGAAAATTCTCAACGAGCTTTCCCTCTCAAGGCCAGCAGGGGGCGGTTTCCATCTACTTGTGAGCCGCTGCCTTTTCCACGCTCACCTCCTCTGCCGGCTGCACAGAAACAGGCCCGTCTTGGAGACGAGGACCCGGTGTCTGTGTCATTAATGGTTGCCTTTCAAGCTGTCAGCCTTAACGAGCTGATTGCAAACGGAAATTGACGTTTGAAATGTAACTGAATAAGCAGATTCTGCTTTTCGTTGTGTGGGAGGGAGGGAGGGCAGGAGGGTGGGCAAGACGACACCCTGGCATCCTCAATCTGTAAACTGTGGGCTAACCACATTTTTTTTTAAAAAAGAGGCCATTAGGCAACAATAAGTGGAATCCATATGATCTGCTCAATAATGACATGTAATTTTGTGACAGTTATGTGTTGTTACGCAAATGTATGGGGCAAGGCTTCTCCCCTGTAAGTGCCCGCTAACTCAATTGTGCTTGTGTATTTCTTCAGCTCCATGTTTAATGTCCATTAAGAGTTGAGAGGAACATAATGGTGTCCTGTAGCACTGCACGCGCCCCTGGGGGGG
>JAVDPK010000341.1:230119-264137 GCA_034780415.1 Cichlasoma orientale
GCATTACCAAAAGCAATATGTTAATTCTTCCCCCCCCCCCCCCCCCCTCTCTCTGGATAAATAGCAGCACAAAGCAGGGCTCCATTTGATGGCATCTTTTTATCCAAGAAACACGAGAAAGTGAAATAATCAGACAAAGAGACGCTGGAAAGGGTTTTAACGCCCGTCAAACTGAGTGTGCGTTCACACACTTTAATACTGAAACAAAGACGTGGCACCTAGGTCTGCTTGTTCCACCACGGTAGCATTGCAGCTATGCTATTTATTAAATGAAGCCTTTTTGGAGCGTGATTTCTATGCAACAGATTTTCGGGTCTAAATTAACAACAACAACAAAAAAAACCTGACATGAGATCTGCGGATATTATTAGTTGTGTAAGAATAGAAAGTCTAACTCTTCTAAGCCCGCGCATGCCAGCATCTGCAGCACGGTGACAGAGGAGAAGGGAAGAAACTGAGTCAGTGTCGAAACAACTCGGGGATTCGTAGGTAAAATGAGCAATTAAGTGTTAATTCACTCAGGTGAGAACCACTGAAAGCATGTAAAGAGAGACTTTATCTCACTGCCATAAATAAATACAAAAAAGAAGAAGAAATATCCGCAGCGAAATCAACACTGTAAATCAGTGCTGCATCACTGGGATATGAAATAACTACTTAAATGAGCACGAATTGTAATTATCGTTCTAAGAGAGCAGTACAATTAAAACGTGAGCACCCAGTTTTGTTTTGAAAGGTGCGCAGATGTGATTGGTCAGTTCATTGTTACCTGATATTTGACATGTGCACATGTTCCTCTCAGTTTTTGAGGTAAATGAAAGTAAAAAGCTCCTTTTTAATGAAGATTTCATTGTTTCTCCAGCATGTAAGGGGGGGGGGTTAAATAAATAAATATAGAATAATAAAAAGCATTAGCACTGGCTCTCAGCCACACTGAGCTTTAAACACAGGAATCAGCCCATGAATCCGACAAGCTTCCCGCTTTGTTTTAATATCTCCAGAATCCTAAAGGTGCTGACGCGGTGCCAACGTGTCCGTGACATTTTTTTTAAAAACGTTTGTGTGTTTTTTTTCCTGCTCGTGTGCTCAAAAGATTTAACGTATGCATTAAATGCAGCAGGGGACGAGCTGAAGCTCCATGTTTCTGTCCTTCCAGACTTCTAGGAAATGATTTGAGCTCAGTGTTAAAAGAAGTGCAGTCTCGTGTTGTATCCAAAAAAGAAATTTAAGATGTAGTTTATTTACTTGCCAAGAGAAAAAAGACCAAAAAACTGTAGCTGTTACAGAAAGATTTCAGACATCCATTAAATACAGCCGGATAGATGAAGAAAAGGGACCCGAGAACCTGGTCAAAAAGCATTAGCCTTTTCTATTTCTTCTGTTTTAGCAGAGTATTTGAGTTAGATATTAAATATGCCGATTAATTACTTCCTTTCCTCCTCCTTTCCCTTAACTTCATCTTCATTAAGCTTAATAATATCAGGTAACGCAGGTGTTAGATTTTTATTTACTGCCGATATTGGTTTTAGGCATCACTAATTAATTGCTCCCTTGTAATTAACTGCAATACAAATAACTTGAAGTGCATCAAAACACCTTCTTGAAACTGTGCTCTCAACTGTCCACCTTAAGGGTGAATGCGTGTGTGTGTGTGTGTGTGTTGGGGGGCAGGAGAAAGAAGCGGGAGGAGGCTGAGAGGAGAGTAAAAAGAAAAAGAAAAAAACAAAAAAAAAGGAAGCAAAGCTGATGAAAAGGACGTTATTAGCTTGGTCGCGGTCGGAGCCCATTTGCGTCCATTTGCATCTGGGCTGAAACCTGCAGCTGAGAGCATCTCGGCGATGTATAATGACCGGTTGTCACAACAACACGGGAGGTGGCCCCGCCGGCAAAATGACGGCCCTGTCACTCCTCCGCAAAGACGAAACGCTGGCAACCTGTAATTCCCCTCCCAGCGCTGCTTCCTTCCTGCCCGCCGCCTGGTTAAATGGCACTTTTGAAGGAAGTAAATCTACAAAGTTGTGTTTAATAACATTGCCAGAGCCCGAATGTTTGACGGGGGTGAGGTGTGTTTGCGGGGCGGCTGGGGGGGCGTAGAGCGAGAGGCTCACAGGGTTAAGAGGGATTTGTCATTTGTTTGTGCTCGCAGGCCCTAATCTGTTCATTGAAACGGCCCATCTTTTCAGCTAGCTGTTTTCAAAGTAAATGAAAAACAATTATGCAGCGAGAGGAGAGGAAGGAAGGCAAGGTGGGATGCTGCTCGCTCAGGGAGGAGGGAGGACTGATGCTGGATCCCCTCTGACAGTATTCATCTATGCTTAATGTGATTTTTCAATTAGGTTTTTTTTTTTTCGACACTCGGGCTATTAAAATGTAAAATGAGGAAATATTTATGTGCTGCACTCACAGAAAGAGGGGTACAGTAAAAGTCTATTTCTGCACCTGAATATACCCATTCAGGGCTAATTATCGGTAAATATGGGTACTTTTTTGAGGGCCAAAAAGATGCATATACACATATATGTTCCCAAGAAGTAAAAGCTACATATTTGCACCATTTCCTCTACGTGCAAAATCAGTCAGTTTAGGCAGCAAACTAAGAAATCAGGCAAAATATGAATTTAATTGTCAGATTTTAAGGTTTTCTTGAATGAAAAGCATCATTAAAACTGCTCTTGCATCCCTTATTTTTCCTGGGAAAAGTCTGGTTGATATTAAAAATCTGTTTTGCAAGAGTGACCTAACTAAGGCAGCTGATACAGCTACACACAAATACTGCTATCACACACTACTCACATAATATCCAGATTATATGCAATAAATCTCCCCATAGTAACCACTTCTGATGATTTCAGGTCTTTGTGTAGATTATTCCAGGACAAAGGGGCCGACTTCAGTTAAACAAAGTGCAATTTTTTAAAACAGATTTCTGGGAAACTTTAAAAGCAATCAAACTAACCAAGACTGTTATTTTCTCCATCCTTTAAAATTGATTTAAACACAGCAACCAGTTCTGCTTCAGCTCCTTCTGTAAACTAAACGCTTGTTTCCTAATTATGTTCTGAATCTATAGAGAGCTAAATCCAGACTGATTTTGTTTTTCCACATGTACATAGATAGGTAAAATAGAAACAGCCCACAGAGAGATTTATATATAAAAGCAAATGCATGAGAAAGCCCGCATCCACATAAAAACTGTTACTTAGCAGCAGCATGCAGAAAACAGTGTGAGTTTCCACAGTGGGCAATAAAATGTAAAGTAAAAGTAGTTCTTCAGATGCTTCAGCTGCATTCATAAAGAGCAGATCAGATCATTCAGTTTCCTCCTCTGGAGGCGTGCTGGTGAAGAGGCTGGTACTGCGGTCTCATAGGTGAAACGATCTGGGTTTGGATGTCTGGAGGTCTTGGTGGTTGGCTATCGGTGCAGGTAAGGTTATAAAATGAATGCAGATATTGTGGTATGAGGTGGAAAAATTTCTGTATTTTTTTGTTGTGTCACTGGAGTTCAGCTGCAGGTCCAGTATGTGGTGCAGAGGGTGGTAAGGCTCCATTAATTCTTTACAGCTTTTCACCACAGCCAGAGTCATTATGGTGACCTCTTTGTCGGTTGATGGAGGAATCCTGATGAATTCCTTTTGCTGACTAATATTGAGCTTTGAGAAGTGACTAAAACTAGAAAGGTGCTGCACAAATGCCAATCCATTTCTAAGTGAGTTAATAATACTATTAAAATATATATATAATACTGTTACCCCTCTCTCTTTTTAAAAGGCTCACTTAGTGGAGCAAAGGACAGTCTGGATCCATTATTTCTTCGTAGCTATCTTTGAGCTGATGGAGGAATCCAAACAGTATGTTGACTGAAACTGAGGTCATAGCTGTTATTATTGCCCCCTTTTTTTTTAAAGGCCCATTTTGGACCATTACCTTAAGGTACAGAATTGCCAGCAGAGGTTCGGTGCTGGTCTCGGTACAGTACAAACCACAGTGGAACAAAGACATAGATGTTAGAGGTTACAACCACACTGACAAGTCATCGTACCTCCAAAGCTGGGGTGGTTTCCAAAGTGTGAAAATTTCATTGAATGTATTATATTTTAAAAAAGCTATTTCTAGATCTTCACATATTATTTAAACCATGAAGAGTAAAACTTTTTAGATCCGAAGACTCTGCGTGTGAAGGTTCTGTGCTTCTGTAGCTGCACTATAATGCGCATGTAATAAGACATATTGTTGAAACTGCACTTATTTTTTTAAAACCGCTGTTTAACATCTGTTTTTTAATTAATTGACCATTAAAAGTCAAAAAGAAAAAGAAAGCTAGCTTCTGCAGTAACATCAGCAGTCCGGCCCAGCTGGGCTCAAATTTGGGATTTACGTGAGTTTAAAAAGCAACTCTTGCAGTTCAGCAGGGTACGACAATACACATGACAGTGCACCTGCATTTTTTTTACTGGCAAATTTTTCTCTAATGACATTAATACTCAGGACACTGTCAGGGAGATGGTACATCCCACCTCGGACCTTCTGTAAGACCAGAAATTCACTGTTTCCTCTTATTTAACTATGTTAAAAAAAATAGCAATTTGCAGAGTGTTCATAAACCTGCTACTATCTGCAGGTACCCTGCGCAGTCTTAAAGTTAAGCCCTTCCTCACCCCCTCTATCTGCTTTAGAGCCACTCTGACAAATCTCACGAAGAAAAGTGAAACTCCAGAATAGATTTTATATTGTCTGTAATGAGTCAAACACCACAGTTGACTCGCTTGGGTTGCAGCCTCCTGTCTCTGCAGATGTGAAGTGAAGTGGGACATTGATATGCAGCGAGAGAGGGAGGAAAAAAAACCCCACTAAACACTAAAACTCACAACCAAAGGCCTCCCCAAAAGGCAAACACATAACTAAACCTGTGCGTTGAAGAAGCAGCGGGGAAATTAGCGACAAAGCATTATAATTTGTCACTGATGCATAAATCTTGCTGACGTGCTCAGTCACTTTAATGGTGTCGCGGCTGCTCGGTGGAAGGCTGTGCAAACTTGCGCAGTTGCAGAAAAACAGAAAAACTATATGTTCGAACATCACCTTATTTGCATAATTTACCAAAAGCCAATGAGGCAGCTCAAGGAGTGCGGGTGATAGTAATAAGTGTTTGGGAAAGGCAGAAAGATCACTAATGGTTTGCCTATGGGGATTTCTCCACGCCATGGGGGAGGAAAATGAGAAATATTTTTCAAACAGCAGGGGTAAAGGTTTTAAAACTAGGAGCACATGGGGAGATAAAGATGTTCCTGCCACGGGGTGCTACGCGGGAAAAATGCAACGGCGAGGATGACAAAAAGAATGCCCCCGTAATTTCAGCATTAAGAGGTAATAATCATGTTTCACCGATGATATTAAAAACGGTAACCCGCAAAGCCGGGGTAAAATAGATAAATATATAAATAAAAGTGGAGAGGGAGCGAGGGCGGAGGAGGAGGGAAGAGGAGTGGGCCCATCAGGTAGAGGAGGTAATGAGGTGGTGGGTGGTGGGTAGGTGGGCGAGGGAGAGGAGGGGCTGGGCACTCATCACCAACTCTGTGTGAGAGTAAACAAAGAGTGAAGTGAGGGAGAAAGAGTTCGGAGATCACGACTGAGCGGCAGATCGGTGGCTCCCCCGCTGGGACCCGTCGTAAGGAAAGACGTCCTCATCCCGATGAAATATGTAAGTCATACGTCTCGACGCGCGATGTACATCCAGACATATTGAGGGAGATGTATGCGCATTAGAGGAAGCTCACTGAAGAATGAGGCCGAATCGCAGGCTGCACAGTGCTGTGCAAAAGTCTGGAGCCACCTCTCATTTCTTCATGTTTTGCTTCCAAGCAGCCAGACTTTGTTGGAATATTTTAAAGTGGTTTGAAGCAATAGTTCTCCAGGCTTTCTGAAGGTCTTCCACAGTTTTTTTTTTTTGGCTGCTTTTTCACTCATTTTCAGTCCAGTCCTTGTACCTGACCATTTTCAGAGGAATGACATTGACCTACGAATCATTCAAGTATAAGAAACACACCTAACTCAAGGGATGCACCAGTGTTGTGTCTACACATAACAGACAATTTAGCAAAGAACCAATTGCCGTTAGCTGAAAACTTGGCAGTCTTTAAAAAACTTGAGGAATCTGGACGAGTGTAAGGCCTAAAAAACTATCTACAGCAGATGAACAGTATCTGAGAGTCACGTCCTTAAGAAAGAGGAAAAAACTGAACAAAGACCTGACAGGACCTGAGAGATCATCATTTTAGTAAAGTAGCTGCTTATGATAAGAGCCTGAACAATATATCTGTTGGTCCACAGATCGGGTGTAGAAATGGTGTCATAGCATAGTTTTTCCAGTCGCTGCGCTCTCGGCCTCAGAAAAATCCAGTACTGACTGGGCTCTCGTTAATCTAGAGATGGATACTGGAAACTATGTTATTAGGTGCCTTTATTGTAGGAAACTTTGAGTCTTTTCATTTCAGCACCTCAGAAATGTCTTATATTTGTAGCGTGTTATAGTTAGAGCAGTTGGCTGGCATTTAAATACACAAACACATTTAGTGAGGAAACACGTGAGTTATACTTGAGTGAATAATAATTGTAACACTTTAATAAGCATAAAAGGAAGTCCCAGGAGTTCGGCATGTTCCACGGTGCCGGGTGAGTGAAAATGTTACATGACCACCTCAGTCTTCCTGCCAACGTATTCTAACCACACAACTATATATCTATCTCACAGCATAAAGTGAAATATGTGTTTATTATCTGTTTGCAAACCATGCATGCGGTACATTTTATTGGATTTATACTTTATTTATGACTGTTTCACTACATAGTTAAGCGTCCTTAAATTAGCTTCAGCAGTTTCAACACTAATGCCGCGTTTCAGTGAGGACTGACTACGTACGAGCGCTGAGTTCAGTGTGCAACAAAGACAGACGCACAAGCAATAAACTCAAAAGTGCAGAAATGACTTCTGAATAATGTTCTGTGAATGTGTTTGTCTGGCGCGCTGAGGACAAGAGCTGCAGAGAGAGCTTGGTGAATGTCAGCGGACGCCTGCCTTCAACTTCCCATGAAGAAAACGATAAGCAGGGAGCCGGTTGAGACGGTCGGTCGGTGCAGTACATTGTGATAATGACATTTGGGGAGGGATAGTGTTGCAAAGCTGTTAAGCTCTTTCATTGCACCAAGAAGATTAGTCGACGAGATGGGGCTGAATGACAGCGAAGGTAGCGTCCCCAGCCTCGCCTGCTGAGGACTTGGCATGCAGAGGTCCGTTAAAAGCCAAGCGCTCACTTTACACCGAGGACCAATTGTCCTTCACTCGCAAAGTATTGCAAACCCCCACAAAGCAAGGGCATTCTGTTGTTTGTGTCTCTTTCATCTGGCTGTTGATGTCGCTGGATTTACCACCGATATCTACTTCTTGTGCTCCACCTTTCCTTCTCTTGCCGCACTCCTCGCTCTTCGGTGGATGACTTTGACTTTATCGTCGGAAGTTGCTGCCTTTCTAAAACTCGAGTTTTGACTTGTAAATACAGCTGCTGTCTGGCGAAGCCCGCGTGGCGAGGCTGTATTTAGTTTATCTACTCACCCACCCCTCTCTCAAACCCCCAGCCGGCTGCAGAGTCACCACATTAGGCCTTGTTTGACCGAAGCAAAGCAGGAAGTGGGAACTCTGGACAGCTTGTCCTATTATCTGGAACGCAGGCCTGCCATGCCTTTAACTCTTTGTCACATTGCCTATTCCCATTATAAGCCTTCGGGGAACAGGGGGGCTGCTTCCTAAGTGTATGTGTGTATACATCGACGTGTGATTTTAACCCGAGTTTCCCCACAGGCCTCTGCAAACACTTTGTCCATCTCTTGATGTTCTGTCTGGATCCTTCTGCCTCCGCCCACGCAGGAGTCATTCTTATTTATTATCTCCTCTGACAGCCGAGGGAATGACGGGGAGTCGGAGAAAGCGTTTTGTCAGTTCCAAAGTGTCTGACAATCTGAATGAAGTTTAGCATGTGAAAAAACAAGAAGGCGTCCCCGTTTTTTTTAAAAAAAAAGTATTTTCCTGCTGATGGAAAGATGGGAAGGGCCACGGAGAGAGGGAAATGACAGAAGGAGCGAAGCCACCAGTGTCTCCTTTGTGGCACTGAGAAAGCTGCGTGGTACTGTGGCAATAGGCGCAGAGGTAAGGGAGGGGACGTATCACGCAGTGACCCCCCCCATCACCACCACCACCACGTGTCCATGGTCTCCTGGTGGTCGCAGCCCCGGGAAAAAGCGGGGCGCAAAGTGATGAAGCATGCAGGCTTCCAGTTTGACAGGAAAGTCATCTCAAGAGGGGATCAATCTCAAACATGGCAACTCCTGGCCTGTCAGCGGCCTCTTCTTCCTCTCCCCGTTCCCGATCTTGTCGACAATTATGTCAAATAAGGGCAAACAGTGGGATCTTTTACACTGACAATGCATTCCCATCACAGGGTGTTCTATGGTGCAGATTTATCACACTGCAATATTGGCCGTTGGGAGATAACATCCCCGTTTTCGAGACCTAGAAGGGCGGCGGAGTCGTAAATCGCAGGTTCATCAGCCAGGAGACTGCTGTTTGCATCTCTCTGAGTTTAGTTTTGCTGTTTACTGATAAAACTGCCGCATGTTACCCACTGGAAACAACAAGGTCCCGGTTCTGCAGATGCCTAAACAGTTTATTTTTACTCAGGAGAGCTCTTCATATGTCACCGTGTCCACATTTGCAAGAAAGTCCACTTAAAGATGCAAATCTGGGCTCTGTGTTGGTCGCTCGGTAATTCTGCTAATTCATTTTCTTCTTTTTTCTTTTATTCTGACAGCACGTAGCGAGTGACGTGCAGGAAATGGTCCGGGGTGGACTTCAACCCCGCAGCAGCCTTTTGTTATATGGCTCACCCGCTCATCCAGGTGAGCTACAGCAGCAGGTGACACAGCTGTGACAGCACATTGCAAATCTGCCTGCTTTTCTCTTGAGGTAGTTACTGATACTTTTAAGGACAATATAAATTATTTCCACATCTTATGGGCAAAATCTGGCAAAAGAAATGCCATGCGTACCCCCGTCTGAAGCGACATGTTGCAATAAAAACCTCCCAGCAACAATTAGGAACGATAATAGATCCTAACTTTATTCTAATTTAGCAAATGGGAGACATTTGGAGTCTAGTTTTTGACATTTTGATGCAATGAAGGTAATAAAATAATAATACAAAGTCTTAAAGTATGAAGCAACCCCAACTGAACACAGTGGATACGAAAATAAAAGAAGCAAACTCTGTCCTTCCTGACTTGAAAAGGTCACGGATGGACTTATTTATTTTGATCTCCTTTAACCGAAGCCTCCGAGGAGTCCACGAGTCTTATAGGTGGTTGCGTTTGTTTGTTTTGAGGACACATTTCGGCCGCGAGGACACATCGGTCCAGGGGTGATGTTTAGTCACAGCCTCGGCCCGAATTCCCAGGTGTGCGCTCACACTGAGGCCGGGGCCCCGAGTGTCGTCAGGACTCTGCGGTGGGCATCTTCAAAACCAGCGTGTTCTTTTGTGTTGTGCACTGCGAGTTGCACTCACAAACAGTGAAAGATGTCAAGCCCCAATTTGATATTTGTCCTGTCATCAGGCCAGCAAAAAGCACATTTTTCTTTGCTCCCGGAAAGTTTCCTGCAGAATCTTTCCAATCAAACATGCAGGCCTGTACACAAAGACACATTTGCTTCCTTGCATGCATATTATTGCTATAACCCCCCCCCCCCCATCTTTCTCTTGTCTTTTAGATTCCAGCTTTTAGTAACACCATAAGCATCCATATGTACACGTAAAATGCATGTAATACATCTTCCTGTACACTCGCATGCACAGTAGTACTGGCAGACATGACTTCCATCGCCTCAGCAGTTACATAAATGCAGTCTTCTCTGTTGTAATTTGTAGCCTCAGTGGGTTTTTTGTGTCTTTTTTTTTTTTAATGTGATGTTTATCCCCGCAAACACAGCAAACAGATTCTGTGAGAGCAACGACAGCCGTGAAAAGCATCGGCGAGCACAGCAGGTACTCCTGAGCTCCGCTGTAACAAATACCTCTTAAAGACTCTTATTTAAATGCCCCATCTGCTTTGACAGGTGCTGTTTGAAATCTAACCCCACGGGGGACAACCTTGTAACTTTTTACGCGCCTCTTTGTAACCGCGCGAGGAAAAACAACGGGGAGCGTTCTCTTTAGTCAACCCGCCGCACTTTGAAAAAAAAAATATACTGTAGAAAAGGAGTGTGTGTCCGTGTGTGTGTGTGTGTGCGTGGTGAGGGGGTGTTGCTGATGCTTTCAAAAACTTTAACTCAAAGATTTCTCTCCATGTGGTGACTTTTCACTCTCTCCATTGCCACCGCGCACGCACGCACGCACGCACACACACACATACACACACGAACCTCAAGGGAGTGTAATATTGAGGATCGTTTCTCGCTGTTTGTGTTTGTATGTTTGTCATTTCTCCTGTAAAATCCCGACAGATAAACCAGCGCCTACCTGCTTTGCTCTGCCTTCTCCATGAAGATGAATTACCCGTTTAATAAATAATGACATGCAGTGCACAATGACAATTACCTGACTTATTTTTCATCCGAGGGAGGGGGGGGAGGCGGTGGGGACTTGGATGGAAGACACCTTACGCTGTCACGGATGGCGGAGCATAAACGGCACGCTTTAAGCTTTAATTACCTTGTTGTTTTTGTCCCTCTGACACACTGGCCCCTGCACTCAATCATACTGCTGCCAAAGCCACGGCTCTACTCCAGAGACCCCCTTCCCCCTCAGTCCACTGCAACGCATTAAGAATAGATTAATAAACAACATTAATATCTTTTTTTCCCCCCTTCTTTGTCCCTCTCTTGTCCTGATTTTTCCTTTTGTTCTTTATTAAATCTCCTCATCAGGCTTTGTTCGTCGTTAAAGGTTCACCAAAAAGCATTGCATTTAATTGCCCGCCACCCTTGATTGCAAGCTTGTCGCTGTCTTTGTGAGTGTGTGTGTGTGTGTGTGTGTGTGTGTGTGTGTGTGTGTGTGTGTGTGCAAGAGAGGCCGCCGCCATTAGAGCCTCCTGAAGGATAATTGCTATCAGTGTAATGATCACAGCGCTTTCATGTATCGGGCTCCTCCATCTCCCAGATATGTGCCATTAAGAGCAAGGTTGTCTTTGTTGCATCTCATGCTTGGACATAGGCCAACCCCCCGTACACACACTGTTGAAGCTTAGACATATTTCTGATATGCCAAGATATTCTCCTCGGGAGGGAGGGGTGGGACGGAGAAAAACCACGGTTCTGTTTTATCTCATCAGCGGAGCAAGCCTGCATCATCAAGGTGGCATCAATAATTTATGGCATCATCCGCAAGCGAGAGAATTAAAATCAATTAAACAACGGTGGGGAAAAGTGGCCGAGCTAGGTACGACAGGAAGAAGTGACAATGTCCAACTTTGCGTGCGAGCAGGAAGTCCTAATTGTATTATTTCCCAACATTAAGAATGCAAGAGCTCTCGGAGAAAACAAAAGCAAAGAGGAGGGGGAAAAAAAAACACACTAGCCAGACATCTTGGCATCTGTTACCATTAATTTACTGCTCACTGCTTTCAATGTGATTTCCTCCCATATGTTTCAGATGTGTCTTTGCCTTCGCCCCCTGAAAACAAACGGCTTTTTCTCTGAATTATTCACTCCAGCTACCCCCCCCCCCAAACACACACACACACACACACACACACATAAAGTAACACACACCCGTAAAAGCACCATACACAATTCATCCACGGCTTTATCATTAAAAGATGTCACACTGACTTTTCCATGAGAGATACTCTTGGATTTTCGTCCACATGTTGTCTTCAGAAAATAAAGGAACACACGCTGACACACACATGACAGCGACAATCACGCTTGAGAAATACTCCCACATAAGTGAGGGCCATTATATACAGTTACATCCTGACACAAGCTTACTTAATATACTGTAAAATCCAGTCTGAGAACACACAGGAACACAAAGTGCTGACGCAATCTAACCACCGGGCAGGATGCTTTCTTTTTGAGGGGGATATTGTAGCCACTTCCATTTCCCATCAGATAAGCCTCAGGTGTGTCTTCTTACGCCCTAATATGTTTAGTCTAAACTTGCTCCTGAACACAATCTGCTCCGATGGATCACAATGAGACAGGAACCGTCCCTGGTAGCCCCCGGCTGATAACGGTCTCCCCTGTAATGGCTCTCCATTGTTGTGCGAACACAATGCTGTTTCGGCCGTGCCAGTCTGACAGGCCGAGTCCGACCTACCTTTGAAGTCCCCCCCCCCGCTCACTCTCAGATGCCCTCTCGTGCCACCAGCTCCGGCTGAATGATTGATGACGCAGATCAGGAGGGGTCGCAGAGAGTGAAATATAGATTTCAGAGAGCGCTACACAGAAGGCAGGACTCGATGCTCAAGATGCATAAGGTGCAGATTTTAAGCTCACTTACATCTTTGTAGTAATTTGTGTATATTTCTTTATATACAGATATTTACAGGAAAATGTCTGAGGTTCAGTATTCTGCTCTGCTCATGAATAAGTGGTTAAAAACAGTAATGAGCTGCTTCAAAAATGATATTCTGTTTCCAGGTAATATAATCTCTCTTCTATCACTGCATCAAACTGCTGTTAAAATACAGGAAATTTTACACTGCAAATGCCTTTGCACATTCTCATAAACACAATTAAATATCATTTATGCTGATGGCTGTGAGCACAAAAGATTAACAGCAAGCTGTGGCACTATCTTATGTTTGTTACAGTTTTTTAAAATTTTTATTTAGATTTGAAAAAAAAAAACTACATTTAATTAATCTGTGCAAAATAATGTCATATAAAGTCCTGATATTGGCACACAAAGAAATTAAAAAGTAGGAATACATTTTTTTATTTTGAGATAGTTAATATTTAAAAATCCTTAATTTTGATTCATTGTGATTGTTATTTTAGCTATGCTACATTTCGATGTTGATGTGGTATGTGGTTTTCAACATATTCATGCTTTGCAATGGGCCCCCTGACAGAGAGTCCGGCGATTAATCATATTCGGCCGGCGCTTATCTCCAAAATGCTAAATACAGCAGCCCTACTGTTACTGTGCAAGGTAAGGAGTCAGGGACTGATATCCTGTCATAGTGCAAGAAAGACAAGCAGCTTAATGCTGCGCGAGAACATACAGACTGAGACTGCAGAAGTAAGGGATGCAGATAAAAATGCTCCTAAATATATTTTACAGTAATAAAGTTTTACAGTAGGGACACACACAAAAAAATAACCAACAGCAAGAAATAGTTAAAGTAACAATTTCTTACCATTTTATTATTTACATCATTTTACTGTATATTTTAATATTGCACGTCCAATAAAAAAACATGCATTTTTACAATGTTTCATACTGTAATATTGTGTAATACTGTAATATTGTTTTTTTGTGTAGACTTTACTGTAGGTACACTGTCGACTAACAGCTTCTTACTGTTGTTTTTTTTACAGTAAGAAATTGAATTACTTTTACAGTAAGACACATATTTAATAGTGTAGTATAGTTGTAGATGTGATTGTAGAATAACAAGTTCTTATTGTTATTTTATGATTTTTCTAGTTAGTACACTGTACAACAGTCTTACTGTAATATATATATATTTTTTACTGTTTTTCCAATAAAAAAGTTTGCTGTATATTATGGGAAGTACATTGTAGAATAATAGTTTCTTATGTACCTGTTTTTATAGCTTACAGTAGTAACCAATGTTATCTTATTACTTTTAGAGGAAGACACTGTTGTTTTATATAATTAAAGGCTGCCATATTTAGCCTCCTGAATTTTTCTGTAACTTTACAGACGTTTGTTAAACTTTTCCTTAATTATTTTCTGTGTTTGATTAATCTGACTCAACCCATAACAACACATAAGTGTAATGTTTATCTTTTTCCAATTTCTGAGTCAAAGAAAAAGAAAAAAAAATGCACAAGTTTGTCACAGTCAGAAATAAAACCTCCCACTGTGTAATTTGCTCCAGGTTTGCTCAGAGTCATAGGCTCCTGCTGTTTTCAAAAATACATTAAAAAGAAGTCACAAACACTTGGCCTTACAGGCTGACAGCTGACAGCTAATGAGCTCGACCATCATCATCACCACCATGTGTCAGGAAAAAAAATGGCTTTGCAAACTGCACAGGCTCCACATTGCAGCTCTCTACAACGGAGACCTTTTGCAGCTTGAGGTAATTGCACAGCTGAATAGAAAGGTTTCAGTTTTTTTTTTTAAAAAAAACTGTGGATTAGAAGAAAGATGGAAAATGTATTAAATGCAAATACAATTAAGACTAGTGTCTTAATTCTGGTGGTCAAGCTTTTATTTTACAATCCATTTTTTTCTTCTTTTTTTCTTTCTTTCTTATGTCGAACATATTTTTATGTTCACCTAATGAAATATGCCCAGCAAAGAAATACAACTGTTATATTGTTTGTGTGTGCACCTGTGGTCTTTAATTCTATATTTTTCAAGCATGCAAAACATTTTGAAACCCTTCCTTTCATGGAGGTTAATTGTAGGCCCTGCATGCTAAAACTTTAATGGGATCTGTATGATGCCACTCAAATAAAAATTCAACATAATTGCAATATCCAAACAAAGCACACAACAGCATCTTTGTTCTTGAAAGGGGGGCTTTCTGAGGCTTCCTGCCCTGGTGGTTGTCGTGGGGTTGCTCATATCAGATGATAAATAAGGCCAATAACATCAGGCAGCAGGGACAGCCTCAGTTTGAAGTTTAATATTTCCCACACCAATAAAAACGAAGCGAAAGATAATTGTTATAAAATATAAAAATGCAAAGTCTGATCTGTTCACTTGAATGTGCCCATTTTTTATTTTCTATAAATCGTAGTTTTGTCTAATTTAGTCGATACCTCGCTTAAGCAAAGTTGCAGTGATTACTGTAGTCCAGTGTATTTATGGTTTTGTTAAATGTTGTTTATTGCCACATATTCTGCTCATTTTAGCTTTGCGAATATTTAGCACCGGAGATCGACGTGTTTTGTCTATAATCTGCTGCATGTTGCACTGTGGTAAAGATATTTAATGCCTGGGAGGCTGAGCAGTGCTGTGGTGGCTAATGGTGCTTCTTTGGATGATTGGACATTGAATTGGGCTGGTGTAGGCAACATCAGCTGCTGCCCTCCTCACTTGTTTTTGTGTGTTTCCTCTTCCCACTTGATCTTTGTTCTTGGTCTGGGGGATTGAGGACAGGGCGAGACTGTAGAGAGACTCTGGAGGAACACTTTTGAGGAAGGAAGCCTCACATCCTTCTCCAAACCCTCCTGGATTTGCAGTGGCATTGCAACAGTTTTTGCTTGGTGCAGTGAATTCATTGTTTCAATTAAAATGCCCACCTAAGGTGGCTTGGTCACCATTCTTTTTCATTTTTCATTCTGTTCTGGTCTCTATCTTCACCTAATGTTGGGTTTAAACATGTGTTCAGTTTAAAGGGAACAAAACAGAGAAAAGTAATAACAATGCTCCAGTTATTTTTTTTTGGTTTGGTGCATTTGGTGTGCTCAACTCAAAGTTTAGTGTAACTTGTATTTTAACTCTTTCCCCCCATAGAACTCCACACAAAAAGTGGTCTTGAGCAGCAGTTCTCCAGGATTTCTGAAGGTCTTTTAAAGTTTTTCTTGTTGGATATTGTTTTTCTTTTAAAGTCTGCGTTCTCAAGCATTTTCAACTCAAGGGATGAGCCAGTTCTGTGTTTACACAAAACAGACAATCTAGCAAAGAACCGATTTTAAATTGTATCTTTAGGCACTTTGTTACTAGCAGCCTGTCACAAAAACACTTCAGTTGTTCCCATTTTCCCCATGAAAAATGCCAAAGATAACACAGTTTGACAGACATAAAATAGTATTTTTGCACCAACAAGGTGATTCAAAAAGTGTTATTAGCTGGAAACTTGGCATATCTCAGCATGGTGTGCAGTGTGTCCTTAAAAAGATCTAAGGAAACTGGAGAAGTGGAGGACAAAAGAAGAAGTGTCAGGCTTAAAAAAAACTATCTGCAGCAGTACAGTAGCTGAAAGTCACGTCCTTAAGAAACAGTAAAAAATCCAGCAAAGACCTGACAGAGGACCTGAGAGATGCACCTGGACCTTCAGCCGATGCATCTACTGTTCACTGAAGCCTCATCAGAAATGGTCTCAGTGGAAGGGTGGCTGTTAGGAAGCAATTCTTAAGGAAGGGAATATAGGGAGAAAAGGCTGAGGTATGCCACATTACACAAGAACTGGACTGAAAATCAGTGGCAGCAGGTCTGATGGAGTGATGGATCCATATTTGAAAGTTTCTGTAAATCATAATAGAGGCTCTGTCATGGTTTGGAGCTACATTTCAGCCAGTGGTGTTGGGGATCTTTGATTGATGGAATTATGAACCCAGAAAAATACCATCAGATTTTGATCCACCTTGAAATACCATCAGGAAAGGATCTGATCAGCAACAGCTTCATTTTTCAGCATTACAATGATCCCAAACACGCTGCCAATGCAGTAAAAGCATCGCTGGATAGAAAAACACACAGTTGAACACTATCAGTCATGGATCGGCCTCCCCAGAGCCCGGACCTCAACATTATTGAAGCAGTGTGGGATCATCCTGACAGAGAACAGAACAAAAGGCAGAAACATCCAAAGAAGAGCTTTGAATGTCCTTCAAGAAGCCTGGAGAACTGTTCCTGAAGATTACTTAAAGAAATGAAAAGAAAGCTGCCTTCCCATTTATTTAGTAGAACAGGCTGTCACTGTCCAGCCTCTTCTACTAAAGTAAGTCCCCCTGTTATGCATTCTACTGTAATCTACTGTTTTTAACAGTACTCAGTGCAGGGTGTCAGTAGTTGGTTTGTGCAGTCAGCACATTGTAAACTTTCCGTCTCCACACACAGTTGGAGACAAACTGTCCCTGATGTCTCTGACTGACTCATCCAGACAGCCCTAATGGGACAAAAAAAAGACATTTTTATCCCGACGATTTGTTTTTCCTTTAATCCAAGTGCCACCAATGTGACAGGCAGAGACGTCTGGGGGGCAGATGATGTCATTTATTGATAAGCTGACAGCCTGTTTTGCCCATTTTTGCCTTAACTTATCCACCCATTTACCGTCAGTGCTCACACACAGCCTTATCAAACAAATGGAGATGTAAAGAGAACTGAAGAAACAGAGTCGAGATCTGATTTTCTTCGATTGGAAACAGAGCGTTTTCGGTGCAGTGACTCATTGCGCTCGGCCCACTTCCCTTTGATGTGCGGCGCAGAAATGATACAAATTGCATTTGGTCCCTGTGAAATACAATAAGCGGTTGGCGTGATGGAGAACATATTCATTTATTAACATGGAGCTTTAAGCGAAGGGCTCCAACCCTTATCTGAAGGGACTCATCAGCTTCCTTTTCTGATAAAAACCAAAAAGGGAAGAGGCACCGGCAGCAACTGTGAGCCCTCCACGGCTCAGAGTGGGCTGATTTACAGACTCGCTGATTCCACTAAGATGCGGATTAAGTCAGGAAATAAGATTGAAGAAATGAAACGATACTGAAATAACGTCTTTATTTTGTGCAGTTTGTCTGAACTTGTTTCAATTTAGTTAGCAAGACTTTGACCAGAGCTGAAGTTTATTTATAGCTGCAGTTGTGACTTTCTGCTGGAAACTGTAGCACCACACTGGAGTATTCAACTATTCAACAGTAAAGTTTCCCTTCTGCTAATCACAGAGGCATTTAAATCAATTATGTCCCCTACTTTTTATCGCTTTGTTTGAGATCATTAATTACAAACCAATCACAAAGGCGTTGAAAGAGACGCCCCTCACTGACCTGGAACAGCTTTGGCTACTGCTTTGGTCAGTGAACAGTGTTTACTATGGAAGAGTGATTTTGGACCAGACTTTTGACCCCTCACCTTTGTCACTTTGCAGTTTGACCCAGAACACGTCTGGAAGCCAGAGGTTGTTTAAGGGTCACAGCCTTCAGTAAACCACCGCGACCTTTAGGCTGAAATTCAGTCTGTTAATGAGGATTTCCTGCAGGAAGAGGGGGGCATAAATGGTGTTTTGAATGCATATTATTGTATTCATATTATGACACGCAGTGAGAACAGCAGAACTATGCTATTTTTTTTTTTACTGCCATTATTCTTTTTAACAACTACATGCATTAAAAAAGTTTTGACCAAAACTTAAAACAGTAACTTCAGTTTTTCAATCAGCTCTCCGACAGCACAACAGCAAAATGCAGTAATCCTCCCCAAATCACCCAAAACATGAGAATAAAGTGATTTTTAAAAACCTGCAAGTCTCTGTTTTACTATCAAACATTTTAAATTACAGACATCATCATAAACCTTTGATTACTTGCACTGAGACAGATTTATTTTGTTTTATAAGCTATGTTTAAATGCACATACCTTATTCTCCAATCTCATTGTACATTCTGTATAATGACAATAAAGGCATTCTATTCTACTATTTTCTATTCTATTCTATTATTTTCTATTCTATTCTATTATGCAGTCATTTACATGTCTTTTTTCCCCCCAATGGGGATAAATCTGAACATTATAAAGAACATCATGGCCAAAATAGAAATTAAAAAAAAAAAAAAAGGAGTAAATCTGATAAAAATCATTCAGAACATGAAAAAAAAAAAGTTCCAATGCATTTCTCTTTGCTTTTTTCATTTAAAAACAGGACACGTGTTTTTGTTTGGACATTGGCTGCTTTTTCACTCATTTTCAGTCCAGTCCTCGTACCTGACCATTATCAGAGGAATGTTTCTTGTTGTTGTTAAACCACTGATCCATGAATCACGACAGGTATAAAATAGTAGAAGATAGTGAGTTGTGTCTTTAAGAAAGTGAGGAAACTGGACAAGTGGAGGACAAAAGAAGACGTGTCAGGCTAAAACAACTATCTACAGCAGATGAACAGTATCCGAAAGTCATGTCCTTAAGAAAGAGGAAGAAATTGATCAAATATAAAAAATGAGGGGTGATTCAAGTCTCCACACTACAGTATGTGTCCAGTTTTTGAATCTTCTAACAGTCTTAAAATGTTCGCACTTTTTTTTTTTTAAACATTTTTAAATTCTTTTTATTGAAACAGTAACTAATCGACTGCACTATTAGAAGTGCTCAGAAGAAAAGAAACATTAACCTGGTAGAGGGCTCCTTCTGTGCTCTGAGGCCTCTGATTTCTATAATGCAGCTCTCAGGTAATTTTGCCATGTTCATGTTCTTTAGTAGTGAAATGATGCAGAAGTCAGAGTCTGAATAATATATGAATAAAACCTTTTGTAAAAAGACTCAGAATATAAACAGGAATAAAGCTTGGTGTATTTAAATGGAGAGTTCTGGCTCAGAGTACTCGGAGAAAAAAAAAGACACGTATAGTAAAATTCCACAAATTTTTAGTAGGAGCCAGTATTTACAGGTAAAAATTTTAACTGATAGTTCATGAAACTTCCCCAGCTAACTGTGTTACATTAACATGGTTATTTTTGTGTCAAGACTTTTTTCCTTATTAAATTTGCACTAACTTGCATGAATATCCACTCCGCGGCGTGTTCTACATGCATTTTGCAGCAGTCTACGAGAAGACGACACTGGAAACCCTTAAAATGAACCAGTGCATGAAAAAGAAACACTTCCTCCTGTGATGTCTCACCTAAAGTGCGCCTTCTGGCCTCTTTGTTTTGATTTCACTCTGATTTGAGCTTGTTTTATTATTGCAGAACAATGCTTTCACCTCACAATTGTCTCGTAATTCAAAACATGCATCACTTTTGACTCCAGTCGCACAAATCGTAGCCTCCTCAGTAGCACGTGCGTGACATTAATACTAACGTATCACTCCCACCGGGCCCGCAGCCTACTGAAATTTGATTTTGATTTGCTTTGGATTTCTGAAAACAGGTACATGCCATAAAAAAACAGCAGACAGTCATTTAAACACATCTGCTCTTACTGCTTCACAGGGGGAAAAAAAAAAAAGCCCCGAAACAGACGCCGTTTCTGCTGTGTGAAGAATGACCTCATCCACTCAGGGAAGATGTTTGGATTGATGGATACATCGACGGAGGAGCAGCTACACATTCGCTTGAACTCAAGGTAAATACAAAGTGACAGGCCAGAGTTCCCCTGGAGATTGTGTAATTGTATTTTCACATTGGCGCGTCAAAGCCGAGCAGATTCCCCCGGAGCGTCCGCAGACAGATGGGCACCGCTGCATATTTTAAAGGTGACAAAACTCAATCTTAAACCCTTTACAGTATATTTATATTTCTCACGGAGAGCGCGACCATGCCCTCCATTTACTTTCTGCAGTTTGGGGTCCAGTTGCACTGTTCCTACAGACTGCTTACTCTGAGCTTGAAGAAGACTCTCGTGAGGAAACAGGCACAACGCCAAGTTTACAGTCAGTGTACTTATGTACTCTTTAATTTAGAAATATTAGAAGCCACAAAGATGTGCCAGTCACCACCTGCATTCCCAAAAGTCTTTGCAGTTCACCATTATTGTGGTCAAAAACAATCTAACGATAACGGTATTTTAGCAGTGCGAGTGCATAGCTGTGCTACAGTCTTATTTACAATCTGAAAATGTTAATCACCCTCAAACCTTCATAGGACAGGTGATTATTTTTGGTCATTTCCGCTCAAACACGACACCCATCCCACTCCCTGGTGAGGTTAGTAAGCATGTGGTCCTGAAGAATGTTGCTTGAGTTATTATGTTTTCTGTAATGTTCTAAAGTACATGTTCCTTTCACCATATATGTGTTTTTCTTGTACACTTTTTGGAATTGTTTTTTTGCCACTTATGGCCAAAGACCCAAATATGGTAACTTCATTGACCTTATTAAGTCTTATTTCTTCCAATAACACTCACAGGTTGACATTTTGAATCTCAGAGTATTTCACTGAGTGCCCTAGAAAGGGTTAAAAATGGAATAACAAAAAAAAGTGGACAGAAAATGAAAAGGTTTCATTTTTCTAGGCATTGTGGTGTGATCCTCTTACAATATCTACTATATACTAAAACATATTGATGCAATTCTGAGTGAGGAAAAATTTGTCTATTTTGTGGGTCCCCTGCAGTACTCATGTCATGCTGCTGTACTGTACAGTATAAATGTGACTTTAGTCCATTGCCAGGTTGTTGCTAGCATGGTAATAGATGCATAATCCAGGTTTCATGGATCTAAATTCGATGTTATTGTCTTTAGTTGAAAATGATGGGTGCATAAGTGCCAAAAATCGTTTGAAGGTGATTGCTAGGCAACGTGATAATATCTGATAATAGCTGATATTTGATGTGAATAAGAACTTACATCTCCTGCTTGTGCAGGAGGAGGTTGCAGATGACAGACTGAGATTTTGTGTATTATAGTAAGATATCAGTGATTGCTAAAGTCTGTCCTGCAACCCCCCTGGTGGGTCATGGTGCTACTGCAGGTCGGCTGCGGGAAATCATTTAAAATAAAATAAAATTTACAATTAAATAAAAAAATATTTAATAGTAAATAAAATTTACCAATAAATAATTTTGCAAATAATTTATATTAAAAAATTCGGTTTTGTAAT
The DNA here is from genome assembly GCA_034780415.1 of Cichlasoma orientale. Taxonomy (NCBI): domain Eukaryota; kingdom Metazoa; phylum Chordata; class Actinopteri; order Cichliformes; family Cichlidae; genus Cichlasoma; species Cichlasoma orientale. The sequence continues at coordinate 251,841 of JAVDPK010000341.1, forward strand.
TTAGGTTTAAATCGCTACAGAACTAATGATCAAAGGCAAAAGATTAAAATTGTTATTCTTCATTTCTGACTGCACTTTTATATAGTTGTATATTGTTTCAACTTTGGTCTTAATGTTTAAAGACTGAGGTCTTAAAAAGCAACAATCTTGATTATAATTATATATAAATTATATAATTATATTATACAATTTTAAAAATATATACCATTAATTTCCAAAGTATAAAAAAGTTACAATAAATGCCTAAAACCATTAAATTTAAAATAGTTTTTCATTCCTCATGGTTTTTAATTGCATGCCATTGTTTGACGTGTTCTTACTAGAGAGGCACCGACTGATAAATCCTGGGCCGATGCTGGTGTTGAAAACAGCAGTTTGGCCAATACTGATATTCTAACCTGGTTTGTTTATTTGTTTGTGTACTTGTTTATTACTCTTTTGTGCCAGAGAAGGAAATACATTCTCATTATAACAAATAACTAACTTTTAAAAGTTTTTCAGCTCTCCATCACAATGTCATATGTAGTTATTTTTAAGTTATTACTAAGATAATATTGCAATGCGCTTTGAAATCTTGTTTTATTATCACAACAATTCGAGGATTACTCTCTTTACCCTCTGCTTGGATTGGCTGGTTGTGTTACCAACAGGGAGATTGTGGAGTACCCTATGGTGCACAAACTATGCAGTATCAACACTCATACGATGGCTGACACGTGTCTCTCGCCTGCTTTTTATCATCTGTTATAAATCCCAGTGTCATTATATTGCCAAATAGCTAATGTCGACCGGGTGCTATCAGCCACTGATATCGGTGAATGCCTATTTGATGATTTATCAAAAAGGAAAACATCCACCGACATTACCACCCTCCCCCTCAAAATTATGATTGGCCCCTGATCCATACTGATGCCCCTGGGCTCCAGTACTATTACTCTTACAATGCCCAACACTCCTGGATGACAGCATTTGGATGCAAATACTGTTATACTGTTTGTTATAAAGTTTTAGTTACATACTAAGTTGCAGGTTGTTGAATATAAATCCACTAATATATGACGCTTTATTATTACACCATTATATCAGTGATTAATAGAGATACGCACATTAAGGAAATCATGACACAATATTACCATCTGATTTAATGGGTACTTTTACTTTAGGTAATTTAAGTATATTTTGATGCTTCGACCTTTGTACTATTGCAAGCAGGACTGTGAATTCTGCTCCCCACTGTGCGCTGTGCACTTTTCTAATCTCCATTCATTTTTAATATTCTGAGTGGCTTGCCCACTGTAGCTTTTCTCACTCTGCCACAAACTACATACCTGAACACAAACTCAACAGAACACGGTACCATAAGAGAGTGGCGAGTGTTAGAAGCAGCTGAAAAGTTGTTTAATCACCCCTAAAGATAAAATGTGTGATTATTTTGCTCATCTGAACATTACGTTTCCCTTATTCCTTAATTTGATGTGAGGCCGCTCTGCGGGTGAGCCGCGCTCATCGGACAGGAAGCTGCAGCTCGAAGGTGCCTCGACCCCGGGGCGAGCATGCGCGCGGTGGCAGACGTCAGCTATTTTACCCTGGCCTCCACCATACACTCAACTTATTACATGTTTTTTTCCCCCCATGTTTTTAAATGGTCTGAAGGGAATCCATTTTGACAGAAAACCCTGTAATTAAGTGTATCGCTCTGCCCTCTTGCTAAGCTAATGGCTTTATTTTGACAGTGTTAATTGTCATAATTGTCAGAATGGTACCTCTGACACTAGGCTCGGAGACGTTGGCGAGGAATTGTTGCGCGTTGATGAAAGCGTTGTCATACATACTTCATCTCAACGAGCTAATGCGGCCTGCGTCCTGCCTCTCCCCGTCGAGCCTTATGGGACGCTGCAGCATCGGCTTTCTAATTGCCTCTAATGAAACGCCAGCGAGGGAGGTGATCTGCTCCTATTTAGATCTCCGTCTTTAAAGGGAGACGGAGAAGCAGATGGAGGCGAGTAGACGGAGGGAGCGAAAGAATGAGGGTGGAACGGACAGAAAGTAAAGTAGAAGAAATGCAGACGGAAGGGTTGAGGGGGGGGGGGGGATGGGGCCTTTTTCGATGCATCTTCATAACGAATGCATTCTAATTAAGGCCTAACCCCCCCCCTCTCCAACTAGTGTTGTGAAACTTGACACAGTGATATGATTTCACAGTGAACTGCTGCGGGGCCGCATGCCTGTTTGTTGCCTGTTAGCCGTGGAAGGGGGTTACCACTGTAATGCAGATGTTTGCACAGCAGATGGTGCTGTGCATGGCTCAGACTGTGACACCACCTTCTGCAAAGACGCTTCACAAGTAGTTAAAACACTCCAGCCTTAAGAAAAATAAGGTTGACATCTGCACCACCTTAAATCTGAAGTTAACCTGGATATTAGAGATGTTTCATGGCGATTTTAAAGTGCTGAAAGCTTTTTAAAGAAAGTCTAAAATGTGGGAAATAAACTGAAGAATCTAAATCTTTGCACTGTTTTCCTCCTTATAAATTTTGCATGTTTCCCCCCCTGCGCGTTTGAGTTATGAGCAGTCCAATTAATGACTTCTTAAGTACTCGCAGAGGCCCGAAAAGGTGAAAAAAGTACGTCTCCAGAAAAGTCTGCATAATGAGCACAGTTTACAGAATTCAGCCTTTTCTTATTCCCTTCCTTGGTAATCATGTTGCAGCCTCGAGGTGGGGAAGCTCTGCTCTCGCCAGATTTAATAATGAACTTGAAGTTATGATCCCGATACAATTTGGAGATGGTGAAATGGCCGAGCAAACAGCCACGGCGCCGCATACAAAAAGCCGAGAACCCAGAGGAAGAGTCATCTCTGACTTCACTGCAATAATCCAAGTGCAATTATTGCAGCAGCCGCAACAACAACAACAACAACAGGGTCACAGAACAGATAATATGCGCTGGAAGTTCAAAGCTAACGATTTAGATGAAACTGTGTGTCTGTGTGTGTGTGTGTGTGTGTGTGTGTGTGCGTGCTGGTAAACAGCACCCGGATTATCCGGAGGAGGGAAATGGAAGGAGAGGCGAAACGAGACGTAGATGGAGAAGCGGCTCCTCGGAGAGCTCGTCTCCCCTCAGCTCAGGTCCAGATAAGAGAATTATGGCACGACAAGGAGAGTTGACAGAGCTCGCTAAGTCTGTTTATTAGCAAGCGCACTTCATTAGAAACCGAGATCAGGTTGATAACCAGCCCTCCTCCTGTTAGCGGGTAAATAACCATCAGTCCTCCTTCGTGGCTTGTTGTTGTTTTTTTTTTTTTTGTTTGTTTGTTTTTGTTTTGGAAACCTTCCCTCTCCAACCTGGGCAAGATTTGCTCTTTAAAGGGCGACCGAGTGTCAAGAGCAGCAGAAGAAAGGCTAAAGGGAACAAAAAAAAATACCACTGAGGTTTTTTTTTTTTTAAAAAGATTGATAAATACGGTGGAATCTCAATTAGGCGTCGGGCACGAACGCAGATATTAAAAATTTGGTCAAGAATCTAATTAGCTGGAGGTAATTAAACAGTCTCACACAGGGTCATTAATCTTTCCCGTGGACCTTTGATGTTTTGCATACTGTCTTGCAAGTCATTAATAAAATTCATAACGCTTTTCTTTGTGGTGTTTTATCATGGCCATTTCTCTCCCCCCTTCCCTCTTTTTCTTTTTTCTTCCTCTTCTTAACCCCCTCCTCTTTTCTGTATCCTCCCTCCTCCTCCTCCTTCCACTCTTCCCTGTAAGAGTGCAAGTGTCAACACATCACAAGGGCCTCTCCTCTTGAGTTAATTTACTTTTTTGTGCATATTACATTTTAAAGTTGCACGCACTGCGACCCCTCCCACCCCAGCACGCCTCAACCACCCTCCACCACCACCTCGCCTCCTTTTTCTATCCCTCTTCTTCTTCTTCTTCTGTTTTTTTTTTCTTTTTTTTGAGAGCACAATTACAGCAGCAGATCAAATTAAATTCTTCTGCAAGCACAGCTCATTTGGAGTGTAAAACATTCCTCGGCAGTGTGCAGCCGAGTGTGCGGCGTGTCAGCGCCTCGCAAGAAGGGAAGAGAAGAAAACAGAATTGTGTGGCCATTGTGTCCCCCGTAATTAAATCCCCACAATCAGTCCATCTTAAATCAGTCACGCTGTAAATATGAAAAGGGGCCGGGATGAGCTTGAGTACTTACTTGGCCATCAACACAGCGGGGTAATATATGTTATGTAAATGTGTCGGAGATTATAACACCGCAGACTGACACAGCAACATTGTAAATAAAGGGGGAGGGGGGGGGGGTTGTATGTGTGTGTAAAGAAATAAAAGAGCATTTGTGTGTGCACTTACAGACCTCATGAACAAATGAATGCAGGTGTGTGTGTGTCTTCCTATAGTTTCCTGTGTGTTTACTAACGCGCCTGTGCCACACAAATAGTCAGCACTCTGTTTATCTCGGGGTGTGTGTGCGCGTGTGTGTGTGTGCGTGCATATAGACGGGTGCCGAGCGTGTGAGTGACATTAATGCACAGCTATCACGGTGAGCGTGAAAGTGCTGCTGAACCCCAGGAGGACCCGTTTCAAACGCTGACAGCTGAGCGTCGCTCCGAACAAAACAAAACGCATTAAAACGGCGGTTCTCGTCGGTTTTTGTGTGTCCACGTGGAAAAGGATAGAAGAAGAAGAATCACTGTAATCTGGATCTCAGGTGCTTTTGACATCGGTAGACGTGTTGCCTTGTGCGGAACACGTGAATGACAGAAGCTGATGTTTAAAATGTGTTTACTGTCTGTTTTGTTGGTATAAGATCACAGCCCATAATGGCAGAGCCTTAAACAAAAGCACAGCTGCACAGTAATCCAGTGGAAGTGGACATTATCCTGCCCATAATCAGGGATATTCAAATTGCTCTGCCCAGCAGTAGCCGTTTAACAACACAAAGAATTGAATTTATCCATTAACATGAATAACAATAAAATGCCAATAACTTGTGCTTTTTATTTATTTTCTAATTATCTGACTTTTAAAAGATGTTAATTTTGACACTCGACCTTCCGTCAAAAAAGGTCAGACGGCTCTGACCAGAGGAGCCGTACACATCCAGCTTTAGCTGCTCATTTAAATTATTTAGTCTCAAATTCTTCTAAATGTGTTTAAATTAGATTTATTTCACATTTTTAATTTATAATTTATTTTCATACTAATTTTTAAAACATATTACCTTTGATATTAGACCTGCAGGGTGTCTATTAGAAAATACCCGGCAGCCGCAAGTGAAGCAGTGGAGCTTCATACACTCACCAGCTACTTCACTGTGCTAGTACTGGTTTAGTACTGGTTGGGGGTCCAAACCAGGAAGCAGAAATCAGAAGATAGGCAAGCTGTGGTCATAAACGGATGGACATGGTCAGCAACAATACTCAGGTTGTGGTGTTTAAATGATGCTCAGTTGGAACTAAGGGACCCGAAGTATGCCAAGAAAATATCCCCAGTACCATTACATCACCACCAGCCTGAACCGCTGATACAAGGCAGGGTGGATCCATTCTTTCATGTTGTTTAGTCCAAATTCTAAACCTTACATCTGAAGATGCAGCAGAAATTGAAACTTATCAGACCAACAGGGTTCTAGCCGGCGGTTGATCGCCTGGCGCTGCGCCTTGCTGAGGTGCCATCATGAGAATTTCAGCAGTTAGCTACCAGAACACATCGCAATTGTAACAGTTAGCTAGCGCCGCGGCCATTAACATTAGCAAGCAGTTCTTCGGTACATTCGGTTGGACCCCCCCCCCCCCCCCAGTTGTATGATTGTATGAAAAAGCAGTTGAACTGGTATACCGAATAAAGTGACTTGTGAGTGTAGGTGCATCATTCTCTAATCTTTTGTTTTAAGTGATTTATTTTTGAATTAACTGACTTACGACTTACAAACCACAGTAGAATTGACACTAGATATTCAGGATATGTACCAATAAAGATAAAGCAGCTGCACCTGGAACAGTGGAGCTGCACAGGTGTAGCTACTCCTACTGTCTTACTATGATGGGAGAAGGACGATGAGGACTTTATTCAGCATGAAGAGAAAGTAATGTAGTTTAAACCAGCGTGAGAGCACCGAGTCCTGGTTAACCTCATTCGCATAGAGCCATGAATGACTTAGCCTACCACAGTGAACAGAGCCAACAGGTGCAAGGGTAGTAATTCTAAACATTTAGTCTTTTAAGGCATATTTATGTGTAAAACTGCTAACTACTAAAATATATTGTCTAACTTCAAAGCTGTAGCTTATGTTTCAAAAAAAAATCATGAAAATGCATTTACAAAAAAGTTGATGCAAAGAGGGTCTGTATTTAACTGACATTATTTACTCCATTCAGTAACTGCAGTGGTTTATATTTAAGAAAAACATTAATTAAACATTAAAACATGGCTGAAAACTCTCCAGTTTGATTTAATGAATAAAAGAAACAGCAACACAAGTTGAGTGTCACGATGTTAAATGTATTCTGAAATATTGAGGGTTTTATTCATCAGAAATTAAAGCCTGGAAGTAATGTATACTCAGTTTCCAGTTTATGAGACACACATAGTATTAAAGAGCAATAGCGCAATGGATCCTTTTCCTCTGAGAGTTTTGGTCGAAACAGTTTCAGAGAGGCGTTCATTAAATTTTCTGGTCATTTTGGAAGACGTAGTTTGTCGTTCTGTTTGATTTCATCAGTGAGAGGTGCTGTTAATGATTTGAATTAAACTCAAAACAGAAAGAAACTCAGTGTTAGTTTGTTAAAAGTTTGGATCCTTATGGTGATCTCCTGTAGTGGATGTTCACTAGAAGATGCTCTGACAAGATTTGGCCCCAATTAAGCCTCTGTGCACAAATTTAGCAGATGGAGGAGGGGCAAAACTTTCATATTATACTTTGGCTCAGAGGTTTCTCTCTCATTGCCCCAGTCAAGATAAATTTGGATGAGATGGAAAACTGTGTGCCTAATTAGCCAAGGAATTCTGTGAAAATATCTGTGTGTCCATCCCTCCAAACATGTCCAAACACAGGAGAGAGTTCCTATAATATTTATCATGTTTTATTAAATGTGAACAGGAAAGCCAAGAAGAGTAAACTTAATGCTTTTTCTTAGACTTTCTCTCTGTGGCATTTAACCGGTAACATTTCTGTACGTTTGTAAAGTGAAAGTTATATGTTTGGGAAGTTTTACCCAAATAAATCTTTCCCTTATTTTATTTGAAACGGATTTTATTTCCAGATCGTGAATGTATATTAACCAATTGTGAGTTGCATCAGAGGGGTATGAAGGTTTCTGCTTTGAAGGGAAAAAAATGACATAATTTCCTGCTGCTGGCTCAAACAGATGGGGAAAAGTCCCTCACATGCATGCAAAGACATTTTTGGCATGTAATGTAGCACATGAGTAGAGCCTTGATATAATTATATTATCTTTAACTGTTAAAGGGAAGTCACAAGTAAGCAATCATGCTGCACACGCTTACACTTCAGACTTCGGCTACTTTCCTTGACCGACTTCTGTGTGCCTTACGAACCTTTATTTGTAAAATCAGGAACACTAAATTGAATGGTTCTGGTCGAAGCCTAGAGACCAGTTGGCAACCACCAGTCGCTATTGCAAGATGAGTATTACCCAACCAGTTACGAGTGGTTGCTGGAGGTTGCTTGCAGTTGCAAGGTGAAATTAGTGGCAAAGAGGTATACAGCACTTTACCAAAAACCTCCTTCTGACTGCTTTGGATGCCAGCAGATTGTCCCGGTTGTGTGGAGGGTGCTGACTTGTCTGCAAACACTTGCCAACTACTTGCTGAGCAGCTGTGGAAAGCTGAAGAGTGCAGCACAAACTAGAAGCAAAGACCATCATAATGTCTTTCTAACGTTAGCTTGATTTCATGCTGGATTTGGAAAAACTGGATTTATTTGTGTGTGTGTGCAGTCGGTCTTGCACATGCATTTGCTAATTTTGTGAACATGTATTCTCTGTATGTCAGTCTACTGTATGTGTTTTTGTCAGACTCAAGAATGTCCCGTTTTATTTGATCTTTGGTTTTTGTGTATTTCTGTGACTTTTACTTCTTTTCTATGTTAGTTTGCTCTTTGTGATTTCCTGCCCCGCCCTCATTGGTGTCACCTGTGTTCAATTGTCCTCACCTGGTCCCTGTCAGCAAACCATTAAATATTTTATCCACCACTGGTTTTATTCACTGGCTAGCATAAAACCAGTGACCCTTTGCTAGCCAAGCAAATGTGTAAATCACCACATTATGGAGCCACAGCCAAGTTTAAATTGTATGGTTTTTATATTTTTTATGGGCAGAGTAAATTAAATTGAAAATTAAATATGGGTTACATACGTATTAGCTAAATGTTGGTAGGCCTACATCATCACATACACTATTGGTAAAGTCCTTAACTAATCCACCACCAGCTTCTTTGTTTCTTTGACCGCCCCTGCACTAAACGCCTAAACAGCTACAGCATCTTAAGATTAATTTCTCCTCTCTTTGTTGCCATACATGGACAGACACTCGGCCATACCGAAACCTCAGCCAAAGAAATGAAAATAAAACTTTGAACCCTCCATTGTTAAGAATAGACAGCAATGCCAGGCATGCCAGCTCCTCCTCCTCCTCCTCCTTCCAGCTCTCAGCCTCCGAGGTCATATGAGGAGCAGCTGGGCATGGGAGAAACACTCCGGTTTGCAACCATTATATCATTTCCTGCTCTGTTTCCTGTCAACCTCAGCTGCCAAAAGAGAAGAAAAAAGAAAAATCCCCTTAATGGGCAATTTCCACAGGGCAAAAGGGGTAAACCAAGAGGGAGCATTTAAAATTCGCTTGTCGTGGTGGGAAAAGCGCAGATAATGTTTCAGATACAGGTACACGTGAACAGGTTCACTTTCACTGCAGCGAGACAAGCTGAAAAGAGTTGCCTTATTTAATCCTCATTGTACCTTTTTAACCAGCTGGTATTTATGTGGAAGACTCCCCCCCCCTCCACCTCCACCCTCCCGAGGCCTTCTCTGTGTCATCCTCCCTCCTTTCTGGAGACAGGAAAATGAAGTGGTGTATTTCTAAATATAAACTGGCAAACAGAGGGCTGGTGGCGGCAGTCCTGAAAGGCACATTTCATGAGGCGGTTGTTGGGGGGGGGGGGGGTATTCGCTTACCTGATAAAACGCAGATTGTCTCCCCTGAGAGTGCGGGCAGATAAAAATTATTTTGAGTGGGAGCACAATGGTGGAGGTGCTTATGTTAATCCTGACACTTCTTTAAAAAAGGCGGCAAATAAGATAAGCTCCTGCCTCAAGGTAAAGAGCGAGCGGTGGGGAGGAGGGGGGAAGGAGGGGCCCCGCCGCCACCGCCGCAGCCACCAATGCCGCAGCCACCAATGCCGCCATATTCCTCCTTCAGCCAATTTCTCCCTCACTGCATTCCTGTCCAAGATTGTGTCACAATTTATTTGCATAATTCACACCTACTCCCAGAATGCCCCCCACCCCTCCCGCAAAAAACAAAACAAAACAAAAAACCCAACATCCTTCCTCTGTCACTGCAGGAGAGGGGAACATGCTTGTAGATTGGACTTTGAGCTTTAAAAAAATATTCCTCAGAGGAAGGAATTACCTCATCGGCTGTGGCAAACCTCAAACTATAGAGCTGGAAATACCTTAAAGCTGCATTTTTTCTAGTGGCCACTAGGGGGCGGCTCCTAAGGCTGCAAAAATAAGTGTAATTGTACAGAACCCTACTGCTCTCTTTATTTATGGCCTCAGTAAACACCTTTATGATGTGTTTGTGGTGTCAGTTGCTAGTTTCAAGTCTTTTTTAGTACAGCAGGAAGTCAATATTTTGTAAACTAGCATACAATGTGCGTGAAATAGATTATAAATAGGGGTACGATTTAGGGTGTGACTCTCCTGTGATTGTCTAGTGTCTTTGTTTTCAGTCAAACCCATTGGTTGTCACAGGGAGAACTTGAGGCTTAAAAACTGTATGTCATGGGTGTCAATCTTGTTTTAGCCACACCTAGCACCAGAAAAACTGCTGCATAGTCTGTTAAAGAACACGTCAAAAAGTTAGTATTTTGTACTATTTTTGAACTGTTTCCCAATTAACGATCCATCCATCATTAATTAATTACTTAAATCCATCTTCTTCCACTTATTCAGGTCATGGTTGTGGTGGGGCTGGAGCTTGTCCCAGCTTGAACAGCCTGAAAATCTTCAGAAAAATACATGGCATAGATTAAAAAGCATGACGAAAAGGAGGAACCAGGGTGGAGGTGGGTTGCAAATCGGCTTGCAGATGCAAAGCAGCTATAGACAGGAACGAGCAGCTTTAGTAGCGTGCCATGTGACATTTGCCTGGATTGCGATTAGACTTTGTGGCCTACCTGAAGCAGTACTGTGTTTAATTTATAGCTGCTTTATCTCTTTATGACCCCCCCCCCCCACACACACACACACACCACCTTATGAACCTTTTACGGGTTAGTTAAAAATAAAAATTACATTTCAAATATTAGACGTGTCATCCATCTTCCTTTCTTGTTTTTAATAACTGAAAATGAGGCAGGGGCTTAAACTACACTGAGGTGTTTCTAAATTTGTGTTTGACTGAAGTGACTTGAAAGACTTTGAGATTCGTGTGATATTCTCCTCACCTTGTTTGCAGGCCTTTGAACGGGTTATGTAACAGCTGGGGGATAATTTGTTTTGTGCTTTGAGACTCCTGACGCCCATGTTTTGTTTCCTCCTCTGCTGCCATGTTTTAGGGGGGAACCCAGGAGAGCCGCTCTCCGGGGATCAGCGGTAGCTAACTGCGGTGGCGGCGGCGGCGGCAGCAGCCCGGCAGGTATTTTCCCACACAAAGAGTGTTTGTTTTGTTTCACATGGACTATTTTTGTCGGTCTATCTTTGTTTCTTTCTTCTTTATTTCGTGGCAGTCCCCCCCCCCCCCCCACTTAGTATTCCTGTTTCTTATTTTCTCCTTTCTGCATTCCCGCTTTTCTTCTTACCCTTCTGTCTTCCTGGCTTTTTAATAGGACGGGTTGGAGGGGGATTTTATTATTTTGTTTTGAGCTCTGCCAACAGTCTTGTAACTAGCATAATTAAACGTGCTTGTTAACAATGGCAGCTAATGAGGAATACAGCAGTATTAACAATAGGAGCTGATTAGACAAAGACAGGCTGATAAAGCTAAGGAGAGCTCACAGTCGGGGTTTCTCTACCTGATGACACCTGTCCTCCGACGTCTTTTACACACACACACACACAGAGAAGAAGGACGTACTCGGAGCATAATTGTTATAATTGTAGCCAAGTTATCACATCCTTTGTTTCTTGGAGATCAGACTGAAGCTTTGTTGAAGCTTTATGGCAGTTAATCATGCTTTTAATATGAATATTTCTTATTTTTCTGTTTTTTTTTTGCAGCAGTCATAACACAGTCACAACTCTGCTGCATGCAGTGATGCAGTAAAACACTTTTTTCCCTTCATTCAGACTCTGAAACTGAATAATATTTATGTCACCGATCGCGAATCAACCCGCGAGTATTTTTATCTCCGCGTGTCAGAAACAGTCTGGAGTTTACTCACTGAAACTGGCCCCGTCTCATTTATCTTTATTCATCCAGAGAAGGTGTTGTTTCTCTCTCACATTCGTACGCCTCCTCTGCGTACACCTGGGAGCGGCCCAGTACAGTCGCAGCCCTCTGCTGCTGGCCACTGGGAGCCGAACTGGAGCAATTTGGAAGCACTGAAGCATTTAGCGACAGGCCGGATATGTATTTGACATGAGAGACACAGAGTCCTGGAAAAGAGAAACTATATCTACAGTATTTGGGGCAGCAGCTGCATAAGCAGTAAAAGAAACACCAACAACAAAAAAACCCACCTTATATAAGTGGAAGCCGTGTGGTCTGAGATTTTAGTTTGGGTGGCTAGGAACTGCCCGTGTCAAGTTACAGCTTCATCCAGTTGGTGCGTAGAGTTAAGATCACACAGTTCATTTTTCTGCCTCTTTCGCCTTCTGGCCCGGTGAGGGTGCAAGTAAAGGTCAGGTCAAAGGATCAAACTGTCTAGTCCAGTGATTCCCAAAGTGTGGGCCGAAGGTACTGCAGGTGGGCCGCAGTAATAACAGATATTCAGTTTGAAATTACACACAGTTATATATTTATATACATTTTTCTCTATCCATTCTCTTCTGCTTATCCTGTTCAGGGTCGGGGGGGGGGGGGGGGCTGGAGTCTATCCCAGCTGTCAT
>JAVDPK010000341.1:268821-287265 GCA_034780415.1 Cichlasoma orientale
GAGCTAGCGAGAGAGAGAGAGAGAGAGAGAGAGAGAGAGAGAGAGAGAGAGAGAGAGAGAGAGAGAATCAGAAGCTCTCTGGCGTAGACTCTCCCTCCCCGTCTTGGACTTCATTTAAATGCCGTGTGCAGTGTTAGCAAAGCAACGCTGAAAGACAATGCAAGTTAATCAAAGCACTTTGCATGCATCTGTGTTCCCCTTCTCTGTCTCTCTCTCTACAGCTTTGGATGTACAACCTGCCAAAAAAAATGAAAAAAGCCCCAGCCCTCTCATCTCCATGTGAAACTGCATGTTCTGTTTCATGCCTGTCTCATCCCGCTGTTTAAAGTGAAACCTTCCTCTCCCAATGGCATCTTTCAGCAGCAAGGCCTCATATTTCAGATTGATAAGCATTCATTTTGTGTCAGATACCCATAATACATCCTCAATCATACCAGGATAAAAAAAAAGACAACTTGAGATGTGTGAAAACAACTTAAATTGATGTTTGATAGTTCACTCCTGTCTTCAGTGATTTTACACTATATGGACAAAAGTATTGGGCCACACCTCCCATTGATGTATGAAATCAAGCAGCCTGCCTTTACAAGCATTCGTGAAAGAACGGATCTACAGAGCTCAGCAATTTCGAGTGCAGTGGTGTAACAGGATGCAACTGCTGCATCAAGTCCATCCATCCTCTTCCGCTTATCCTGGCAGCTCCAATAGGTGCAATGTGTAGGTGGCCCAGTAGATTTGTCCATAGACTGTAAGTTGTTACCACAGCTATTGCCGTCTGGTGGCCTTCAGACAGAATGCAGGTTTAAGGTGCTTCTGCATTGGCTTAATTTTTTCTGACCTGGAAGCTACGTCCATCTCTTATATTGTCTACGGTAAAGCTCCTCCAGGGGCCCGGCCTCTGTACATGAGTTTGGCCAAATCAAATTCATGAAAATCTGGCATAATTTAAAATATATCTAAATAGCTGGGTACAGCCCAAAGAATAATACGATTATTATTATAAGCTGAGGAAGGCATCATGTTTCTTATCATCATTCTTGAAAATAATCTGTAATAACCTGTCTACATATTTTATTAGAAGTTGTTCTGCACCTTTGGTAGACTTTGGCCATTATCATATACAGCTCCTGTCATGAAACAGCTGTGGCAGGCAGGTAGAGGACCTCAATGCAGGACCCGAAAGACAAAAGCTTGACTTAAACTTCAGCTTTTATTGGCTGGAAATGGAGGAATAAACAGGGCTGGATGGGAACAAGCAGACAAACATACATGGACAGGAGAGCACACAGCAGGAAGGAATCCAAGGACAAGGATGCAACAACGAGCAGAGGAAACTCAGGACTTAAATACCAACGCAATAACGAGAGGATCGGGAACAGGTGGAAACACAGCTGGGAATGATTAAACAAGACAAGAAAGAATCTAAAGCAACTCTGAACTAAGAACAATCTATATAAAGGACACGTGGAATAAATTGAAAATTATATCAATTAGTAAACAGAAGAAACCCAAAACTGAAAACGCTGGGTCGTGGACCCAGGATCACGACAGCTCCAGCAGGTAAAATCTGTTCAGGAATAGCTTAGTCCGAAGGTGATGTGCTTGAGTTTGAAGGCTGCTGCTAGTTTGAATAATGTCCCTCAGAGTCGGTGTGCAGAGTTGAACACTGAGTGAAATTTTCAGCAATCATTTCCATGTGAAACTGTTGATCAGTTACGCTCTCCTTCACATCTCCCCCTCCCTCGGGTTTGAGAACAGAGCAGCGTTTAGGTCTTTGAGCGCTGCGAGCTGTAGGTCATTCATCTGAAGATCACTGGTGGGCTTGTGAAACGCCGTGAGCCTCTACCTCCCGTGGCCGACGAGAAAGGGTGCCGTTGACTTCCCACGTGGTGGTTTTGTGTGATACTTGGGGCGGGTGATGGTGGGAGGTGAGAGGTTATCTCTCGGTGCAAAACGCAGAAGCAGCGTAGGCTTCAAAACAGAGTATTTATGGAAAAACAAAGTTTAAAAAGTGCTTTATGCATTACGAAATAGTTCCAAATAGTTGACAGAAGAATTAATTATTTGAAAACGTACAGTCAGGCTGAATATGTACATGTAATAGTTGGTGTGTTTTGAGGAATTTTGAGGAACAAAAATACAGACCAGACGTCAAGCAGAGGAAGAGAGTGAAGGTCAAACGAGCTTTGGCAGACTGTAGGCGCTAAACTAATTAAAAGCTCTTGAGTTTGGGCTGAAATACAAAATGTAAATGACTGCACGCTGGGGTAGATTTAGACTTTGGAGATGTGTATAATTGATTGGACTTGGATTTTGAGAACATGGTGCATCCAGTGACTTCCATAATAGAGGAAACAATTCTCTATATAGCTTTAATCATTTTTTTTCCCTTTAGTGTTTATTAATCATCTAAACATTTAATAAAATGATTCCTTTATTGTGTAGAAAAGAAACACAAACGTGTGAAAAGCTTTAATTTGATTAATTGGATCATTCTTATAATGAAATGACACATTACTGTCGCACTATTTTACAGGCTCTCCACCAGTCCTCTTTGCATACACTGTATTTTTTTTTTTTTTTTTTTTTTGCAATTTACAGGATTACAGTGAAATTTATGATTTAAAGGGGGGAAAAGCCTATTCCAATCAGAAATGGTCCCAAACTGCAGTTTGGCCAGGTGGGAGGTAACGTGGTCGGAAACAGTCCGAACAGACAGAAGCAATCACTCCAAGAGAGATCACCAAAGGTTTGCAAATAGTCACTGTCTAAATTTATAAATGCCAACAGATTGCCAACACGCTGCAATCAGTCAGAGGCTGTCGCATCGATTAGCACAGCAATGCGTTTCTTTGCAATAGGGGACTTGACTCAGCTGGTTGCCAACTGATTGTATTCTGGTTATATTCCTATCAATTGTAGACTGATAGAAGGCTGACTTTATCTTATTGGTATTTTATACCTGTCTTTGAAGCAACTTTGGTGCATCAAGATGATGTTAAAATGGAAATCTGCTATCAGTTTGTGATTGAACAGGGTCAGGCCGGCAATTTCTGCTGTGATAATATGAAAATGAACTGCGATAAATTGGTAAAAATCCCTAAACTGTTGCCATCTACTGTCATCACCTGACCGCGAGGGGTGGCAGACCCAGTTGATGCAATCATTTCAAAGGCAACAAGATCATAAGTTCATTGCAGACTGTCGCAATAATTTTGGTAGTCTCCAAACACCGTTTGTCCCAGTGTGACTGTAACTTTAGGCTTCACTTTGACTAAGATTCAAGCCACTGCTTTGGACTTCTTCAGTGTTTGTGCTGTTGGAGCATTTATTTTTGGTGAGCGAAATTCTAGTATTTTATCTGTATGATACTAATTAGCAGAAATGTGCATTTGTGCAGAGAACAATATGCAAAAGAGAAGAGATCAACCGTGCAGTCATGTCGTAGCCCAGGGCAAAGAGCTGCAGATGTAACAAAGACGGGGCCTGCGATTGTCAAGAGGCTATTCAATTTATGAATGCAACTTGCTGACCAAGCTTGCGATTATCGGCTAATAACTTAGCACTGTCCTATCACTCAAACCCGGTCACTTCTGATTTTAAAAAAAGCAAGATTGCAGCAGCTCTAATGGCACCTTTAAGGCTTCAGAACGGGACTTTGGGCACCAGCGGGTGACGGTCACGTCTGCATCGAGGGTTGAATCTTCCAACCCAACAAAGTGGCAGTACAGAAATCTTGTGATGCAGCAGGCTTCCAGATGGTTTCATCTGCAAATGATGCTCTAAATTCATCATGTAATCCATTTAGCTAATGTTGTTTTGAGGATATACTCGTCTGTTGCTGTTTTTTTTTTTTTTAGTTTCTTTTTTAGTGCGCCTTCAAACCTGGACATGTTGTCTTCAGCTGTCTGAAGGCTTTTGTTGAGCTCATCAAACTAGCGGACAACGTGCGTACAGTAAGACACATCTGTGTGTCTCTCTGTGAAGAAATTCACCGTCTCTGGTTTCCTCTGTGCTTGTGCATCAGATTATCCCGAGAAGGAGTGATCAAAGACCAAAATCTGGCCGGTGCACAGTTTGTGAATGCTGTCCATTTATTGTTATGTGGAGATTCTGTTTCGTATTTATTATTAGAAAGCTTGTGGCTTTTTCAAAGATTGCTTTTGACACCGAATTCCTCATACGCTTAGTTCTTGGTTGATTTGATGTTACGGATAATATACCTTTCTTTTTACTTTTATCTTTTCTACTTTTATGCCCTTTCGGCCGGGGTTGTTATTGTCTGAAATGCCTTTAGAGATGGTGTGAAAAACACTACCACATAAAGCAAACCTGCAAGCTAACGTTTGCTGAACATCAATAGACATTTTTGCCCGACTGTAGCGCGAGTTATCTGGAAAACTGCTGAACAGATCAAAGTAGCAGAGGTGTCACACAGGCTGAGAGGTAAAAGATTTTACAAGTCGTCAAATCAGAGTTGGATTCAGCCGTGGTACACAGTTTGAGTAGAGAAAAACAGAGAAAGAGAGACACAGGGAGCAATATGTAAAAGAGAAGAGATCAACCGTGCAGTCATGTCATAGCCCAAGGCAAAGAGCTGCAGATGTAACAAAGACAGGGCCTGCGATTGTCAAGAGGCATGGATAATGATAGCTTTGCATGTAGGGTACAAGGCAAACATCAAGGCCATGCACATCGCAGTGCAGGACTTTAAAGGCTGTGGCGAGAAAGGGGGCCATGGGAGCAAAGATGGCCCCAATATGGCCCCCAGTGGTTCCCCTTCTGATGGCAGGGGCAGGTAACTGGGAACAAAGCAAATTGGACGGGTACAGTGCAGAGCCAGTGTCAGGGCTCATCTCTTTCTGCTTCTTTTTTTTGTGTGCTGAAAACTTTTCTTCTCTTTTTGCTCTTTTGTTTGTTTGATCCTCCCTGTACACTGGCACGCATCGTGCCAACTCCTTCTGAGTGGACCAACGAGAGCTGCTCTGGTATATGCAACTCTGCAAATGAGCACACAGAGTAAACCGCAGCACGCAGAGCTGTGCTTTGGTCAAAATGTGAAGGGTATTTATTGTTGTGGAAATATCGGTGAGACGAGGTTTACGGCCCCGCACGGGTATTAGGAGATGCAGATAAACAGCAGAGCTGGCAAAGGTACATACAGTCTCCGCTTAAGTAGGAGTTCGGATACTTGTGTTAAAAAAAAATGCTCCGCTGAAGTGAAACTGATTAAACTTCTTTACTTGAGTAAAAGTGAAATGTACTCAAAGTATAAAAGTAAAAAGCAGCTCTTCAAGGACATTTCTACCAGCTATTTTAGTGCAAAGCTAACTGAACCGCACTGATAACACAATAATAAGACAATATTAAAGGAATACAAACTGTATTCTACTGAATTCTAATGCATGTACTCAGCTCGAACATCTGTTATGTCAAGCAGGGAAAACAAAGAGAATAAAAAAACTAGCTCTATTTGCTACTGGCCATGTGAGTATTGTCGGGAGTTCAAGTGGGATTCAGCAGGTGTGGGAAAACTAAGCTTGCTTGTAATAATTTCTCATAATAATTTCTTCTGCGAGCTTATTTTTGTGTGTAGGCTGTGATCAGCTGACCTGTGTTGCTGCTGAACGATCGTGGCCGATTTCCAACCCTTAGAGAGCAAAAAGCTAGTATAAATGTAAAAATTACCTTGACCAACCCCCCCCCCCCCCCACTGTGACTCTGCACCAGTCAAACTAACCAGTTTAGCACTAAACTGCCCAGTATCATCATGCAGCCTTTGAATAATGCAAAGTTAGTATACTTCACTTTGTTTTGCAGGATGAAAAACCATAATTCAGCAACACATCACGTATAGATCTGATCTGATCTTCTTCCTCTCCCGTCCTGTCTTTCCCCATCTCACGTGGTGGTTGTCTCGCATTCTTTTCTCCCCCTTGGAAATAAATTAGCTGTGCCTTTAGCTAGCAGACACGCTGTGTGACAGCCTGCACAGAAACAGTTTGTGTGTTTGCTATTTGTTGAAATGTCGCAACCACGGCTTAATGGCATCTGCACCGAAAAACATTCCGATCATTCCGGTCCACTTTAACCCCCGAGTATGGCGCTATTAATGATGCATAATACACTAAGAGGATTGTCATGTATGTGTTACTGATCCCTCTGTTGGGGAGGGTCTCAGCGATGTGAAATAATAACTCCTCCGCTAAAAGGAAACATTAAAAATGTAAGTAATACAAAGTAAAGATAAAAAGTTGTCAGAAAAATAAACACTCAAGTAAAGTACAGATACACACCCAAGTATAGTAACTATGTACTTGTACTTTGTTAACCTTTGTTAACCTTTTTGCAGTCCAGCATCTGGTAGTGTGAAACACGTTCTGTTTCTGTTGTTTGATTGTGCTCGGCAAACAGATTCTAGTTGGTAGTAGCGTCTTACATCCTACCAGGTGCTGGTAAAAACAAGAGAAAATGTATATTTCAAGACAAAAAAATTGCTGTTGTAGCCCAAATATGACACACCCGTCTGATATAAGAAAAGGCTCAAGCAAAGGAAAAAAATCTGAAAATTACTCCCTTGAAATCCAGATAATGCCTGAGATGATGGCCCCAATCTAACGCAACACTTTATCTGCAGATGTTGAGAGCAGAACTGCAGACATCTAGAGAAGCTGTACCGGTCCAAATAAAAGCTGGGATTATGACATTTAACAAAATGGTATATCCACTCCATGAGAGGAAATAAAAGCAGACATGCTGAGCTGGCCGGCAAGTTGGCATCTTTATGCTTAGTGCAGGCAGCAGCGATGAAGTGGGGAACGCACTTGAAATGAGCAAAATAATGGACAGAGTAATGGCCCTAGATGAAGCAAACATAGTGGAGTATAAAAATCTGCAGGACAAATGCTTGGAAGCAAGAAGTCAAACATCACGATGCTCGGTGCTGCCAGCTTTGAGTCTCACACGGAGGAGGCAGCAGACTGCTAGTCTGTTACAAAGAATAGAAAGGCCCCGTTCACATAGGCCTAGAGACCAATTGGCGATGCCCTGGCAACCTCCAGCTGCTAGGGGAAAAATTGTATTCCCCAATTAGAGGTTGCTGGCTGTCGCTAGATGAAATCAGTAACAAAAAAGCTAAACCAAAAACTTTCTTTGCAGTTGCTTTGGTTGCTAGCAGATTGTCATGGTTGCCCATTGTTTGCATGGAAGACACTGACTTGCCTGCAGTAGTGAAACAGTGAAAAGTGCAACGCAAACCTTTTTTGGCGA
Organism: Cichlasoma orientale; assembly: GCA_034780415.1. Classification (NCBI taxonomy): domain Eukaryota; kingdom Metazoa; phylum Chordata; class Actinopteri; order Cichliformes; family Cichlidae; genus Cichlasoma; species Cichlasoma orientale. The sequence goes on from JAVDPK010000341.1 coordinate 276,091, forward strand.
GTGGTTTGCAAGTGTTTGCAGACAAGTGAGTATCTTCCATGCAAACTGCAGGTGACTGTGGAAGTGAACTTTACTGCTATTTCTGCCTTATACAAGTGTACAGACAGATGCAATTGTGAAGTTCAGGGTCCACAATCTACACATACACATAAGCATAGAAAATAACAACAAGACACTGTGCTTTGACATAGAGAATAGTACAAGTAATTTCTTTCCCAAGACTGACATTGTTTGCTAGAGGTTCACTCTAGGCCTGCTGGAATCAGGCTTTAGGAGTCAACTTCACAGCAGCCCCCACAACCCGGGGAATGTTAATTTTTCTCTAGCAGTCGGTGGTAGCCAGATAGTCGCAAATAGTCTCTAGGCCTTCGTGACTGGTTTCAATACAAAGGTGGATGAAAATGGAAGGATGGATGGAGTTAACATGTTACAGCAGGTTTATATTCTCGTCTAGATGAGGGAACACGGTGAGCTTCAACAAAAAACTAGGCTGTCCTTGAGGACCTCCGTGAAGGCAGAACAAAAGGTCAGGTCAGCGTTCTCATAAAGGGTCGACAGGGCCTGAAATGCTGAGAACCAAACCGAGAGATCAACTCCAAAGAAATCCACATTTAACACTCAAGTTTAAACAGTAAAACATAGATTTCATAGATTATAAATTTTAACAAATGACAAATGCTGACATGTTTCACTCTTTAATGGATCGGTGTACAAAAACCAAGCGAACTGCAGTCTAAAACGATTAACTCAAGAATTTAAAATCAGGAATAGTCTGATGACAGGATGCGTTTCTTGATGCATTTCAGTACTCAGTGTTATGAACGTGCATTGGACAGTTCTCGTAAAATAACGAGCTGCGACATCCAACTCGGTGAGACTTAAATTGTATTGGTTTTTCTGGGAAATGAATGTGATCATTTTTAGTGTTGAGCTGCTTTTATAATAAGCGGAACTTGCTAAGTGAATAAACTGAAAAATATATTTTTTTCTGGTATGTTTCTGCTGCACGCATTAACTCAACAAATGACACAGGATACAATATGACTCGATATGTTCAAAATAAAACTGTTTTTTCCTGTGCACATTTGGCCCAGGAAATATGCTTGCTCTCTTCACAGTTGGTGCATTGCTCGCTATATCATAGACTTCAGGAGCAATTAATGAAATTATGATAGAGAGCTGGAGTTAGTTCAGGCAAGCGTGCAGCATTTCCCCTCTGAGTATTTATGTCTTGATTTCGTGTGTATTTTGGTAAAGAGTGCAACTTTTCACTTGGCGGGACTCCTCTTAATGACCGTTGGCTGCCAAATGTTTCTTCAGAAGCCATAAACATCATTTTTCCACAGCCTGTTCCTTGAATATGCACAACAAAAATAACCATCTTAACTTTATACTGCGCCCAATCCAATTATGAATACTTTGAAAAGTTCATCAGTAATTGCCAGACAGTGCACTCTTCACTCAGGACCACTGAAGGGCAAACAACAACAGGTTTTTAACCGGAAAAATACGATTAGTGTGGGTGGCCCGGGGGATGATGCGGCACAGTATATGACCCCTGAAATAAAACACTGCAATTACTGCATTTTTTTTTTTTTTTTTTTTTACGCACATCTTCACATTTCTGGTCACTGGCCTCCAGTATTTTGTTTGTACTGTATTTCAGAGAAGATCGAGGTAGTCTGATGAAAGTGATCTCGCATTAGAGGTGCCTCAGTGTCGTTTTCTGTTAGCTGTAATGTTCAAAGGAATCCTGGTAGAAACGCACATTTCATAAACCAACGCCTCACAAAAGACACGGCGAGGTAACGTGTCAGCGGGAGTATTTGGAGTTAAACAACTTCAATATGTGGTGATTTTTAAGTTAAAATTTTTAAGTTAAGTTTTAAAATTTAACATAGTATGTCAATTATTTGTCTTTAATCTTTTAAACGAGCTGCGTAGGTGCCATCTTTGAATGTGTGGGGTTAATGTACACACAAAAATTAATGTATTACACATTACTCATTACTTTAAAAAAAAAGTAATACAGTATGTTAATTACTTGCCGTAGAAAGTAATTTGTTATACTACTTGTTAAATTACATTTGTGTTACTTACTACTTAATATGTCCTGAAATGCATTGTCAAATAATTACCAGTTAATACAAACCTCGGGCTACAGTCCCGCACTCTGGCACAAATCCCCGTCCCAACGAGGACTCACACCGCACCTGTCGTTCAGTGTTTAAGTCTGAAAACAAAGCCGACAACACAAAGCAAAGTTGTAAAATCAGGTCCTAATGTGACCTTTGTCACATTAGGACCATTATCTCTAGGTGTATAATATTGGGGTACCTGGTGTGTCAAAGGCCTCCATCCATCCTCTTAAGTGCTTGTTTAATTCACGGTCACTTGGGAGCTGGAGCCTATCCCAGCTGTCATACGGTGAGAGTCAGGCTACACCCTGGACAGGTCGTCAGTCTGTCGCAGGGCCGTGTCAAGACAAAGAGCGCATAATATAGACAAAGCGGCAGCATTTGACACCCTGGGATTGGATGATGTTGTAGTTTGGTCCAAGCCTCTGGTGACCTTTACACTTGTGGTTTTTTTTTTTGCCCACCTCATTTCCTTGGATGTGTCAACCCACAGTTTAGTCAACCATATACATGCGCTGCCTGTCCATTACTGACTGTACTCTCTTACAGTATGTGCTGCCGTTATATGAAGGAAAATCCCAATGCTGATGCCTTCAAATTAAGATTTTTGAGACATTTAGATTACAAGTGTGTGACTTAAAAAATATTATTTATGCACAGCATATTTTATTATTCAAGCCTAAGAACGCCATCAGGAATCTTAAGACTAAGTTCAAGTATAAATCTATTAATACTTTTATAAATGAGCTCCCACATGAGCCCAGATTGGATGCTTTCTTCTCTCACTCCTTTCTTCGACTGGAGAAAAGGTGCATATCGATAGAAGAAGCTTGATCCTGTACTTTGTGCGGTTTTGCTGCAGTTGTGTTGGAGCTGCAGGACCAGCAGCTTCGCCATGTTTTTTTTTAGAACAGATGTAGGTACAAGTGGTTGTGGCTGGAAGGGGTGTTGTGAAATTCCCCAGGAGACCACAACAGTTCTGACAAAGACAGACACCCTACCCTGATGCTGCTACCACCCACTGCTCTTTTCCTCCCTCATCTGAGGATCTGAGGCGGATGAAGGCTGCATCCAGCAGGAGGGCGTCCAGCGTGACGCCCAGTAAGGGTGCCTGCACACCCCCAGGCCTGTAGTCGATCTGGCTACTGATGGTTAAAGCTTATGTGATGACTGAGGCCTCGTTGGCTAGATGGGACCCTGACAGGATTTGGCCTCACACGTCTCGTTCAAAGGTTAAGCACACTATTAAGGGTGTCTCACTGAATTCAGTGGCTGCAAGCCGGGCTGATGGCCTGTGGTGTTTTTTCCATGATTAGACTGGCCCGTCTGACTGGCCCTCTCATGAATCTTTCAGAGCTGAATGCCAACGAGGTTGTTAGTGGGGGCCGCCTCTGCACAGTACAAAATCCTGTGGTCACGGTGTAGGTAGCACAGGTCCAAAAAATGAGCCAAATCTACCCCAGATTTCTGTTGATTGATGTCATTTATGGGTAATCATGCACCAAAAGTTACTGACTTTAATGAGTCCGGGAGCAGGATGGGAGTTACTTTCCGCTTTAGGAAAAGTTTCTAAATAATTCGTTGGCCAAAAGGCCAATCGAATGTCTTGAATGCTTGGGTAATTTTGTCCTACTGTTATGGGACCTTTAGATGAAACATTAACGAGGCATCTTCCACCAGGCTCTATAAATGAATTTGAAGAATCATTAAAAGAAAAAAAATAGTTAAAATACGTAGAAAATATAAATAAATCATCACCCATCTCATTACTGACATAAGGTTCTGCGGAAGGATTTCATTTGAACTGTTAATAAGATACACTTTGTGTGTAGTTGCTTACATTTCACACCAAAAACACCAAAAAACAAACAAACCATAATGTATACCTGCAGTGTTATTAGGGAATAATGTGATGCACAAACCATCGGTTTGGACGTCATGAAATGCCATTATCATCATGATCTGTGCCGCAGTGCTTGAAACTGTGATGTTGACTCATCCTGAGTTTTGGTGTCAGTGTCCAGATCGGGAGCAGACGGCCTCACTCTTCTCAGCCCAGGGCCAAATTAAAATCCCAACTCTTAATTACTCAGAGCATTCGCTTCAGGCTGTCTGGATACCCAAATGCTTTGCATCTCTGACGCACTACTGCTGAAGTCAGGCATTTCTTAAGAAATGTACTTGGAGGCTTTTCAGATGGTGTTTGGAGCCAGTATAACTTGCGCTCAGCAGTTAAAACTGGCATTATTTGTCCATATTCTTATTAGTCACATTTTGAGACTGACTGAAATGACAGTTGAGCTTTCTCAGATTTGCATACCCGACAACCCCAAATGTATACACAGTCAAGGTTTTCATAACTCAGCTTGGTGTTGGATTATGCAGGTTTGCATGACAAACAGTGTAAAAACAAAACTCAAAACTCTGTGTTAGGATTTTTACCCTTTTTTTCCCCTCCACATTATTACTATCATTATTATTAAATCCTGCATTTAAACAGGAAATATAAAAATATAATGACGCATTATACATGTTTATAAATATATGAAGCCCCTATCTGTGCATTATTCTTACTGTTATTATCAGGATAAGTGAAGCAGTAATTTCAAGGACAAAAAGAACATCAATGTCAAAAAGCCAAAACTGCAGTTCCCTTAATGGCCACTAGAGGCTAACTCCAAAAGATTCCAAAATAGGCAGTTGTGTCAGCTAGCTGCCTAGACCTTTCGACCACAATGGCGTATTGGTGACGTTTTCTTGCAAATATTTGACAAATAACTGACTTTTTTATATAACTTAAAGTAATTAGCAGGTACCCAAGCTAACTAAGGTAGCTAGTATTATCTATTATTATAGATATTAACTTATTAGCTTATTCCAGTCCAGCTGTGGTCCAAATATGGTCACTTCTGGATTAAATAATTTAATAACGAAATAAAAATAAAAAAAAAAATTAAAAACTCCAGCTGAAAAACAGCTGTCATGACTTCTGGGTTTTGTGTCTTAACTTTGAGTTTTTGTGGTAATATTTGGGTTCTGGGGTGTTATTATTCTCAGTTTGGTTTGATTTGCATTTTTTTCATGTAGCATATATTTTGTGGTTGGTTGCCTTGTGATTATACTCTCAGTTTAGTCTTTAGTTTTCTTAGTTTTATTTTTTGCCTTTACCTTTTGCAATCTAGTCTGAGTTCCAGCTCATATTTAATTCCCTGAGTTTCAGTTTATGACGCCAACGTTACGATGTCCGTCTTTTACATACAGTCTATTCTTTAAGGTCAAAAGGTCAACACATGCTAATGTAGTCCTAAAGGGACCATTTTAATGAATTTTTGTTCAGGCTAGATTACGCGTCCACAAGTTCTGTTAATTTTCTGGACTCATTTTTGTTTTATATTCTCACTCAGCTATTCAGTCGTCCATCGTGTGACTTAAATAAGTTGCACCGTGGAAATAATCCGTGTACAGTGCGGGCGTCTGTGTTTGCTACTTTTTCCCTGTGTAATGCTGATTGATTTTAACCTTGCAGCAGTGGATAATCTCCCATTAGGGGAGTTAAGGCTCTTACAATGACAAGAGTGCATCAGCCCGAGGGCGGCTGGTGGAGGGCGGTGTGCGGGGTTGTGTGTAGGCTGATGATCAGAAGTGATTGCACGCCCACCTAAACCTTTTGCAAGGTACATTTAATTCATACTGGACGTCAGATTCACACATTAGAGATAATTAATGCTTTTTTTTTTTTTTTAGAATGAGTCCACATGATTGTCCACGTGTTCAGATAATATTTTAGAACTGACAGTAAACACAGCTAATATCACTCTAACACTGTGATCTGTGATGAAAGTTATGAATTAAGGTAATTTATTCATCATATTGCCAGAGCAGACGATAACCCTCTGCAAAAACTAATTTTACTGTTTGGTTTAACTGTAGGAATAACACAATTTATACACCAAATTAAACCAAATTATCTCACGTTTTATCATTTCTTGCCCGTGTGCTCCGCCAACCTCAGGTCCCTGCACTGTGAATGTCTCCAAAACACACATCATCATCACCACCACCACCACCACGCTCGTGTGAGCCTCTCAGTGTTCATTTCTTCCTGAAGGGGCACAAAGACTCATTTTCTACAAGAGCCTCAATTTCTTGCTTTTCCAAACCGGCGCAAATATTTGGAAAGGTGATTGGTTACGGCTATGAAGTGCCCGCCTGGAGCCAGCGAGACCTTTTTTGATTTGAGACAAAATGGTATATCATAATGAGCAGCATCAGAACAAGGAAAGTTGCGCGGCGGCTAAGCGAGAGTTTACTCATGTGGGACTCTTCAGCTGATGAAAGTGAGCAGCCTGTGCACCCTGAATTTGTGACAGGACCCCTTGAAAGCGAGAGCCCTTGTTTATCAATTTGCTTTTAACATCACAAAGATGAGGCGACATGCGTTGCAGAGGAGCGGCGTTGTTTTATCTCGCTTCAAAGCTCCCTCCATCACAACCCACCACACTTTTTTTTTCCTCCCCCCCTCCCCCCCACCCCCCCTCCCAGCCCCCACTTTCATTTCAAGTGTGAAGTAAAGGTTTACGTAAACATATGCAGAGCATCGCCCCCTTGAAGAAAGAACAAGTCGTTGGATTCATGTCTGAATGTCTGATTCTTTATCCTGTCTCCCGCCTTTCTTTCCCTCTCTTTTGAAAGAAACATCCCTCAAGGCTTGTGTACACACTGAATAAGCCTGTTTTGACAAAGCAAGGTGGAAAGAAACGTATGTAACGAGCTCTCCTCTCGTTCTCTCTGTCTCCTCCTCTTCTTCTTCTTCTTCCTCTCCTTCTTCTTTCTCTGTACTTTTTGAGAGGCCTTGACAGGGACAGCTCCCTGCCCATTTGATGTCGGCTTGACGGTCAAGGATAATGGTGCGTCGTGGGACCGTTGTCATCCCTGTCAATACGATGGCCGAGGGGGGAGGAGAGGGCCCCTGTGAAGCTACCTTTTTTTTTTTCTTTTTTTTTTTTTGAAAAGAGCTACTGCATTGTCTTCTTTGGACCTTCACGTTGGTCACTTTATTTCAACTTGATGCGTCCTTGCATCTGCGTCGTGTGCAGGCCCTCAAATGACTTGTCTGCTTTTGATAATCCCCGCTCTTCTTCTCTTCCTCTGAGCCTTTCTGCACGACAAACTTCCTCTTTTCTATCCTCTGCGCGCGCACACGCACACGCACGCACTTTCTCTTATTTTTACATTCACGTCTTCTCAATGTCAAACAAAGCCTTGAAAACTACTGATCATTTTTTTCTCTCTCTCTCTCACCCCTTTTTTTTGTTTGGATTGAATCTAACAAGGATCCTTTTCTCTTTGATGTAATTAAGCTCCTGAGGCTTGATCTGGGCGTCAGAGTTAATTTTTTTCCCGAGCATCGCGGGGAGCTATCAGAAGACTTCAGATGTCAGGCACTCTTTCAAGCTTCACGGCACCTCGTTTTTCCTCCACCTCGCATAAAAAGATAGAAGGGGAGTGGGGTGGGGGTGCAGGAGGGAAAGGAGGGAGCGTGGAAAAACAAACGGACTCGCCTGACGTGGTGATACCCCCCCTTCCCCTCGCTGCCCCACACCTCCACCGTTGCCTGGTCTAATAGTCCCTCCTTATCTCGACTCCAGGATCCCCCAGGCTCCTTTTTGTGCAACCATCAAAATTGCCCACCTGTAGCCTGAGGACAGCTGAGGAGGAAGGAGGGGATGGCCTTTGCTGCTCTTCTAATGGGAGCTGGTTTCTCTTGAGCGAGCAACCTGTGTCACTTTCAGCTCTCCATCGCTAACGACATGTCAGAGGACACCCACGGCGAGGCGTCTCTGCATCCCAAAGAGGCTGCTTGTTGCCGCCGCTGAAATTATTGATGGCAATTTGTATGTATGGTTTGGCAGTCATGGGGAAGGAAGTGGTCTTAAGGGAGGAGCAAGGGCCCCTCGCAGGAGTTGGTAGAAGATGGAGGCGAAGCTCCCTGCATGTGCGAGCTGGGCCAATTTCATGTGAGCGAAGGAGCTGCCCGCCCATTTGAAGGACTGATCTGTATTTGCCACCCTAGATGGCTATTGTCCTTTTAAATTGAGTCAAAGTTCAGAGGGTCTGGGGGTGATGGGTGGGGTGTGGGTGGATTAGGTTTGTAAGGGAGGAAAAGAAGAGAGGAAGACAGGAAGCGGCTTAGAGACAACACAGCAATTTGTCTTCTAGTTTAAAGTCCTCTCCCCGGCCCCACGCCTCACCTCCCTCCTCTCCTCTCCTCGCCTCTCTTCTTCTTCCTCAACTTAGCCGAGCTCGACCCTTGGCTGACAGACACTCAGCCTGTGTTCAAAGCGTAATCTTCAACCTCTAGGTAGCGCCGCTCAAGCTTGAAAACAAAATCTCCATAAGGGAGAGGAGAAGAGGTGGAGGATGACAGAGGAGGAGGAGGAGGAGGGTGGGGTGGCGGCGGTTGGAATAAAGGCACATTAGACAGACAGTTCCTCTCAATTGCTGAAACAATAAGCCCTATTTATCGCCCATTTGAAAAAAGGTTTGACGTGGCGCCGAAACAGAGGGGGCTTTCATCTCCCTGGCATATTAAACTGTCACAGTGCTTAACTTTAAATTAAGGTGACACGCCAGTGACTTGGGGATGTCACTAATAGTGCAATGGCGACCTGCTAATAGAAGTACAATATGACACGTTTGCTTTAACTAAAACCTCTGCTGTCAGATTACGCCAGTGACATCTTAAACTTTTCATACATTAACGTGACACTTGGAACAAATGCAATTTGGCGTCGGGAGCGGCACAAAAGAAGGCGTGCGATTCAAAGCGCTGTTGACTGGTATTGTCGGGAGGTGTCTCGCCATAGAAAGGATGACATTTTCTTGCATTAGGTGAATGTAATAAATCATACGTGTGGTAAGCGCCATGTGAGCAGCGTGCGCCCTTGGTGTTTGAAAAATGGCTTAAGATGTTTCGCAGCCGAGTCGAGAGAGCGGCTAGTTGGAGCTAGTCGCTTCCTGTAGCCGAGTGTAAATATGCACACTTTTTCATATTGGGCGACTCTGAAGGGGGCTTTTCTTTGCCGTCCTGCAGAGAGAATCCAAGAAGGCCTTAACCTTGGACTCGCTGACTGGTTGAAACGTTCCCATTGTTTAAAGTGACATTTCTTCCATCTTAACGTGCTGAATGCATGTCAGTACTGTCAAGAGATTGTGGGTACAATTGTGGTGATGAGTCCTATTGTTATAGAATGACAGGAACGTGCGTCGTTTTACGTATGTTGGGAGGCATATGGGCTATGTATATCTGCACCCAACGATGCAAAAAAAAAAAAAAAACTGTTGAAAAATAAATAAAAAATCAATCAGCTCCAGACAGAATAACTGACAATTTTGACTTCCTCATTGAAGTTTGGCCCGATTTGGATTTTCCAGCAACAATAACTGACAGAATGCACAAGTTTCAGATTAGTTTGAGATATTTTCTCGAGATCATCAAGACAATGTCGCCCCATGTCTTTCATTTCCATTTGTTATGTATTAGCGAAGATGCGGCACAAAATGTGCAATTCTTCGAGTATTGCGCTGGAGTGACGACACAAATGCAGGCGCGAACAAAACAATGAAATCAAAATGGGCGATAAAGTAGGACAAAAATAATCAAAATGGAAGAATTAACTAAAGGCAGGTGATGAACAGACTTGACAAAAAAGAATAGAGGTCTCTATATATACAGATGACAGGACACTGGTAGGAGTGAAACTAGATTAAGACGCAAGAAAACTGCCCTTTAAAGTAAAACTGTAAGTAACCAAAAGACACAGAAATGAGAAGACACATAGATATGGTAACAAAGACAGGGTAACAGGCCCCAGCAGCAAGAGGAGATGGAAGGAGGAACAGACACAGAAATGCTGAGGGAACTAAAACTGCTACTACTAACAAAAATCAAGACATGAACCAAAACACAGGATCTCAAACCAGAAAGACGTCACTAGAATCACCGTGAGGTAAAAGGTCAGCGTCACGAGAAATAAAAGTTGTTAGAATAATAAAAAATTTAAAAAGTCAAAACAGGAGTTCAGAAATTCACAAAAATCCAAACTTCAGATAGTGGACCATCAAATAAAACTCGACAAGAAGCTGAAACCCAAATGTATCAGCCAACAATCCAAAACCTAACAACACTAAAAGTCCATGAGAAGTAGAACCAATAAACTGACTGTTTAAGCAACTTTGACATTTTCTGTCATTCTCAACCAAAATAAATCTTAGAATAAAGTAATTTAGGTTGCTTAACAAAGTTTTTTTTGTACAAAAATATCACACTTTAAGCAAGTTCTACTCGTCTTTGTTACTCTGTAATAAAACCTTTGAAACTGCAGCTGACGGTGGGTTTTGATGCCACTGTGATGCAGGGGTGGGGTTAAAGGGGGTGCGTGGTGGCACTGCACCCCTGAAATTTCTGTTCTCTTCAATGCATCACTGTAAGTAGGTATGCTATAGGTATGTATGCTTTAATTCTATTTGGAAAACAATATACCGAGGCCAATATAATATGGCCTGCTGTACACTGGACCAGGACATCACTGAGCTCCTGGACAGTCTGAGTGGTGCGTAGGTTCTGACAGTGGGTCCAAGGATTTCATCCCGCTAACTAATAGCAGTCAGGTTGCCGTTGCCTAGCCTATAGAGGTCTGTGTGTCCCTTCATGGATAAGTCTCCCCAGACCATCACTGACCCACCACCAAACTAGTCATGCTAAATGATTTTACAGGAAACATAATGTCCTCCTCAGCTTCTCCAGACCCTTTCACGCCTGTCCCGTGTGCTCAGGATGAACCTGCCCTCATCTGTAAAAAGCACAGAGCACCTGTGGTATTCTATGACAAATGCCAGTCAGGCTCCCTGGTGCAGGTAGTGAGCACAGGGCCCACTAGAGGATGTCAGACCCTCAGGCCCAAGGTTATAATAGTTTTGGATTTTACATTATAGTTTAGTTTTAGTTAGTTTTTACTTTTTTCTCTCTAAATCAGTT
>JAVDPK010000341.1:288835-301568 GCA_034780415.1 Cichlasoma orientale
CACACACACACACACACACACACACACACACACACACACACACACACACACACACACACACACACACACAGTTTCTCCCTCTCTTGAGCACACAGAAATGCACATGCTGTGCAGAAGCTCTTGCTTACACCCACATACATCTGTATTTACATCCACATGAGCCAAACAGGAATGCGCACACACACTCTCACACACACACTCACACACACTCTCTCTCACACACACACACACACACCCGTCAACCACCTAACCGAGTCACGAAACTTCAGGCACGCATCCACAATGCCTCGGGTCACTGAAACAATCAGAACAAAAGATTTCAGAGCAGCGAGTTTGCTGCAACAAAAAAACAAGCTTCAGTTTAGAGCTTTCCATTGACCCAAATAAACAGGAAGCGCCCAGAAATACAGAGAAGTCAAAAATCAGTGGAGATAATCACCTCTCAGCAACAATGGAGACTTTGTGAAATGCACAATTTAACGTTTAAATATTTGATGGATGACAGGGTGTGGGGCACACAGGGCTACAAAATAACAAGTGTTTTAGACGGTTTTGACTGTTATGTGAAACACAAAGCCCTGCGCGAGCTCGCCGGGGAGAAATAAATCCAGGTAAAAGCAATTTAGAGCCCCGAAGCTTCCCCTCTGTGTTTTAATCATGTAGTTATGAATGGAAGTGTTTAATGCACCTCCGCACAAAGAGACGTGGGTTTCTACCTGGCTGCATGTGTTTAAAAAAAACAAAAAAAAACCCTCAGCGGACTCATCCTGCCGCTTAGCGTCAGAGCTAATTGGAGAAAGGTGGGGGTAGAGGTGGTGGTGGTGGGGTGTTAGAAAAAAATCCCCTAATTCCTGGATTATAATTTAAAATATTCCAAAATGCTAATCAGGGAATTGCAACCAACAAAGGGATAATAAGACGGTCATCCAATTACTGGCATTTTCTCCCCACCCCCCCCTCCACCCCTTGTTCGGAGGGGCCTGGGCAGACCTGGAGCCCGAACGCGCCTCGGCTTCCTTTTTAACTGAAGACACAGCGACGCCGCTCAAGCTGTGAGCAAACACGGGAGCTCCGGCTAGGCCCTCCCTGCGTCTGCCTGTCTCACAAATATGTTAATTAGGGTCCAGATATTCACACACTTAATTAGCCGGGGCCTAGGTTGTTTCATTTTGATTGGGGGGAGAAACAGAACGACAGAGACGAGAAGAAAGAGGGGAGAAAGAGGGGTTTAGTTTTCAATGGCGAATTTAAATATGGCCTCAAGGTGATGAGGAGGTATTGTTAACTACTCTGCTCAAATGAACTTTTCTCCCCCCCCTTTTTTTTTTCTCCTTACGGCAGGAGGGGAAAATCCGGCGTGGCCAAGATTAGGCTGTCATTTGCCGGCGAGCGTTTCCATTTGGAACGTGAAATGATTGCGCTAATTGAAGTGGCATTCATTACATTATGTGTCGAAAATGAAGCCGAGGCCGGCCGCCGCACCTTACAGAAGACACTGACGCTCGGGTTAAGGGATGGAGGAGGCGGCTCACGAGGAAAATTGCGAGCCAGCTGCCACAATAGGCATCATTAGACATGAAATTAGGAATTTTTTCGGGATGAACCGTTCACATAAAGGACTGCAGGGCAGGCTGACTTGTATGATGTACCAGTGTGTTCCTGCCAAGACTTTACCGAGGCATAATGGAAAACAACATCAACTTTTGGCTCACAGTTAGAGGGCTACTGCATGCCTGTAAAAGGGGAAAAATAAAAAGATTTAAAGTGAAGCAATTAGTAGAGTAAGGAAAGAAAAAAAAAAAGTTTGCCCTGATTCAAAAATATTCAATTAGACAAAATGCTTAACAGAGGATCTCTGTTCCTCCCACTCTAAAACTAAAAAAAGCCAGAGAGGAGAAATTAATTTCTACATTTGTGCTTTCAATTTTCTTATTTAGCTTCAATGGGTCGGGGGAGGGGGGGGGTCCATTATTCAATTCATCTCTGAGGCATTTTCTCTCACGCCCCAGCCCAAATATCACTTACACGCAAGAATATTATATTGCTCATGTAAATCTCTCTTTTCTTCCTTTAAAAAAAGGGGAAAGAAAGCAGCTTGGCATATTTATTGGTGAGTCGTGCTGAGCCTCCACCCCTCCAAGATACCAGCACCACAACCACCACCAAGTCCCTCCCCTCCTCATCCTCCACCGCCGCCCCCCTCTGCATCCCTCACAAATACAATGACCCAAATACAGACGTGGCTCAAAATCACCTTTTAGGATTTTTTTTAAACACAAACCTTAACAAAAATTTTTGTTCGTAGGTGTAAAAACATAAAGAAAGGAAGAAGCCCTCGTGTGAATTAGTCCATGTAGGTGAAAATGTATGTTCGCGACCCCTAAACGACCCCTGAAACACCTGCAGTCAAGTCTGTTTGCATTTCTAGAGGTGCCTAAGACATCTAATGCGGCCTTATTACTTCTCTAACTTGCAGCAAAGATACTTCTCAAAGTCTTTTTCATGTGCTACCAATCCAAACACTGCAGTGTGTGTGTGTGTGTGTGTGTGTGTGTGCGCGCGCTCTGCACTCGGAGCTGTACGTGACCCCGTGGCAGACATCCACCGCCATCCGAGTTGTGAGAAGCACTCAGAGATTCCTCGAGTTTTTCGGAGAAAATTTGACACCGGTCCAAAACCAATCCCTTGGCTTTGTGAGTATGTAAAACATGCTCTTTTTTCCCCTCCCTCCTTCCCTTTACCTACAGCTGACTGGAGCACCAGCTGGTGGCGAGCAGCCAAGACTGCAAGGCATTTGCTTTTACTTGTAGGCTAACTGCACTGCTGAACTGCTCTGGGATTTGCTCCGTATTATAGAAATGGACTGCGGTATAGATTGTTAACAGGACGAGTGTGTGGGCGCATAAGCTAGGGCTCCTTTTTTTTTTTCTTTCTTGGAGTTTGGATTGTACTTTTCATCCTTTTTTTTTCTCCAGCTTTTCTTTTTTTGTTAATTTGCATCTTCTTTGCTCTCTGAACTGCACTTAGTGACAGATTGGAGTGTTTGCGCGTTACAGATGTGTTTAATTTCTCAGATCGAAAAAGCCAACCTTGAAAACGTCATTTTTTTTTTAAACATCACAGATGAAACAAAAAATAAACATATTCAATCCAAATCAATGCTGGTGTTAATTTTCCCCAACAAATAAAAGAAAAAATCAGCCAAACATGTGGCCAGTGGATCAGAATACGGCCTCTAATGATCAAACCTGGACCAGGAAGCATCCTGTGTGTTATTAGGAATGCATCACATCAGGAGAATAGATGTTTAAACTGTCAGTTTCATTCCAGTCAGGAGACTGAATCCCCCGTCTTAGTGACATGACTCTGACCTGCCACAAGAAGCGAGGAGGTCAATCCAGAGGGCCGCGCTGATTCTTTGTAGTGAAGGCCTCAGTGGTACAGCTCCACCTCTCTGTCCTGGCTGTAGCAAAGGGATGGCTCAGTGAATTATTTCAGGACTTAATGATTTCATTAACCTCTCTGCACTAAATTCAAGAAGGGGAACACGTTTCTTTAGGCTGTTATTCACTGGTTTTACTGGTCTCCCCTACCTGAGATTAAACTGTGTTCTATGTGCCCCATTCACTAAAATAAAACCTGATCTCGACCCTTTTTTTTTTTTTTAATTTTAAAATATATGTCAGGGTCTAACAGGCTGTAATTTATTTTTATTTTTTAAATCCTGGCACTGAATTGGTTGTCAAGCTTCTTTTTAAAAAGATAATATTTTTCTGGTGTCACCATACCTCACCTGGGTGAGCAGGCGACCCATATGCCAAATGCCACTGCAGGGCACTTGGGTTAAACCTGCCCCCAACCATATCCTGCATGCAGGATATGGTTGGGGATTTATTTTTTAAAAAATAAATCTTTTAAAAAAGAGAGACTGTATTTTAAATATTTTTTACCACACAAAGATAAGATGTGTAAAGAAGATGTGTATTTTTACAGCTCTAGCATTTATAGCAAACCTAAGCTCTTTAAATAGAGTCATGATTCTGTTTACATGTTCACAGACCTCCGCCTCCATACACCTCCATATACATGCATGCATTAGAAGGCCCGACTCCTCCTCAACAATATGGTGGCCACTCGTGACCGACGTACCATCTGTCTGTATATACATTTATGAGGCCGAGCGTTCAACCGGTGCCGTGCGTTGGCATCATCGAATCGCCACTCTCAACTTTTGAAGTCTGGCCATAATAAGGAGCAACGTTGGCATGAGTTACCACTAACTGCTGTATCTCCGCGGGAGCTTAAGAGCTCAACTATAATGAATTCAGCAGTTAAAAAACACACCGGGAATAACAACAGAAGATGTGGCAGCTGCCGCGCTTTAAGTTAGACCTCAAAGATTGTGTAACTCGGAGCATCTGAGAAGCAGACAGGGAATCTGGATGCATACTGAAAAGGTTTACTGCTTCTTAAATTCGCACAGATGTGAGAGGAGAGCGCACCTCTCGGGCTCCGTCGTTTGGATACGCGTGTGATGCGATTGGGCGGGATTTGTGTCCGTCAGGAGCGAGCGTGCTCGTCTCCCCGTCTTGTCAAACCGCTGGTGTATTTATACTTTTGATAGGGCGAAACAGAGCAAGAGGGGAGAAGGGAAAAAAAAAATCTCCTGTCAGCTATTCTTACATAAAATATTAGAAATCTCATTGTTATGAAGAATTGCGCTGAGAAAGCCTAAGCCTCTTGACTTATGAATTTTAAAAGTACCCAAAGAACTGAGAGGGGAGCCCCCCCCCCCCCTTCACGCTGACCTTAATCTTAAATAGGTCTCAGAGACAGGTAGAGTGATAAATGGACTAAAGTGATTCCAGTTGAAAAGAATAGGAGCTAAGCCCACTTTTTCAGAGGGCTTGCAGGGGGCTCTTATCGCTGACGGGCGACAAACAGCTCCAAACTCCAGGTTCCAGAGGAGTGTTTGGGCGCGCGGTGCCAGCTGGGCTAATGCATAGATTAGTTTACAAGTTTGGCTCCAATGCCAATTGGATTAAGCCTCATCATGCTGGGGATATTTCCACATTGTTTGACAGCCTACATACGGTCAGCATCAGGCACCGAGCACTGCTGTGATGGACTTATTCTAAATCCTTCTTTTTTTTGTGTGCGTGCGTGTGCGCGCGCGTGTGTTTATCTAAATGCGTTGTGACCGACGGTGTCAGAAGGGTTGAGCGTTTTTTTTTTTTTTTTTAAATAAAAGAATTCAGTTATGGCTTTAGAGCGACACCTTCAGCTGCCTTCCTCAGTGCCAGGAAGTGATTGTAACCTTTTATTCCTAAGATAGGCCCCATCTTTCGCCCTCAGGCTATGCCTTTAATATCGGGCTCTTGTCACCCTGATCCTCCGGTTCAAAAAAGACCCGTGTCAAGATCAAAATATCACTGACAGAGACCGTATCTAATGCTTCTACACTGAGCTATAATCAGAGTAATCACTTTGAACTAGTTCACAGAAAGGCTGCTTTATTTTCCAAAGCAAAATTGGTTTGGTCTCCTTTAAGACTCAGAGGTTTATTTGATTAAGGCTGGAGCGGAGCATGAGAAATCAACCAGGGAGGGGGACTTCAGTGGCATTCCTCGGTAATATTTATATAAATCCCTCGGCTTGTAAATCATTTATGCACTTTCCCACTCACGTTTGACTCCAAACCTCACAGTCAATTGTGACTTGGGTCTCGTAATAATAAACTAACCTCCCTGCTTAGGCATTGTCAGATCAGAGGAGGGAGGGTCAAGAGCAACTGGACCTCTAGGGCACCCTAGGGACTCCCCCCCCCACATACACACACCCCAAAACCCCCTAACAGCTCCGTGGTGGGACTGCCGCAGAGGCCTTTAATTGTTATTTCAGTGCCCCCACCACTCCTCCCTCCTCTTCTGCCCCATCTTCACTCCTCCTCCCCCCCGCCCACCCCAGTGTCCGGGCAAACAGAGTGGTCCTGATAGCTTCGTAATGAGAGGCAGTGTCCAGAGGGAGCAGACTAGTGACTTCCAAATACATTGCCCTTGTTAGCAATGTTTGGCGCACCGCTCCGTTGTTACAGATGTCGGTAATAGAGCGCTAATAGAGATCCATTACCCTTAGGTTGGCTGTGTGTGTGTGTGTGTGTGCGCGTGTGGGTGTGGGTGTGTGTCTGGGGGAGGGCAAAGAGCCTCATAAGATTACCACACTCCTGGCTGACCTCTGCCTCCTTTTAAAACTGATTATTTCATTTGATCACGCCCAAAGGTGGCGGCGGGTCCGGCAGCGGGCTGATGAAGACGACGATTCGATTATCCTCGGCCGTCGTTTCAGATCCAGGATTATAAGTCAGCTTTGTAATGGAAAATATTAGCAGCGAGGAAGCAGGGAAGGAGTGGGGAACAATAGAATAACAAATTGCATGTTGCCCCGAGGACAGAAGGTAGACAGAAACATTAAATTAATGAGCCCAGAAGAACTTTGTCACAAATGAATCGTGTAAATACATTGATCTTTTCTCCTTTCGAGTCTATTTTCTTTCCGTTGCTGTTTTTCTCCCCCCTCTCCCCTCCCGCTTTCCCAGCTTAATGATCTCTTCCCCTACCATTTTTACATTGCAGAGGAAAGGAAAAAACCTGTTCTGTTTTTCACCGGCGCTGCCTCTTGGTAAACACTCTTCCTTCTTATCTGCACGCTGCCTTCTCCCTAGGCTATGGAGCAGATTTTTCATTTAGCTAAAAGCTCGGTAAGAGGTCTATGAGAATGATAATCCTACCACGGGCCGCAGCTGGCGTTTCCACTGCGCGGATGATTAGTCGGGAACGTTTTGCATTCGACCTGGAGAAATTCTCTCAGTGGGAAGTTAGCATCCGCTTACTGTCTTTTTCGGCGGGGCCCCACTCATGGCCCTTACCCCTCCCTCTGCACACACACACACACACACACACACACACACACACACTTGCTCTCTAGAGGAGGCTTTTATAATGGATGATGAGGAAAAAAAAAAGAGCTCTAGCATTTTACCTCCCTCTCCTCCTCCTCTCTAAATACCATCATTCCTGTCACTTTCCATGACGCCCAGTGACCTTCGTCAAATATATTTCTAATTGCTTTTGACGGTGAATTGGCACCCTGCTGGTCCAAAGGGCCCGCTTTCTAAAGCCATGCAGGATATCCCGCTCTCCGCAGGTACAGTGCGGGATCCCCTCAGATGGAATTAAGGCGGCGAACGGGAGGAACAGGTCATGAATGCACTTATCTCATTTGTCTGACAGGTTTAAACGTTTATTAAAGGCCTCAGCCCTAATTCCCTCAAGCAGGTGTAAGCTTCCGTTGAGGTGTGAATTATATCCAATCGAGCAGATACGCTCATAATATGATGAACGCCAGCTAAGCTTTTCCAGGTGGAAATTGAATAACTCATGGTTTCTGGGCGTAATCCATCCGTACATTGTCAAAGACAAATAGAAGAGGGAGCATCGTTTCCACCGTCTTTGTACAACACTCGCCACAGAGAGTGTATTAACAGCATTACACGCCTCTTGAATTACACAAATAAAAGTGCAGGGAATCTAAACTCTGTGCGGTTTTCTTTGTAATCAAATCCCTTGAAAGAGTTTGTTCTTTGGAGAAACCCCCCCCCCCCCAGCCTGGATTTAGCATTTAGAGACACGCTGAAGGAGCTTTTTTTTTTTTACACTCCCAGCGCCCTGGGTCACATCCCAACAAGCCCACAGTGGATGGACAATGTTCACCGATGCAACAAACACAAATGGGTTATTTGCTTTCCTTCAAGCATCATCTGCCACCTGGCTTTAGTTATGCATACAGCCAGAGAGAATTAATAGAAGTAATAAAGCATAAATCCCATTCACTTTATTGCTAAAACTCTCTTATAGGCTTGTTTATTGGTTCTAAATTTCAGAGTGATGGTGCCCTTAATTTTTTTTTTTTTTTTCCAAACAGAAGTAAAAAGGTTTCATTATGAAAACTCCAGCACAGCCGCAGTAGCCAGTGGTGAAGTGATAACGCTCGTGTGACTATTTTTATCCTGTCTCCAGTTACGCCTATGGACAGTCTAAACTCAGTAGTAAAATGCCCTTTTTGTCTCCGGGTACGAGCCCTCCCCGCGGTCACAGTCCCCACTTTGGCTCCAAAAATCATGAAAACAGAAAAAAGGAGCTTTCTTGAAAATTTTTAGCCATCACCTATTTTGCTGTTTGTTTGCTTTTTTATACTTTTACAGCAAACATCCCTGTTTTGACACACTATATGTGTAGAAATTGTTCTTCATGCGCCTCCAGCTCTGCTCCGAGGTTGGTTTTTGACTTACTATCCGGGCTCTCATTCATGTATTTATAATTAGCTGCATAATAGACCCATATTTAGAAAAAGTTGTGATACAATGTTATAGTTTGTTTGGTGGTGTCTTTGAACCCTTTTAATAGATACCTGGGGGCTGTCTTAACTCCAAACAGCATCTGCTATTCCCTCAAATGCCTAAAAGTATAATTATAAGTGCGCTCTTGTGGTCATGCAAACAATGACTGCTGCCTCTCTGGAGCAAAGCGTGATGTTACCACGTAAATCCTTAAGTCCTCTTTAGGATGCGGTTTGGTTGGATGGTCTGACACTCAAAGCCACTGTATCCACAGTGGCTGTTAGCTGACAATGATCCCGAGTGACTGTGATTCCTAAATGTAAACATATGTTGTCATACCAATTGTTTTTGTAACACTCGTGTAGGTTGTTTTTAGAGAGTACAAGCAAAGATCCTGTTTTGTCTTTTAGGCCTGAAAACTTGAGTATTTGGAAATTAATCCACCCAAACCAGCAGGGCAAACAGACGTATAGCAGCATCTGATTGTGGCATATGTGTTAGTTTGTTGGTATATAAAAGACTAACACAACCACCAAAGCGTTAGGCCTCAGTCACACAGGCCTAGAGGCCAGTTGGCGACC
The DNA here is from genome assembly GCA_034780415.1 of Cichlasoma orientale. Taxonomy (NCBI): domain Eukaryota; kingdom Metazoa; phylum Chordata; class Actinopteri; order Cichliformes; family Cichlidae; genus Cichlasoma; species Cichlasoma orientale. Next base: position 297,812 of record JAVDPK010000341.1, read on the forward strand.
TCCACTTGCTAGGGAAAAATAGCCATTCCCCAATGGTGAGTGGTTGCCGGAGTTCGACCTTTCACCAGGTGAAATTGGTTGCAAAGAGGTTGCTGCACCTTGCAAGTGCTTTTGTTGCCTATAGTTTGTATGGAAATGCTCACTTGTGTGCAAATACTCACCAATTATTTGTTAAGCAGTCGTAAAGCTTGAAAAAGTGCACACATAAATACGTTAACAAAGATTGATTTGAGATGCAAAGTGGCAGTCGAAAGTGGAATCATGTTAAAAAAACAGCACGGATTCAATACCGCCATCCACCTTGAGTTCAGTTGACATAATGCTACCTTTAAGTCAGTATTATTTAGTTTGACATTTGGCTCGTCCGTGTGGGCAGCTGCAAATTTCAGTCGAGCTTAAAAGAGCCTGTATGCGTACTTTTGACCGTGTGTGGATTAGAGAAAATCCAAAATAAATTCAAACTTGTGCGGCCAATTCTTGTTTTTTAAAGTAATTAAATATGTACGCTGTACAATCATTCCACCCCGGAGAAAGAACAGCTCAAAGAAATCATTAAAAACCCAAAATTACCATGACATTCATTCCCAAAGTTATGACAGCAACCATAGACTAAAATGGTTAAGGTGACATAAGAACTTAAGAAATGTATGATAATTTATTTTATTTATGACAGCCAAAGTGAATCTGCAGAAATCTGTGGTGAAATAGAACTTTTCAGTTCCCAGTCGAATGCGCCTGCTTTTATTGCATAAAAGACTTGAAATACAGTCTGTTAATGTCTCGATAGCTTTACTCTTTATAACAATTAAGGAAATAAAACTTATGATCTTTTAAGGACAGCTAATGCGTATTTTTAAACCGATAAATGAGGTTACGACCTGATGTGCGTGCGCTCGTACCGCCGAACTGACATGACTTGTGACCGCGTAACAAATGTTTAACTTCAGGGGGAAATTCTGAGGAGTTTCCCCGTCACTGTAGCTCCTTTGTCATCGCGAGTTAAAAAAAGACAGAAAAACATGTTGGATGAATACAATCATGTGACCTAAAGTAATGACAACCGTGACCCATTTGCAGGATGATAATTAGCCATCCACAGCCACAGGGCGATGACCTCTAAGCACAGACGAAAACAAACCCACCGACTTTAAAGCTCTCTTTGTCTGACATTGACACCGCGCCCGTTGACTTGTTCACATGCTCCGATGTGTAATATATTTAAATTTATTGTATAGTTTCCAGTGTCTGAGCTGAAATTACTCTTCCATGATGTCTGACAAATTTCAAATTATCGCACCAATAAGTCTCCATCAGCTGTAACAAAATCGACCTTAAGGGCCCCTTTTGATCAGATTTACCATCATCACACTCTTGATACAATAAAACAACAGGAGAGCATTGTGTACTTTCTGATTGCAACATCATTTCATCTCTCCTTCGGGCAACAGAAGATAAAGACATCTGTCCTGCAGTTGTGTAATCTGTTTATGTTTCCATTAGATGTAAATGAGTTCTTCATAAAGTCACATGAACTCTGAACTTATCAGGTTTGAAATCACTTCAAAAGCAGCTCCGCAGATAGAAACCTTAACAAGCTTGACTTACATCAAATGTACAATCTTGATATTGAACTTGTATTTTGATTGTAGAAGATTAGAAAAGTAATTTTATTTTTCTATTTGACTTTGCCCCAGAATAAGTTTATTTTTCCCCCCCATGTTAGTTATAGTCCTGCCAGTGCCAGCCGCTGTCCCCTCCATCCATCCTCTTTTTTTATTATATTTTACTTTTGCTTTTATTGGATAGCGAACAGTGAAGATAGACAGGAAAGTGGGGATGACATGTAGCAAAGGGCAATGGGTTGGACGCGAACCCGGGCCGGCTGCACCATGGCCATGAGGCACATACAGTACCAGTCAAAAGTTTGGACACACTTCTGACTGGTACTGTACGCTCACCCACTGAGTGACCCCGGCACACAACCCAACTATTTTCTTAACTATGTATCAAATTTGAGGTCACGGTTGTGGGCTGGAGCCTATCCCAGCTATCACTGGGCGAAATTGGTCTGCTGACCAATGCTTAGTGGTGGTACCTCGGCCCAAGCCGACAGCCAAAGGAGATTGCACTTTTGAGGTCGGGGCTCCTAAGTTGGGGAACTCGCTTTCTTTAGACTTAAGCTTCAGTATCCTCAGATCTTAAGACCCACCTGCCCTCTGACCCATCTAGACTGATTCAGAACAAATTACCCAGTTTTGGAGATGTTTCTTGCCTTTCCAGGAATCCTCAAAACATCCTCAAACCTTGCTGTGAGCAGTTTCATATGGGAACTATTTTATTTGTACCGAACGACACCCTTTAAAAACATCACTGTGCAGAAAGAAGTGTGGTTCTACCCTTGACGACAGGATTTTGTTCAGACAGGATGTAAGAATTATCATCTTGTTCATTTATATTCAAGAGAAAGCAGGTATCCTTGTAGATGATGTCTCCTAAACTGGGAAAACCATCAAGAAATTCTGGATAGATCGATACCACAAAAGGCCAGAGAGAAAAAAAACTTGTAAATTAGATTTTGAGGTGAACTTTCCCTTCTTAAAGCACTCAAAAGGCTTCAAATTGGACACCCATCACTTGTACAAACAGACTCAACCAACTCAACCACACTGAACCTCAAATCTCGAAGTCTTGACTGAGAAGAGAGATGAGATTAGAAGCAGAAAACCTGGCGCCGTGGCGGTGAGCTCTAAGCGCCCCATCTCGGCTTCCTCCGCTGTCTGTGCTGTAAGTCGGTTGAGCATCGCACCTACCAGGCAGATCGAAAAATTCAAACACCGAGTGCCAAGATCTTTATGTGGATTCCCCACTTCCAAATAGCTTAGGATTATTCTCCGTCTAAGCTAATACCTGGTGAGGAAGTAAAGCCTGAAGGATGGGATTATTTAATATGGCATTTTTAATGTGTGACACGCTAATCACATCTCAGAACAGGAATACTTCAACCATTTAACTTTCGTCAAGGGAGGAGAGACAGTTTTGGGGGGAGAGTAAGCCTTCAAAAGAGACCCCCCCCCCACCTCCCTTTTCTTCCCCCTCTTCTCTCCTTCCACCAGCACCTCGCCGCAAAAACCGGCTGCAAAACCACAATGACAATGACACATTGTCGTGCCTTAAAGGGGAAAACGAGGGAGGGAGGACGACAGAGACGGAGTAACCTCGAGAACATGAGCGAGGCAAGTTTTTATTCTGACTGTTGCGGTGAAACAGGGCTGCCACAACGACACAGGGAGTCTCTCCTAAGCATTACACATCAATCCGGGGCCTAGACTGCAGACAGAATTACTCCTCTGTGTACCGATAATGATATCACAATCCTCACATACCGGTGTCTGAATCTCCCGCGGATTTGCGGATAAAGCCGAGTTTTCTCCCAGATTCCGAAGTTTTAACAAGGTGAAGCAGACGAGCTCCGATTCGACCGCTCTGAGCCGGGGAGGAAACTTAATGCGTGCGCGCTTGACAGGCAGCTTCAGAAAACAGGAGCAGAAGAAGAGCGATTTGACAGGGAGGCAATGGGCGAGGAGGGTTCAGACGCACTTGTCTCTCTATCTCCGTCATCTGTCTGTGATCATTAATGGTTAAACATCTGAAGCGTTGCTATTATATGAGCATGGAAAGTTATTAAAACACACACACACACACACACACACACACACACACACACACACACACACACACACACACACACACACACACA